>CM052811.1:59923569-59998438 GCA_028533885.1 Nasua narica
AGTATTGAAAGGTATTCACTTTTTCAGTACAATGTCACAGATTTAACACCTTGTGTAACCTTTGAGGAAGGAAATTATAATGGTGATTCTAAGAAAACCTTAATTAAAATGGTATTATCTGTGTCTCTCCTTCTCCAAAGAGGATTATATCTTAAGAGTTCTTTCCTTTTGACAAACCATAAGAGACTCCTAAACTCACAAAACAAACTAAGGGGTGCAGGGAAGGGGGGGGGTAGGGATATGGACATTGGGGAGGGTATGTGCTATGGCAAATGCTGTGAAATGTGTAAGCCTGATGATTCACAGACATGTACCCTGGGGCAAATAATACATTATATGTTAATAAAAAATTTTTTAAAAGTTCTTTCCTTTTGAGTTCTATGTACCTGTTTTTTTTATATAACATATTTTGAGCTGACACAATACCAGTAAGATCTGTGGCAGTCCAAGTCTCTCAAACCTTGACAAGATACAGAGACAAGTACTATCTTTCATTTTGTTATTATTAAACATGCATCTTTTTGTTGATTCACATTCAAAAAGGTAATATATAGAATATATGGAAGATGGGATTGATGGAGGGACTCACAGCTGACATAGTGAAGAAAGAGGAGCCACATGTGCTTGGAAAAAATATGATTCCTTTGGTCTTCAGTCTCAGTAGAGAGGAGAATTGATAGGAAGCCATATTAGCCTTGTCCCTAATAACTCTGAGTCATAAGTCCTGGGTTCTAGACAATTAGACCTCACCATCATTCATCCACTTTTGAACCTTGCCCATATGTATGTTTTTCTTTATATCTTCTCTTCCTAGAGGACCTATCTCCTATTTGCTGGCTAGCCACATACTTCTGAGCTTTCACAGACTTGAGTATCAGTTCTACCTCCTCAAGAAATGTGTCCTCTCACACCGACTGGAAGTGAGCTTTCCTCCCAGGAGCTCTCAGAGCCATTAACTCTAGCGCACCCCCCGTCTGTCACATGTTTGCCTCCCAAGGAAAAGTCTTTCCTGCATGTACCATCTTGTTTCTCCCTTTCTTAATAATCCCTATTGATTGAGCAACATTTCCTTAGGGAACGGGGGTTCTGGAGGGGTCCTGAGTGGTGGTGGGATTATATACATTTGGTAAGGAAGATGGAAGGGAATTCTAAGTCAAAGATTAAAGCTCCACCGAAAACTCTGACCTAAATGTGGGCAGGGCTTGCAGAGGGTCAAGTAGGTATCCAAAACTAATGGTGGACGGTGGTTCATGCAGGGAACTGTCCTCACTCATGTTCGGATGACAAAATGTCATTAACTTATACATATGACCTTACATACAATGTATGCAATGCCCACAATGGAAACCCTTTTACAAGAAAATATGATGAAATGAAATTATATATGCAGAATGACAACTACAAACCTATGTCGACAAAATATTCATCTATCCAGCTAGACTCTCCCTTTTCTCAACATTTCCTGTTTGCTATTTGCTCATTGATCTCGTTATGTGTTAAAGCAGACTCCAAAGGTTTGTGGAAAGGGAATGGAGTATGGAAGAAAAAAATCAATTTAAGCAAAGTGTACTTATTAATTTTACTGACTTCTGCAAATTTTAGGAAGATTCCTCTTTTATCTAGGACCTTGGTTGAGAATCACTGCTTTGGGTCAATAGTGGAAAGTGATACGATATAGGTAGGAAGAGGTCAGCTTAGTCTGGATCTGGCCACATATAGTAAGTAAAGTACTTACTGCTACTCCCCTGCCTTAAGTCTCAGCAGAATTTAATGTGCCTGAACACTGAATTCAGATATGAGGCTTTAAAAATATGTATTTCCTCCATTCTTCCCTGAACCATTTTTTCTTGCCTAGTTGATTGGTCTAACTGTGTAAGCATTTGGCATTCCAGCTGAATGAGAACGAGATGAAATGGCAGTTCTCCCAGCCCTCTTATTTCACAACATAGAAGTAAAACTGGCAATGCAGAGAATGTCATAATTCAGATGTGTCAGGGCTGAGATGTTCAAAAGTGGTTGGGAGCAGGAATATCACAGCCCGTTCTGAACCAGAGCTAAGAACAGGGATACTCTATCCTGCTGTCCAGAGTGACATCTACTGGTATCACCAAGTTCAAGGCATAACTGTAAAACATTTCTCCCCTTTGCCTTAAATATAAGCAGAGAACTAATTTGCAAAGATATGCAGGAGACTGAAAAGCCCGGCAATCATACAGGCCTATGTGGGTCCAGAGCTTCAGGAAAGTCCTTGGCCTCGGGAAGAAAAAGAGGCTTCGAACAGGTGAAATGGAGAGACATGGGAATAATGTTACACCTTGTCTTTTTGAAGAGAGAACATGCTTTCCCAATCCAAAGTGTAGAGGTAGAAACTCCCTAATCTTACCAAAAATGGAGCCGATTTTCCCATTTAAAGAGAGGTCACAATGTTCAAAAAGGAAAACTAAATGGGCCGATTCAAATCCACAACTACATACCACCTGACAGGCTACATACCTCCGGCAAGAGGCCTGGAGCTGACTGCTAAGACATCCGTGGCACTGTTTCAACATTTGAGTCTACATTCAAACCAAGTAATTAAGGAATTATCCAGAGAATTGCCTCCAAATATGTCCTTACACAGTGAGATTAAATGGCTATAACTCATGCAATAATAATCATATAGAGGTCAAGTATTAAACAGACTGAGGAAGAATAGAAGTACAGGCTGAGATCTTGCCTCTTAACAACTGATGGTTTTCTTGCACTAAATCACACCCACATACAAACATGTCACTGAGACCAAGCAATGAATGTTCAGTATCAGGGGAGAGGTCATTCCCTTTGCTCTCCATTCTATAGACTGTTCTTTCTCAGGCCCATCCAACCCCCACACAATTATCAAATACGAATGCTTATTAATAAGATTTTTACCCTTTTTAATATATATATATATATATATATATATATATATACACTGCCTTCTTCCTTTCACAGTCTAACTTCTTCATTCTCTTCCTTCTCTGGCATGAATCCTTTAGCTCACTGAAATATGCTTCTCACTTCGCCACCGCACTAAAACATAACCTCTCACTAAGGTAGGAAATGACCAAAGCACACATCCAAAAGACACATCTCGTCTTAATGTTTCCTTCTTGCTTGCATTACTGTCTGCTTCTGTTTCCCAGGTCCCTAGTACTCTTCGTTTCCTTTCTTCATTCCCAAATTCTCTTCTTCATCTTATGGAGTCCCTCAGAAAGCATTTGTACGACAGGCCGCGTTAGACACTGGGCATACAAAGGTGAATAATATAAACTCCCTGCCGCTGATTCCTCTTCCTCAAATCATCTAACACTTGAGGTCCATGGGTTTTCCTGCCCCCAGACCTCCTCTTATACAATAGCATCTCTCTAAAAAGAGCTTATCCAGTATCACTGGCTACAACTGCTACATGAATGACTCATACATCATGGTCTCCAAGCCTCCCCTCTGTTAATCTCCACTCCTTGTTTCTAACTACCAACTAAGTTTCTCTATCTGAATATCTCCCAGGCATACAAAGATACAAAGAAAATTCTTTATCTTCTTCCCCAAAACTTGCTATTATGCTCATACTATAACCTTATCTTCAATTTCTTAAAATCTGTCATATATAACTCAATAGTATATCCCACTAATTCTATTAAAAATTGTTTGCATGTTAAGTTTCCATTTAAAAGTAATGGCCTCCATTCAGTTCTCTCTCTCCTCTCCAATGTCTCATTTTTTAATCATCTTGAAAACTTCCACTGAAAATTTCTTTTTGGAAACACAAATCTGACCATGGCATTCTTCTACTATAACTGTTTCCATCGTTTCCTCTCTATAGCATAGAATAAACTTAAAATTCATTGGCAAATTGTTCTACATTCGTCATCATCTCCCCCCACCCATATGCCTGTCCAGCCTCATCTCTCATTACTCCTTCAAATACTCCCTTAATTGCAAACATGCTGAATAGAATACTGTTTCCCAAACATAAGTGCTTATCCACACACGGGTGCCTCTACGTAGGGTTTTGGCACAGCTGTTTTCAAGGAAGCAGGTCGCTAAGGCTACTTGAACAACTCCAAATTCAGTCTAGAAGCCTTGGCCATGAATAAAGCACCTGAGAAGTAGGGCATATAATAAAGTTGAAGACCTACCTCCAGGTGCAAAATGCCACCTACCTCACTTCTCCAAGTAATTCTTCCAGAGAAGAAAACTCTTAAGAAGTCAGGATCACAGTGAGCCAATCTGATGCAGTAAACCAGAATACTGCGAAATGGCAAATGTACCATAGAAAAAACATCAACCAATTCTACTTGTGATTGCCATGTTGAGCTAGTCTTTGAGGCCAGAGATTCAAATCTGGTTCGGAAAGTCCTTAGGACAGACATTAAATCAAATTTAATAATCTACACGAAGAAAGCCTTGCTCCATTGTTACTAGACTTTCAGTCTCTATTTAAATTAATAAATAAGTTCCTGAAAGAGATTGACAATGTGATGATGGCATTTCTCTCTTAACTAACAAGATGAAAAACAATTTCACTTAAATTTCTATAGCATTTTTGTTTGAACAGCACAGGTTTAGAAAAACTGACCCATTCATAGTTTGGGGCTCTCCAAGAAATAATATTATTGGACACTTACTATGTACCATGCACCATTCATTGTAGGGAACAATAAGTACTCATTTAATGTTCACAATATCACTACCAGGTAGACGGTAATTAATACTAATATTGATTAATCAATATTGATTGATATTTTAAGACCATTTTACATATGAGGAAAATAGGACAGAGAAGTTGAATAACTTATCCAAAATTATAAAAACCCAGGGCACCTGGGTGGCTCCATTAGTTACACATCTGACTCTGAATTTTGGCTCAGGTCAGCTCAGGATGATGAGATCAAGCCCCACGTTGGGCTCTGTGCCGGGGGTGAAATCTGCTGGAGATTCTCTGTCTATCCCTCTCACTCTGCTCCTCCCTGCCAACTTGTGTGCATACAGAGGTGCAATCTCTCTTTAAAATATTTGTGTGTGTGTGTGTGTGTGTGTGTGTGTTCATTTATATATATATGTATTGGCCCAAACAGAAAGTGGAAGACTTTGAAGCCAAGTAATACAGTTCCAGGGCCTGTGCTTGTACCAACTACATGGTTTCATTTGTTTTTAATTTTTATAATCACCTCAAAAACCAAGCCCAACAAACACAATTATGGTTATAGGTCAAAAGAACAATGCTATACATAGTGATGCTATAAAATTAAGGGAGTACAGAAGAGTGAAGAAAAATGAGGTACACTCTTCCTTCATCCTAAAGAGAAAAGAGCTACTACACATATTCCAAAGCTGATCTAACACATGAATTGTAGGTATAAGTGAACCCACTGTAAGACCAAGGAAAGTAGTGATACAACTTTTAAAATGAGGATGTAGAGGGAAGGGAAAGAAAAGTGGGAATTTTGTGCTCAATTCTCTTCTTCCATAGCAAAGTAGTAATATACATTAAAATAAAATTAGACATAGATATTTAAGTGTATTACTCAGAAAATCTAAAACTGAAAGAATTGAAAGCAGTTACCCATGCAGATGGGAGCTTAGAAAGAGACGGTAAAGAAAACTTTTATCTTTTTATAAGCTCTAACTTTCTTTACTGTTTTCAAAATAATTTGACTCAAATGCTAAATTATTAAGTGACTAAGCAAGTTATAAAATGGTATTCATACATCTATAAGAATTCCTATGTGTGTATCTATATACGTGATTCCACACACCACCCAAAACATAGATACACTGAAACATGTTACAATCATTTCTAGGAGGCCATTTTAATTGTCTTCTTTGGCTTTTCTTCATTTAAATTTTTCTTTTAATAAAATAGGTACATTATCTTGTCATTAGAAATGCCTATTTTTTGGGACACCTGGGTGGCTTATTCAGTTAAGTGTCTGTCTTTGGCTCAGGTACTGATCCCAGGATCCTGGAATTAAGCCCCACACTGGGCTTGCTCTTCAGTGGGGCATCTGCCATTCCCCCTGCCTGTGCTTGCTCTCTCTCTCTTTCTTACTCCCTCTGACAAATAAATAAAACCTTAAAAAAAAAAACTTTTTTATATAGTGTGGTTACGTTTACATGGCATTTCAGAGGGATGGAAATGCAAAGATTAATTATCTGATTAAAAGGAATTTCTTCTGCTAAAACAATTTTTAAACTGCTTTTAAACAAGTCTTACTTAACCTTCTTGAGCGACTAAAGATATCTTTGATGAGCTCCAAAGTGCCAGGATCTCTTCAAGTGAAAGGAAAATTACATTTCTGTGAGACTCATACTACAATGTGATATTCAGATATTATTCCAACCCTACACATTTCAAATCTTCAGGAGAAGTTAACTTTTTAACATTCAACCCTCTTATTAAAATATAAACTCATCTGGCTTAAATGCAGGTTTTCTATACTACCAACAAGAAAGTCTTTTCCAAGTGGGTCACATGCTCTATCTGAGCTATGTCACAACTATCCATCATGAACCACAATAATGGAATAATTTAAATAGTAGACTCTTAAGAAAACCTAGTGACGCAAGGTTGAATTTCCAGGGAGATGTGATGGATTTTACAGTAGCTGAAGAGCTTTATAGATCACTCAGTACAGTCCTTTCCCTTCAGGCAGAGAAAATGCCATTATTACTATATTACAAATAAATCAACTGAGACCCAGCAGGGGTCAGTGACCATTGTAGGTCATTGGCTAATGGGTGAGAGGTCTGCTTTGCCACGAAAGATCTTCTCCTGCCACCATACACTGTCTCACGGGGTAATGGTGAAAGAGATGTGCCGGGGTCATGAACTTGGAGGGGTTCTGTTTTGTTTCATTTTTTGCTAGCTTGGTCTGGCAAAACGTTACCAACATGGCCCATGCTTAGTGAGGATGCTCACTTGGATTTCCAGCAGTCCCTCCCCAAACCTCAGAGTCCCCAGTTCTAGTTGCAACCTCTCCAGATGCTTTCTCCCCAGGTGGCCTTCTACACTCTGGATCACTGCCCTCCACTGAAGGCCAGTGGCATCTCTGCCTCAGAACCTGTCACCCAGAAAGCCTGCACTCTCCACACCCACCCAGAAGGTCCTTTGTTCATGCTGGCCTATCAGGCGCTCTCATTTCCTCAGTTGTAAAGTCTCACCATTCCTGTTGTTGGCCAGTCTCAAGGAATTCTCAGTTCCTTCATGAGACTCCCAAGGAGACAGCTCCTCACTCCCTTTTACTTAATAAACTTTCTTTTTTCCCTTTGTCCATTGGTCCTATGAAAACACCTGCATACCCAGGTCATCCATAAGCAGTTTCAGTCCATGTACCTATTGGGATATCAACTTGCATCCCATGGTATAATACTTGAGGACAGTCTGAACTGTGGTATTATCTATGTGCAAAACCATTCACCTTTATTCAGTCAGTTAGTCAGTATCTTTTAAATGGTTACTATGGGGGCACCTGGGTGGCTCAGGCGTTACGGTCATGATCCCAGGATCCTGGGATCGAGCCCCGCATCGGGTTCCCTGCTCAGCGGGAAGCCTGCTTCACCCTCACCCACTCCCCCAGCTTGTGTTCCCTCTCTCGCTGTCTCTCTGTCAAATAAATAAACAGTTACTGTGTATCGGACCCTTGGCTAGATGGTTAAGATCTGAGAATGAATCAATTGAAAGACATGTTCCTGAACATTCAGCATCTCACAGTCCAGGGCAGGGAGGATGGGAGGGCTGAGCTGTCGGGTCCATGTGCAAGCAGTCATCCTCCCGTGCATGAGTACTGCAGCTCTGGGATCCGCGTGTGTGGGCAAAGGGCTCTGGCAACAGGGAAGAAAGCTGTATTGATGCCCGAGGACATCTGAGCCAGGTTTCGAAGGATCAGTATAAATCATCAGGATGAAGGGCAGGGACCTTCTAAAGAGAAGGAACGTAAGTTTAAGAAAAGAACAGCTGATGGAGAAGGAATATCATTGTGATCATCATTATTATTTAATTCATGTCGCAAAGGGAGCCTATGACATGGGTTTCAAGGCAGGAGAGAGATGCGGCTGCCCGCAGTAGAGGCTCAGCCTGGAGGGAAGCTGAGTCAGCCCGGCTCCCTGTGGGAACGGTCGCCCTTGAATAAACCAGCACTGCCTGACTCCCGTGGAATCTTTTCTGGGCACAACATGTCATTTTAAAAGACATCGGGAAGCCAATCATGAAGAGACAGCAACAAAAGCTGTCTACATTTCGCTGCTGCAGAAACTCTCCTGTCGAGGAGATGTTGAGGCTGAGAAAACAAATAAAAGTTGTTCTGAAAGGAGAGGCAATTAAATTTTTGCCAAACATGACAGGAAGCTGAGAACTGAAGCAGACAGAGTAATGTCTATCTTTGGCACACCAGACACAGGGAGGAGAAGAGTGTGTCTTTGATGGCAGACTTTATTTTAAAGGTGCTAACTGACATTTTGAAAGGACATAAAAACACAGAGAGGAGAGCGCTCTTCAGGCCCCTGCTGTCTGGGCTGCACAAGCCCCCAGCTGCTCCCGGGTTCTCATTTTCCCAGTCTAAGGCTAGCACAAGATAAGGTGCAGGAAAGAAAAGAAACACAATAAAACAAGTCCCTATCTTAAAGCGGCCACATGAATCCACACGATGCATTTAAGTTACAAGTAGAAAGAGAAAGACGTTTCTTGGCTCCTGAAGGAGTTCACAGAAAGGATCCTTGGCGCTTACCGAAGGGCAAGGTCATGTCCATTATCCGAGCAGTCAGCAAAGTACATACATGTTTTTAGAGGAAACCCTGTACCAATGGCAGAATGGGCACAAAAGGTTTTTTTTGTTCTGTTTTGTTTTGAGACAGAAAGCGAAAGCACAGAGGAGGGAGAGGCAGAGAGAGAAGGAGATAAAGAATCTTAAGCAGGATCCATGCCCAGCATGGAGCCAGATGTGGGGCTCAATCTCAGGACCCTACAATTATGACTTGAGCTGAAATCAAGAGTCTGATGGACACTTAGCTGACTGAGCCACCCAGCTGCCCAAAAGCTCATTTCTAAGGCCGCCAGTTATTCAGGTATCAAAGCAAGCTCCCCTATGGCCTTCCGATAGGCATGCAGAACTCACCCGCTCCCTATAGTCAGGAACCCAGGAATCCCAGTACTGAGGTATCTCAACCTTCAGCACATTGACCTCTCTCCTTGCTTGCCTGAACCTTCAGTCCTGTGCACTGAAGGCAGGACCTGCATTTATTGTCTCATGATCCTCCTAAACTATTTTGTTTAACAACATGTTTTAGATTTGAATATGTCATACATCTTCACTGCACTCATAAATTCTCATGATCCAAATTTCTATCCTCTACCCCAGACACAGGGACACATTTCACTATATCTGTAAAATAAGGAGATTGAGAACCTCCCCTATTATTCTGGTAAGAAGGTCGAAGGGTGGAAACTGGAAAAGTGTAGTAGCCAAGGCAAGTATGATTCAGAGGGATGGTCCATTTCCTGTCCCACACTGACCAACACTCACGTAAGCTCATTAGGAATACATATTGAGAAGGAAAGGAAATATACAGGAAAATAACCCAGTACCCACTCCATCCCTCTCGGTTTTCTCACACTAGGATTCCTTACAAATTCTCAACAACCCAGCACTTCCAAACTCACTCTGACCAACTCACTGTGTGCCATAGTTAACACTATCCATCAGCAAACATTTACGGAGTCCCCACCACTCTGGGCAAGTTTCTGTTGCGGGTGTTGGAACAAAGATGACACAGCATCAGACTGCAACATCACAGTCCTAGCAAAACACTACAGAAAGCACAAGGGCAGAGTGAGTAGAAGGGGTCTGTCTGGAGACGGAGTTCAGTTAAAGACGACACCAGACAGAGCAAGTCAACCCACATGGGTAAGCCCCGAGGTCTCCAGCTCTAGTCAGGGAATCAGAAATGACAGTCCTAGTGAGCAGAGAGTGATATGAATGCAAACCCCAGGATGAAGGTATCTCTTCTCTAAGCCATCGTAGACTTCTTGCTGTCTATAAAAGCCAAGGACCTGAGGAAATAAATGTATGCAGAAAGGGGTTCAAGGCCTCCAGGTAAAGCCTGTTGCTAGGAGAGTTCAGGGAACAACCTACTAACTACTCCATGCCTTACACAGATGTGCTATTATTCTTTAAAGGGTCAATTTGCCTAAACAATGAAGTAGCTCACCTCGGCCCTGGCAGGTTTCAAAAGGACATTTGGAAAGGGGAGGGGAGGGGAGGATGAAGAGAAAATTAAGTTATTTCTTTAATGACTAATTATATACAAAAGTTCGGGGAAAACAAAAGTTTCGGCATAAATTACAAGATGCCTATTCAATTGTTTTCAGAAATGCAATTTAGCCATGAAGAAAATCTCTCCAATTTTCTGAGATGATGAAAAAGAAGGCCAGTTTCTTAATTACCTAATTGCTAAATACATTAGGAAGCGGATGGAATTTCAAGATTGAGATTCTGGCCTAATATCTTTTGTTTCCACTTTATTTTAATAAAAAAAAAATAGAAGGACTTGGGAAAATATGGAGCTATTTGTTATGAGGCAGAGTCTAGGAGAAATTACAGCTGAGAGAAACAATCATAAGAGATAGCAGATAAGGAGGACTAACGAGACCCCCAAGTACCCCAAAATAGTGCTCCAAAACTAAATGGATATCAAATTAAAACACGCATTTTCAGTTTTATTATTGGGGAATTGCTACAAGCAGCAGAGAGGAAATACCCTGCCTTTCCATTATTTCGCAAAGCACACAGAGTAGTTTTCCAGACAATTTCAGCTCTTTACAAAATGCCCAGAAGCCGCAGATCTCTGCAGAAGAGGTCACACACTCATAGGTTTAAGATATAAAGCAGACAGATTCAAGTCAATAGGAACATCAAATTAGTTTGCCGGTTATTGAGTGGAGAGGGCACTGGTATGCCCTGGTCCCTGAACTACTGCCTCAGCCACACAGCTCAACTCTGATAGCAATCTAGAGGAAATATCAATTTGGTCAAAGAAAGAAAAATAAATTTATAATGATCCAGATTGGCCATGTGTGTGCTTTAATTTTCTGAAGGCTAAAAACAAATAGGTGAAAGAAGGGCCTAGCATTTTGCTACGTTTTAAGTATAAGCCAAACCTGCATAGGCTGCAATGATTTTTTTAGTTTCTTATATTTGGAAATTTTCTTTTTATTTCTCAGTTATCGAAAGGCCAAGTATTCCTGTTCATAAATGAGAAGAGGCTTGGAGAAGGGAGTGACCAAATGACCTGTCCGGGTCCTTCCAGTTCTGAAATTCTATAGTTTACTGGCATTCATAACCATTGTTTTAAATGACCTGGCTTCACAAAATACAAAAACATTAAACATTCAGCCTTTTTTCAAAGGTACATATTTGGTCTTCAAATGATAGCTAAATAAATGAATGCTTCTTTGCAAAACTTCTTAATTTTACGATGGGAAACCTTCCTATAAAATAATAGGCTTCCCTAGAAACATATGTACATATAAGAACTATATATCAATATGTAATATTATAATTTGTGTATATTTTAAATTCTATCCTTCATTCTATATACATAAGCTAACACGCTTCTGTAGAGAAAATTTTTACTCATAAATTGGGCTACTTAGTATGCCACAATTATAGTTGCCACTGAAAAGCCAGTATAAATATGTAATAATTTTTCTTTAATACCAACTTTCAGAAGGAGTGCACTTACGTCATTTCCAATGGTATCGACTCAATTTTTTTCTGAAAGTGAGAATATTTATTATGAGGAATTAGCATATGCATTATGCAGGCTAACAAGTACCAAGATCTGGAGTCAGAAAGTTGGAGGACCAAGACAGCCAATGATAGAGCTGCAGTTCGAGTCTGAGGGCCTGAGAATCGGGAGAGCCTACGGTGTAAATTCTGTCCAAATGCCAGCAGGCTGGAGACCCAAAAAGATATCATGTTTCATTTCAAGTCTGAATGCAGAAAAGACCAATTTCTCGGCTCAAGGCAGTCAGGTAAAAGGAGTTCCCTCTTACTCAGGAGGGTCAGCCTTTTCCTCCTATTTTTGTCTTCACCTGATTAGATGTGGCCCACCCATATTGAGGAGCGTAGTCAGCTTTACTTATGCTACTGATTCAAATTCAACTCATTTTTAAAAGATTTCTCTTCTTTTATATCTGAGTGGTCTCCTGGATACTTATGTACACCATCTGTTTCAACCAATGTAGTCAGTATTCTTTTAGAATAACACAATGTTCCAAATTTGGCCAGTGAGAATGTCTTAAATCTTGCCCTCATGACCCTTTGGCTCAACCTACTACTCTTTGTTTCCCTGTTTTGCAGCACAACACAGTATTCTAAAGTTCACTTCTATTTTTCTTGCCTCCAGCCTGTAATCACCCACATCTCCAAGGAACCCTGATTCCTTTTTTTAGAAAATTTGGGCAGCAAAATAGTGATTCCTGATAAAATACCATTGCTCCCATGCCATTACACAGGACACAAATAGGAAATTTATCTCTCATCATGAATCAAATGGATATGCCAAAGCCAAATTGAACAGATTTTTCATGTAATTTTTTATGCAATAATTCTGTTTTTTCATACACTGAAAATCTCAGTTTTATTATTGGATTCTTTTGCAATATATGAAAAAAACACAAAATAACACTATCAGTACTACTAACAATATGATGTTTAAGATTTTCTGGCAGTTCATCTCTAGACTGTATACCACTAAGTTTTGTTTGGCTTGTATTCTTTTAGCTCAAGGAAGTTGAAAATTTGTTCTGTGGATTGTTTTTGTTTTTGGTAATGCCCATAACACCCCTCTTTCTTCAGACAAGCCTTATTGTTTTACCACTATGATAGTGTTTTACACTCTAATACTTTTTTCACCCTTTTTGCTTCTCCACCATGCACTTTAGTCAATATTAGTTTTTCTTAGTGCTTAATCTTTGTCCTCTTATATACACTAAAGCTTCTGTTATTTGTTAGATTTTTTTGTTTCAGGTTTTTATTTAAATTCTATTTAGTTACTATAATGTAATATTGGTTTCAGGAGTAGAACTTAGTGATTCATCACTTACATATAACACCCAGTGCTGGTCACAAGTGCCCTACTTAAGGCCCATCACCCCACCCATCTCCCTCCAGCAACCCTCAGTTTGTTCTCTATACTTAAGAGTCTCTTATAGTTTGCCTCCCTCTTTTCTTCCGCCTTCCCCTATGTTCTTCTGTTTTGTTTCCTAAATTCCACATATGAGTGAAATCATATGTTATTTTTCTCTGGCTGACTTGTTTCACTTAACATAATGCACTCTAACTCCATCTACATTGCTGGAAATGGCAAGATTTAATTCTTTCTGGTGGTTGAATAATATTCCATTGTATATCTATACCAAATCTTTTCTATCCATTCTTCCGTTGATGGACATTTGGTCTCTTTCCATAGTTGGGCTATTGTGGATAATTCTGTCACAAACATCAGGTTGTCTGTATCCCTTCAAATCAGTCTTTCTGTATCCTTTCAGTAAATATCTACTAGTGCATTGGTAGGTCATAGGGTGCTCTATTTTTAACTTTTTGAGGGACCTCCGTACTGTCCTCCAGAGTGGCTGCACCAGTTTGCATCCCCACCAGCAGTACAAGAGGGTTTCTCCTTCTCTGCATCCTCGCCAACATCTGTTGTTTCCCGTGTTGGTATTTTTAGCCCTTCTGACAGGTGTGCGGTTGACCTCACTGTGGTTTTGATGTGTATTTCCCCTGATGAGGAGTAATATTGAGCATCTTTTCATGTCTGTCTCAGCTTTGAGTAATATTCAAAGTTATCATCTAATCTCCATCCCTACCACCTTTCTGTGTGTTTTAGTTGTGGTACTCTTACTTTGGTATTGCTTTTAACACTAAGGGACTCTTCTTTAGTCCTCATCCACAACTTTGAGATCTTCAATCTACAGTTAGATATATAAAATACTCGCCACCCATCTCTTTGTCAAATTCTGCCTTATCACTTTTTTTTATAAAGCTCATCTTCTAGTAATTTCCTTAGGATGAGATTCTGGTGACATTATCCCCTGAGTTCTTGCATGTTTCACACTTTTCCTACAGCCTTCAACTGGAAGGACAACTTTAATGGAGTAATGTCCTTCACCTCCTTTCTCGAGGACTTAAAGGTGTTATTCCTTTATCTATTGTTTTGAATATTTGTTAAGAAATTTGATGTCAATCTACTGATTTTCTTTTATTAATGGTTTTGTCAATTATTTGAGTAAGTTTTCTTGAATATGCTTTTAACATTCACTCTGCCCCACTTTTTCTTTTCTTCTTCAATATGTGTACCCTGCATCTTGAACCGTGAACACGGTCGAATGCCATGAAAAATGAGAGCCACCTCTCTGGGAGTCCAGTCATCTAACTGCCTGAGCTGTTTTGAGCCTTTGGTTTCTGATCCCACTGTCCCTCCTCAATAATATCAGGATCACATGTTGCACTCTATCACATGCCACATTCTTTTCCTTTTTTGGATTTAAAACAGTATTTTAATTGTATGACATTTTAATTACATTTTAGTTTTTCCAGATTTCCATAGACCGGCAAAAAGCTATTTTGATGGTCTTTCTCTTTCCCTGCCCCAAATTCTGGCTGATATGGAAGGGCCAATAGCTGCCACATACCATCTTCTGTAGTCTCATCATGAAACACATGAAAATCACTAGAGTTATTCTCCAGAGTACAATTATTTATGTTGAGGGTCCCTTTACTCCTGATTTTTCATAATTTTACATCTTTGGCCACAGATTAATACAGATAAGCCTCACGCCAAATTCTATTTTAGCAATGATTATTAGATATCTACTACATGGAAGAAAGTACTACAAGAAATGGTACAATGAGGATTCCCATTATTTCCTTAAGTTCATTCTAGTAAATCAAGTCACAGACACAACCTGTACATGTGTGCGTGTTTACATACATTTGCATACACATATATATATGTACACATACATATATGCCATCGGAATGTGCCAAGTACATTGAGGGCTTAGGCAAAACAGAGATGATTTATAGTAGTGACGATCCTTGGAAGACTTTGTAAAATAATGACCTTTCAGTCTTAAAGTTATAGAAAGGATTTGGGTGTAAGGAGATCAGAGGAGGTGCATTAAAAAAAAAAAGTGCATTTAAAGGGCTTAGAAAGAGAAAAGTTTGTGTAGGATGTGGCAAATAGTAATGGTTTCATTTCAATGAAACAGCACTAATACATTAACTACTTATAAATGGTATTTTAAAAGGTGAACTATTTTAGAACAACAGGACAAAATATCTGTACAAACAACATGAAGACAATCAGTGCTTTGAGTATCAAAGTGATGAGATTCCCAAAGATGACTCCAATAACAGAACGCAAAATTGATTGAATGGGGAGAAAGTGGAGGCAGTAAAAGTAGTTAAAAGGCAATTTCAGTGGTGCACACAAGAAAGGATAAAATTGTATCTCTGGACATCAACAAAAACCAGAGCCACCAATCTTTTTACAAGATTGTACCTCTTTTTTATAGAAAAACAATGTTTGATCAGAGGGTTTTATGGAGTATATGTTATCTCAGTCATCTACAAAAAAGGAAAAGTATTTGTGATTTAGTCATAAGATCTGAGACCATTCTCCTGCTCAGTCATCTATGGAATAAATGATGTGCTCTACATTATGACAAAGCAGCTGACATACTGTTTTCACATTTAGAAATCTGAATTTAGCATCTGCAATAAAGAGACTAAAAATAGAGTCTACTCTAAAACTCCCTTTCCCGCCTTTCCTCTCTTACTTAGGCCAGCTAATTGTATCTCTTTCCCCTCTAAAATCAAATTCAAGACATTAACATTGCCCTGCAATTATATTTTATCTTATGCAAGGATGGTCACTGACAATCTAAGCTAATCCAGGATTTTGTTAAATAAAAAGTCCAAATAAGGTCACTTAGGTTGAATAGAGTAAATTTATCCTTTTATCAAATCAAATATGAGGGATTCATTTCTGCTAAAATTACCTCTGTGGGTCTTTGCCTATCTTGTGATGAAGGTCACCGAGTTGATTAAAGAGTTTATGGCAATAATGGGGTCTTCTGCAGATGCAATATGAAATGATCAAAAATTTGAGAGCAAAAGCAACTTAAACGGTTCAGTGGAGATAATATACCTGAAAAAAATCCATCCTCTGTGCTGAATGATTATTCTTCCAAGCAGAAAGCAGTCTGAGAATAGAGGAACTACATATTCTCCCTCTGAAACTATGAGATAACATGAGAAACAAGTTTAAAAATGAAAGGTAAATGATGACAGGAAGACAGGGGAGAACTCTGTCGAAATCTAAGTACCCAGAAGAATTACGGAGCTGCATCCACAGAGTGTATGAGGGTGACATCCATTTGTCTGGAACACAGAGGAAGGGACAAGATGGGTAACACTCACCTGTCAGCTTCCAAGGCCTTATCTTGCTGGTTACCTAGTTGTGTATGTACATCTTGCCTCTAACTGGTCTGTAAGTTCCCTGAGGGCAAAAGTGCTGTATCAATTGTCTTTGTATCTCCAGCACCATCCACAGAGCCATGTATTCAGGATGCTTAATACAGCGCATAACATTTAACCAACAGCCTTTGAAGTTTCTGTACCATCTTACAATAACTGAATCCGTTGAGGGCAAAAACTATCTCTTGTTCACCACTGTATACCTCCGAAGCTAATGTATAATGGACCCATAGTAAGTATTTGTTATGTTCTCCTGGCATGCATGCTTGCACAGTTAGGTCTTAAAAATGAATGAAAAGATGGGACACCTAAGTGGTTCAGTTGGTTAAGCATCTGCCTTTGGCTCAGGACATGATCCCAGGGTCCTGGAATTGATCCCTGCATGAAGCTCCCTGCTCGGCAGGAAAACTTGTCTCCTCTGCCTACCACTCCCTCTGCTTGTGCACTCGTGAGCTCACTCTCTCTCTCTCTGGCAAATACGTAAAGTACTTTTTAAAAATGAATGAAAAGAAAGTGACAATATGTGTAGTCAACTAATCCCCACCTAATATTGAACACTTCCTAGATAGGTAGCACTGTGCTAGCTAAGCCTCTTGAAGAACACTACTGCTAGAAATATCTACGACTTGATTTCACACTAGGTAACTAGAGAAGACACAATCTGCATATGTAAGATGATGCCATATTGAAAACATTCTTTCCCTAAGGATGGTCGGGTAAAAAATATCTCAAAAAGGTAGATCAATGTCAGTCTCTAAAATCATGATGACTTTAAGGGTATTTATATCTCTAGGTATTCCTTTTTCTCTCTAAAAAGTCAAGTCCTAGGATAGTAACGGAAGATTAGATAGTTCTAGAAACAACGGGAGAAAGGAAAGGAAAACCAAGTAATATGGCACTATTCAGACACATGCACGTGGGCACACGCCTGTGCACGCACGCATGCGCACACACACTCACGATACAACTCTTCACTCGGACAAGGTAAATAGTCTGCCATGCATCACAGCATAAATGCTCTTCTAATCGCCTGTGATTGTCTTCTCACACAATACTGACCATTTTTCAGTGGGCCTGGCAGAAAGCAGTGTCTGAAAATGACCTCTGTGACTACACATGGCAGAAACCATCTCCATGGAAGAGAGAGAAAGCAGCTTGTTGCATTAATTAAGGTTTACTTCATGCACAATTTACCCGCTCACCAAACCAAAATGTTACAAATCCCGACCCCAGTGTTTATGGAACCGTGAAATCAGGTGTACCAAAGACTAAGTAATCCAAATTCGTAATTACGAAAGTTTAGGGGGTGTTTTGCCTTGAGTAGAAGAGCTTCCAGGATACACTGGGCTTGAAACAGGCCGTTGCTGACACGCACATGTGCACCTTCATTCACCCCCAAATGTTTCTTGAGGAGCAGAGCAGACTAGGGTTGAATGATGCACAAAGAATGAAACACTAACTGCAGCCAAATCCCCAAAAATAGCTCAGAGCTATTCCACTATTCTGTCCACTTCAAGAGAAGAAGGGGGAAAAAATGAACCAAAACAAAACAAAAACCTTAGAAGAAAATCTTGTCAAAAGAAATTGGAGGGGCACCTGGGTGGCTCAGTGGGTTAGGCCTCTGCCTTTGGCTCAGGTCATCATCTCGGGGTCCTGGGATCGAGCCCCACATCGGGCTCTCTGCTCAGTGGAGAGCCTGCTTCCTGCCTCTCCCTCTGCCTGCCTCTCTGCCTACTTGTGATTTCTCTCCCTCTGTCAAATAAGTAAAATCTTTAAAAAAAAAGAAAAGAAAAGAAAAAGAAATTGCAGACCCAGAGCTTTCATTATAGAGATTTTTTTATGATACTGTCAATGTCTTCAGAAATTGGTGCCATGACAAAGTCTATCAATTTTAAATAATAGGAATGAGAGAAAAAGGAAATGGTTATTTGGGTATTCTCTTCCCAATTTTCTAGTTACATCTCGTGAGTTAGTTTAAAATGATTCCCTAGTCACCGCCACTGCACTGGTGGAACTGGGAAATGAGGTGTTATGAATCAACGCTTTCTCGAAAAAGGTATCTGGGTGTAATCCTAGGTCCTCACAGATCCTATGTTGATCCATTCAACTTCACAAGCATTTTGGGAGCCATTTCATTTCCCCATTATAGAGTGAGATGGTTGAGCCACATTGTTCCTATGGTCATTTTCAGCTTTAATGTTAATTTCTAGGTCATCAGTTGTCTAGGCCAAACACACACAAATTCATGTACAAGGAGCACAACCCACTGACTCAAGACCTCCTAGGAAGAGCCTCCCGGGCTTTCATGTCCACCTCTAACTCAGCAAAATACAGAATAAAGAAAGTACCCATCTCTATTCATAGGGCATGTTACTTTTTCACTCACCTCATTTTAAAACTCAAATTATTTACTTTCTTCATACTCCAGGTCTTAGGAAGCACCTCTTCAATGACTACTACCCTAGCCCATCAAATTTTCAGTCTGTAAACCAACTCTTTTATCCCCTTTCCACCTCAATTTTTTTCTCTTTGGCATTTACCCCTCTGCATTTTAACTTATTAATCTGATTTATTGTGAAGAATAATGAGTTCATTGAGGACAAACATTTTTACTTTTTTTCACTCCTCTATCCCCAGGGCCTAAAATAATGCTTGGTTCATGGTGGGTATTCAATAAATATTTGTTAAATTAACTAATACATGAGTCTATATTTTGCTCCTAAGATACCTGTGAACTAATTTTCCAGTTAATACTGCTAAAATTTCACCCTGTCTTCTTTCCTGTTATACATCTTCAATGTTCTACCTGCTTTATAGATTGTAAAAGAAATTTAAAATTCTGATTTTAAATCTTAGCATCAGGATCTTTCTAATTTGCAACATAATACACATTCCCAAGCATACTAAACATCAGCAAATACATCACCCACCCTTTAAAACCTTTAAAAAAAAGTGAACCAAAGTTAAAGATTCAAAAACGTAAAAAAGGTTTAACATAAACACAGAGCTAAGATAAAACAAGTTTTACTACGGAGATTCTTCTAGAAGAATCTCAACTGCAATGCAGTTCAGGAGCCCTACAAACAGCTTGGACAACAGTCAATTAGAAATATCTCAAAACGATGACCATATTGTAACGCTGTGGTTTGCTTGAAAGATCAAAGGAGTTTAATGTGGGAGGAAATTGAGGTCATCAAATGATTTTAAAATCTCCCCAGGTGAGGAGGAAGCAAGGTTACCTAAGCAAGGATGATGGGTGGATGAAAGCTGGATATGTGTGAGGAGGGTTTGAAAGAGGAACTGGGAAATGCCCTAGGGAATTAAGGAGATGAAGAGCTTCATAATGACAAGAGCTTCATAATGCCCTGACTCAGAATTACTTGACTACCCCCACACGTACAACCTTCAAGTGTCCTTATGTCCAATCACCGTCTCTTATGAACAAGCAGCAAAAATTAAGGAAAATAAATTAATAATTTCATGTCAAGATTGAGAGTCAAAGTACTAAGGATCCATTTATAATCTGCACAGTATGGTAGAACATTCTAGAGATACCCCTGTTTTAATAAAAAACAGATGAATGCAGACTCACATACCTTATTTCTGCATATAGAAAGGAAACCTAAAAAAAAGAAAAAAAAAGAAAGGAAACCTACTACATGATAAATGGGAATGTTGAAAAAAAAAAAAAAAAAACTTCTCAGAAAAAGTCCCCACTGTATTATCTTTGATTTGAGCTTTAGGGATCTGATATATTATCTTTTTAAAGTCCACCTGGAAAAGTTTCTTTGCTTTGCAAAATTAATGTTTGGATGATAAAAAGTAAGTCAAAAGGACTAAATCTAGTTGGTTGACAAGAAAGAAATGAAAGCAGAGACCCTCATCTTTGACATTTGTGAAAATGAAGAGATTGCAATCTTAAATTTATAATGTAGAATCTGTAAAGGTTCTACCTATTCTCACGTTTTGTGGATTGGCTATATATAGCAATTATTTTTAAGAACAGCAGCAGGAAGTAAAAAGAGGAGAGAAGCAAGGTTCTGCATTTTGAGCAGCTGTTTTAGACAGGAGGAAATCTTACACAGCCTGTGAACATAAAGAGACTCAATGAGGGAATGAGGAAAGCAGACCGCATGACGCAAAGAGCAGAGAAGATTTTAAATGTCAGCGCAAGTGACAGCAGCCTCTAGGGTCCCACCTCATCAGTGGGGTAAACAGGACTCTACATCCCACCCTTCCCTACTTACGTTAATTAACGTTGATCCACCCTGAAGTGGTAAGCAGATGTTGCCTTGCTTTTCCCAGGGTCCTCAAATGAGGCTGTCTCAAATAAGAACCCTCAGTCCTTCTAAAACTGATTTTACAGTCTTAATACAAGAAGAACGTTGTTCAACTTTCCTGTCTCAATATGCCCAAACCAAGCTGATGGAATGATAAATGTATAAGCTTTTCTAAGTGATGGTTAGAATGGAGTGATGGAGGGTGCCTGGGTGGCACAGTTGGTTGAGCGACTGCCTTCGGCTCAGGTCATGATCCCGGAGTCCGGGGATCGAGTCCCACATCGGGCTCCCATCTCCATGGGGAGTCCGCTTCTCACTCTGACCTGCTCCCTTCTCATGCTCTCTCTCACTCTCTCTCTTTCCTAATAAATAAAGAAATAAAATCTTAAAAAAAAAAAAAAAGAGAATGGAGTGATGGGGTTCTGGAGTGGTTGGGGTATTCAGAAATGTGTAAAAAAAAAAAAAAAAAGTCATGACATAAGACACACTATTCTTTGGCACTTGGGTGTTTTCTACTCTGGCCCTAGACTTTTAAGTAAACAAAGCTGGACAACCACTGCCACACTCACTTCAAGGACCCCTCAGAACCATATATGTAACAGTAACTTCCTGTATCCTTGCTCCAATCTTTACTATCTCCACGTAGCCTTCCAGTTTCACACTCTCCTCTCCTCCCCGTGTCCCGGTCCTCCAATCTCTTAGCTGTACGTCTCATACCCCACCCCAGCACTGCCTCATTTTGATGACCCAATCGTACCCATTTTTCCAGTTGACTGACTCATTTCATCCCACTCAACTATCCGTCTTGTATACCCTGTGGTTGTCAATGTCCCTGAAGCTTCAGATAAAGGATAATCCCATTGGACAAATGCAAACCCTTCCCTTCTACTCAGGGGAGAGGTCTTAGACAAGTGCACCCATCTCCCAAATGGTGAAGTGTTTATGTTTATGTAAATATTGTTAGAGTCATCTATAGAACTTCTAAGTCATGTCCTCTATCCCTTGTATAATTTAACATTTGGTTTACTGTAATACTCTCCAACAACCCTGCTGCCATGATTTTTGGTGATTTTAGTAACCACTAATTATCCAATAATGTCTTGTTTCCTTATTTGATGAACTTCTCTGCCCAAATGATCTTGTCCTTGACCTAAATCTCAGTACCTATCCCTATGGCCAAATCATAGCATCACCACTACCTGGGCCTCTCCACTCACCTCAACTTCAATCATTCCATTTATCCACGCTTCTATCTAAATCCAAGCCTTCACTTTTGTACTAGATCCACATTCCACACTTATTCAGGAACTCTTCCCAGGGTGTTTCCCCGAAGCCTTCATTCATCCTTCTCCTTTATGTCATTTCTATCTATATTCACATGCTGCAGTATCTCTCATTCAAAAAGGAAGCTTCTTAATCTCCCAAGCCCTACCAGCTTTATAAAAAGGCAATAAATCCTCTCCCATACCCCCGTCACACTCTATTCCATCTATCCTCCTTCATTGTTTTTTGTTTTTTATACTGCTTCTTATAGTAGGGAAAAAGAAACTATGTATTTGCATTTCATCTGCACATCCTCACTGGAATGTAAATTTCCCAATGGGAGAATGTGTGTGTGTTGTTCCCTTAAATGTATCGAGTGCCTAGAACATGGAAGACATGCAATTAACAGTTGATGAATGAATGAAATAATGAGTAAGTTAATTAACCTTTCATGCAAGGCTCAAGGCATCCGCATGACTTTCTCCCCAATAATAACCAATAGGCAGCAAGTCTATCCCTCTTCTGTCTCCACTTCTATACTATTTTCAGATGTCTTGAACCAAAGTCATTTATTATCTTACTTTTAGCTGCCTCTGTAGCATGTCAGACTCAACCAGCAAACCTGTTTTCTGCACCACTAATTTTGCTTCAGTCATATTCACATAACTATAAACAGTATCCGAAATCATGCCCAACCACACTAGTCAACAATGGGAAATTAACATCTCCAGGTGTGGGAGGCAGCAAAGAGGGTGCTGTGATTCACAGATACTTGGTTATTACAGTATTACTCTTTATGTCTATAAGGATAATAACTTTGAAATGGTTTATATACCCATTCAATATAACATCTAAATGAATCTTTTTTTTTTTTTTTTAAGATTTTACTTATTTATCTGAGAGACAGAGAAAGCGAGAGAGAGCATGAGAGGAGAGAAGGTTAGAGGAAGAAGCAGACTCCCCGTGGAGCTGGGAGCCCGATGTGGGACTCGATCCCAGAATTCAAGGATCATGACCTGAACCGAAGGCAGTTGCTCAACCAACTGAGCCACCCAGGCGCCCTAAATGAATCTTCTGATTACCACGTCTTGTATGAAAAATACCTATATTCTGGATTGCCAGGGTGCTAGGTGGGGGGAAGAATGGAACAGAGAACATTGTAAATTGTTCATTAGGGCTTTAAAGATGTCTAACTACTATAGGGTAAAAATGTATGTAATCCTCCTAAACTATGTGGACCTTTTTGCAAAACCGCCTAGAAATATAACTCCTAGAATAATAGAACTAATCTATTCTTCAGTTATAAATCATAGTGGTTAAGGAGTTAATATGAAACCTTAGGCATTGTTTTATAATGACTTGTCCCCATCATGAACTAAGCACATGAAGCTAGTTTGTTACTTCATCATGATACAACACATTACTACATGATACTACACTTTACATATCTTACGTCTCTTGAGAAGTTTAATAGAAATCACTTTCTCCTTACCAATGGTGTTTACTCAAGTACTTGCATTATAGAGTTAATCTCATTTCCATCAATAATGTCGTCGATTTGAAAGAGGCAAGTGACACATCGATATATACAGTGTGATTATTCATGCACGATTCCTATCATCCTTACATGTATTTCTGTGAGAGCAAACAGCAAAAAAAAGCCATGCTGGTAGTTTCTAGATGGCAATATTCAGTACTCAGTGTTATATTGAATTTAATGTCAAAGATGACTCATTTGAAAAGCTGATTAAAACATAAATAGAAAGCAACTACCTAGTATTTGAGATAATCCCTTTAATACTATCTTATAGCCTTTGAAATGAAAAGGTAGCTAATAAGAAAAATGCAACCTTGTGAGGATGACTTATCAAAACCAAAACAAACTACTTAACCTCATTTCTGCACAAAAGCTGTTAACCTCCTGAAACAGTGCTGTGCTAATTTGCTTAAATTAGATTTGTGTAAATTTGCTAATATTGAAATGTCACTCTGCATCTCAGACTGAGAAAATTTACAAGATTTTGACACTGTGGCAGGACAATGAATATTATATAATCAATACATTGCTCCAAAACATATAAATGCAAAATATCCATGCTATAGACCCACATACTCCATTGGCACAAGTTCTTCTGGGGCTAAATAATGGGGGTGATAATATCTTATTTATAATCAACAGGTCTTTAGGATAAGAAATATTCTCAAAGTTTAAAAATTGGGGTGCCTAGGTGGCTCAGTGAGTTAAAGCCTCTGCCTTTGGCTCAAGTCATGATTTCAGGATCCTGGGATCGAGCCCCACATTGGGCTCTCTGCTCGGCAGGGAGCCTGCTTCCTCCTCTGTCTCTGCCTGCCTCTCTGCCTACTTGTGATCTCTCTCTGTCAAATAAATAAATAAAATCTTTAAAAAAAAAAAAGTTTAAAAGTAAAGGAACATGAAATAATTCTCTCCTGTGCCTTTTTTTTGCTAGAGTTTGAGGAACGATATTGACCAAAGGCCACAGTGAAGACACTTTAAGGATACAAGTGAACCACAGTTAAGAAAGGATAGATTGAAATCAACACCTTTCACCAGGAGGCCAAATCCAATTATACTGTCCCTTTCCTCCACCATGTCATATTGATTACTTATAATTCCAAACATCTATCTTCTGATATTTTATTTATAATATTTAGGACAATTACTCTGCATCCCCAAATAGGAACTAGGCATTCTCCTGTTCCACACTATGGTACATATGATTCCCAGCTTCTGAAATGTCCTGCACCAAATCCTCATAGCAAAATCCTAAATTCCTATTTGATTCCTGTTTCTTGAGTGACTGTGAAACTATAAAATCTAAAGCAATAAATAAGTAAAATTATTCTGAAAACATTTGTGACCAAACTCCTTTTTTATTGGTAAAGACTCAGAAGCTCCAGAAAGTTTTCATAACTTGCTCAAGAGGCAGATATGGGGAACGCCTGGGTGGCTCAGTTGCTTAAGCGACTGCCTTCGGCTCAGGTCATGATCCTGGAGTCCCAGGATTGCGTCCTGCATCGGGCTTCCAGGTCCATGGGGAGTCTGCTTCTCCCTCTGGTCTTCTCCCCGCACATGTTCTCTCTCACTCAAATAAATAAATAAAATCTTTAAAAAAAAAAAAAAAGAGGTAGATATAGACTGACTGCTAGACCCACATTTCCCTAGTTCCTAGAGCATAACACTCTATGATTTCTCCAACTCAACTGTAACCTCCTTTTTTCCCGATGCTCCCTGGCCTTGAATGTCCATCACACTTATCTGACAATCACCATGCTCTGCCACTCGCCTCTCACCCTGTGATCATATGTGTGACCGATACCTCCACTTCGATCCTGGGATTCTCTCCACAGTATCCAGCACAAATGAGCCTTCAATAGCATGCGTTCCAACTTACAACATTTGCAACAACCAATGCCCTGACTATCTTAGAGATTTGTTGAAGCCATGAACTCAACATGAAATTACATGTCAGCAACCTATAAGATGAAACTTACTCAGTTTTCTCTTAGTCCTAAAGTTCTAAATTGTAGGACTGGGGTTGTTGTTGTTGTTGTTGTTGTTGTTTTACACTGGTATAGAAGGTCCCTGTGAACAGTCTATCTTTTGAGCCACAGATTTAGGTATTTATTATCATTCTTTCTTCAAATTGTCCAGCATTGTCATACGAATCCACATCTCCTGCTAAACAGGCAGCCATAAAATGTTCATGCCATTCACACACTTTAATGGCAATAGCCACTAAACATTCCCAAGACATGTCTTCAGTGGGTACTACCTTCCAGGTGACCGTCACATATTTTGACTACAACTAAAAAATTACTAGAGAATACTTAAATATAAATAGACCTATATTAATACAAATGTGTATCAAAATATGAAGGTCAATTGTAAATATAAATATATATTTTATATATACATTCATTTATATACCTAAACTACCTTTCTTTGTTCCAGACTTGAAGGTCAATAAACTTATTTTGTAAAGAAACAGATAGTAAGTATTTTAGGCTTTTTAGGTCATAAAGTCTCTCTGGCAACTACACAAAAGCAACCGTAGCCAATACGTAAACAAATTCGCAAGGCTATGTTCCAATAAAACTTTATAAAAACAGCATACCTGACCCTGGCATTAGTTTGTTGTCCTATGTTCTGGACCATTGTTTTTCTAAATGCAAATAGTTCCACATTGAGTGTTATAAATTTTGTGAATCAGAAAAGGCACTGTCAAAAGTAAAATAGACTAGGACAGGAAAATCATGGTACATAGCTCTTCATTAGAATTAGTATTATTGTAGTAAACATTTTAGCTTTTTATAGATAGAGTTTTGTGTGTAGGGCAGTGGCCTTCAATGAATTTCTTCCCATAAGTCATGGTCATCAAAAAAAAGGTTAGAAACCCCTACTCTAGTCACACCGTTGTGTTATACTCTAGCACCTGTTCTTGGAGAATAAACCCTTTGGTTCAGTCAGTGACTTAAACAAGAAGTTTTAGGTTAAGTATTTGTTAATATTATCCTCATTACATTGTTCCACGCATGGAACTGAGATCCTACAGAGGTTCCAACAGGTAATATCAGAGTTATGAGATCAAACCCAGTGGGACAAAAAAAAAAAAGGTGGAGCCAGGTCACTGGGTAAAGAATCAAGTGATGCTCTCATCTATGGCAGAGAGAATATGGGCTATAGATCAGGCAGTCATCACAATTTCTTGCAAAGTTCCCCCAACTTCTACTGTGCTGATGTTCAAGAATCTGAGGAATTTGACCTTTCAGTCTCACCCTTCTTGGAGTCAGGTGTTGGGACGAAGATGTCTGAGGTATCTCACATCTGTTCTATTACTTACAACATGGCTGTCACTGCCACCTGAACTGGCCATTCCCAAAGGCACAGAGGATCTTGTCACCAAAGAAACAAATGTCACCCTTGCTGCCACAGCTACCACATATGCCTACGATAACTTCAAACACATAAAGCTATGGAGCAAGGAGAATAATGAAGACCTTGTAAGGCAAGAAGACAAATACACCTGTTCTTGCCTCTGCTTCTCCCTGTCAGTCAAAACCACTTCAGTGAACTTTCCCCCAGAGTACTTTCACCACTCCTGTGCAAGACACGTGACACTTTCCTGGATCCGTTTCTGTCCATTCCCACCTCTAACCCCGCCACACACGCAAAGGTTCAGGAATCTCTGAATGGAGGTTCCCAGGTTTCAGGTAGACCCACCTCATCCTCACTGTGCACTAAGCCAAGGCTATTTTTCTCATGAATTAATTTTCCCAATCTTCCAAACACATCAGATCTGTCCCCTTTTTTTTGACAAGTTACATCTGGTAAGTTTTACAGCCTTTATTTTACTGTGCCAAGACAAAGCTTTCGACATACTACTATTTACAGAAAGATTCTTGGTCATATGCTCTCACTTAAAATTTTTTTTAAGAGAGGGAGTGAGGAAGGACAGAGGGAGAGAGAGAATATTAAGCAGGCTCCAGGCCCAGTGCAGAGTCTGATGTAGAGCTTGACCTCACTACTTCTAGATCATAACTTGACCTGAAATCAAGAATCACACTTTTATCTGACTGAGCCAGCCAGGCGCCCCGCCTAAAATACCTTTTCTAAAATAAATGTTTTATTTTAGAATAGGCTTAGATTTACAGAAAAATTGTGATGATGGTCCAGAGGGTTCCCATATACCCCTACACCCAGGTTCCCCTATTAATAGTTTACATTAGTAGGATACATTTGCCACCACTAATGAGCCAATACTGATAACATTATTATTAAGTCAGGTGCATATACTGCTCAGATTTCTCCCACTTAAAATTCCTTCTAAGTAAGAAACTTCATCAAAGGTATGGCTAAGGAGCTTTGGCTTTTCTCTGGGAAGAACTTTTCTCCAAGGTGCTTGTCATTGGCTTTACTCCCTCCTCTAGCAATGACCACATGGTGTTGCAGCCTTACGTCTATCCCACATCTTGAGACTGTGGTTCTTTATGTGTACCCTCTAAGGACTCTAATGCTCTACCAGAGATTTATCCTGCTGCTCCTTGGCCAGAAGAACTTCTTGTTTGACATTCAGGCTAAAAACCAATTCTCTGATTTCATGGAAAGATGCTGAGACACTTCCAGGTTTACAGTCCAACCACTCACACCAAGCTCCAAATCAGGTCAATTATGCTAATACTGAAGACAGATGTATACTGAGTCACCACTACCACTATCATCTTCAAAGAGCATTTGTTATACAAACACCTGCTTACAATATAGCATAGAACAATTCACCACTGCGGAGGCTATCCTCTTGCAAATTACAACCCAAGACAGGTAAACCATAAAATGCATTCAAGGAACATAAAGGAATGTGTAAGGCAATATATAATAGTTGAATAAGATTCATCCTAAGTAGGTGAATATTTTATGATTTGTTTGCCCTTGCTTACTACAATTCTCCAAGGAGAAAAACCGAAAGACAATGTACTTTTTAAATAGATAACTAAGCTTTACTTCCCAACTTGTAACCAGAAGCTGAAATCTCTCCACCTCATTGCTGTTCGATATGAAATACGGTGATGAACTAAGATAATTTAAGGTTTCTACACAGAGTGTTGTTTCATTAGTCGGGAAACCACCCAAAGGTCCTAGTGGTACAAATGGGCACAAACAAACACTCTTAGAAATGTGCCACCGGGTACCGAATGAGTTTCCCCACAGGGATGAACAGGCAGAGGATCAGATTCAAAGCTATGCTAAGACTACATCTTATTTACTATTTGCTTATTTTCTCCTCACATTTTGTTAAGCGTCTAGACTATGCTAAGTGTTAAAGATGGCTGGCCTTACCTCCAGATGAGGCTCAACAGCAATTGTTATTTTTAGATGGAAACTCTGAGCCTATAGGCAGACTCAAAGATGATGGAAAAGGCCACACTGGTATTTGTAATAAATCAGCACTTGGGATGTATTTTACAAACAGAAGTCTTTACTGCTGTTTAGGGTAACGTTAAGTCAGTAATATGAAAATACTCCTAGAACTTGGCAGATTCTGAATCATAACATCAGAATGGCCTATATGCAAGCAGATTTGGGAGAAAGAAGAAGAGCAGAATCAGGGGACTATCTCCAACTCTTTTACTTATAAAAGCAACCCTCCATTTAACTAAGTTTACATTCTCTGAAAATATGTCATTAATGCTGCTTTAAATGATGATCAGTCAGCCCCCTCTGTCATAACCCAAGCTGTCCTGCCAACTATTAGCTAAAGCAGACAGTCTAGACAGAGCTAGTAAATCATGGCTTCTGACACATTCACCATAGAAGTGTCTTCCTTGCAATTAATTTTCCCCTAATTTCCCGCCAGCTTTCATGGTACAATCTGCCACGTATTGATGGTCCTCTATTCACCCAAAACTTCATTAATAATTGCGTAAAGTTAGGAGACAGAATTTCTTTCAGCTCCAAAATGAGAACTGCTTTCATTTTAGAAAAAGAACAAAAACACAATATTTAATTGGGTAGGTGGCAAATGTGGGGGCAAAAAGAGATATTAGGTACCCGACTAATATATAAGGTGTCCAGGATACCAAATGATGCACAATATATTTTTGGAGAAAGTTGGACATTACTGAAAGACACTGGTGAAGACAACTTAAAAACAGAGGGAAGGATCATCTTTATGGGTAGGAAGGTTCACTATTACAGAGGCATCAATTCTCTTTAAATTAGAATCAGAACAACAGAATCAGTGTAATTCAAATAAAATACCAACACATTTTAATTAATTTTCACAAGATACTTTTAAAACTTGAAAGAAAAAAGACTAGAAATAGACAAAATATTACTGAAGATGATCAAGATAGAGAGATGTGCTCACACAATATCAAGATCTATTATAAAAAAATAATAATTAGGATAGCATGTTCTTGGTCTAATGAGAAATAGATCAAAAAGCAGAATAGAGAGTGTGTATGTTTTTATTTTACACAAATGATATCACATATGACATTGGACAAATTTTATTTTTACTAAATATTTATAGTTTTTATATTTACCAGTTTTGATATATTCAGACCTAGTGATTTTTTCCTATCTATGTAGTATTCCATGACATAAAGAGACCTTAATATTTCCAGTCCTCTATTTATGTTTAGTTAGGTTAGTTTTCAGTTTTCCACTTACACAGTAGTGCAGTGAACATTCTTCCTCTTTGTGCACCTGCACGAAGGCATATTTAGGATATTGTTCGTATATAAGATATGGTAATCTTCAAAGTTATACATCGCCTGGTTGTTTTACATAAGAGTACGGTAATTTACACTCCCACCAAAGTCCTCTTAATGTATACCTTCACCAACTTGATATTTTCAAAATTTTTCATTTTTGCCCATTTGATACAGTGAACTATTTGATTTTTTGCTTTTTTTTTAATATTTATTTGAGAGAGAGTACACTTGAGCTGGGTCTGGGTGGGGAGGTAGGGGTGGATGGGCAGAGGGAGAGAGAAACTTTAGCAGACTCTGCACTGAATGCAGAGCATGATCTGATGCAGGGCTCAATCCCAGGACCCTGAGATTATGACCTGAGCTAAAACCAAGAGTCAGCCTCTTAACTAACTGAGCCATCCAGGCAACCCTATTTTTGCTTTTATTTCATTTACTTGGTTACAGTTGTGTCTGAGTACATTTATTAGTCATTCAGGTTTCCTCTTTAATGTACTACTTACTGTTATCTTTTACTTTTTTCTATTTTTTTCCTGACTGTATATCATTCGTTTCCCTGTTTATTTTTTTATCGTATAATATTCATACATACAAAAAGAAACCAAAATATTCATCATATATCTACTCCCCACATTACCAGAGTTCTCTTAGTACATTTGTTTTACATTTTCTTAAATAAAATCATTGCAAATAAGCTTGATACCCATGTATGCCTTCCTCATTCCATGTTGGAATTAGGTTGCATATTTAAACTTTACAATAATTTTACCATTCTGCAGGTATCACTTCACAGGTCTCCTTCTGTTGTGTTTTTTTTTTTTTTAAAGTCCACATTATACCTCCTCCTGATACATGGAACACAAAATCACTCCTCTTGATTTTTTAAACACTCTAGTATGTGAATACATTATAGTGTATTAATTTTCTTCTCAAGGACATCTAGACTGTTGTTAGCTTTTCACTATCACAAGCAACTTAGCACTGAATATTCTTGTTTGTATTTCCTAGCACACTTAGCTGGCAAAGGCAATCTTCTGGTTTTGTAGTTATTGCTCAAGTTCTCTCCAAAGTAAGTTTAATTTCCATCCCCTTCAGCGGTGGATGAGATCCCTACTTCCCCAAGCCCTCTGCGGTTGACTGCATGTTCATACAGATACGTGTATATCAACCTAGCATTGTCATCATTTTTATTTCTAAAATTAAATTAGCATAAAGTTGTAATTCGTGCTTTGATTTGCACTTCCTGATTAGTACTTCAGTTGAACATCATTGCTAACCTCTGGGGACCATTTAGGTGTCCTCTTCTATGAAAATCTATCCCATCTTTTACACATTCACCCAGTGGGTTTTACTGAACTTTGGATGTTCTTGGGCTACTAATTCTGGGACAGTAATGTGTACCAAATACCTTCTTCCAGACTGACTTTTATTTTAATGTTAGCTGTGTATTGCTATGAAGAGGTTTTAAATTTTAATTAAAATTAAAAGTGAAGTTTAGCTATTTCTTTTATGATTCGTGCTTTTTTTGTGCACTGCTTGAAATATTTCTCTCTCCTCTGAAATAATAAGATGTTCTCCCATTTGCCTTTTTTTTTTTAATTTTGTATGTTGCTGTTTGATACTTTTCACTTCTACCAGAGATAGATTTTTGTATACAATAGGAGATAGGGGTCTAATTTTACCTTTGCTTTCCTATTTAGATAGCCAACTATGCCTACTCCATTTACCAAAATAGATCAGCTCCACTGATGGATGACATGCTTGTCACGCATCAAGTTTTCATATGTGTGAGTGTGTGTTTCTAACTTTCCTATTCTGTCTGCTGGGGACAGAGGAAACCTCATATATTATCACCCTTTCTTTCCACCAGAGTTCAAAACCATTTAAGAGATATCCGTATGTAATGTAGGTGGAGACAAAAATATTTTGTGACTTGACAAAGACTTTTTAGTGCTTTGGGGTCTGTTATTGTTAGGGTTATGCATTCAAGTATTTTATTTTTCCCAGCATACATTAGTGTTCTGGGAAAGATGAAGGTGTCTACCGGTGCAGGCTACCAGAATGATACGACCTGAAGTCAACATGAGGTAACGACAATATTTACTTGTTACTTGACAATATTTGTTTTGAATGGTGGCATTTGTAGTTGTTTCTACCATCTTATTTTGTAGTTGCTGCCTACCATTTACTTCACTGCTTCTTTTGTTCTCCTCCTGCCTTGGATGAGACTGATAAAAAAAAAATTTTTTCTTGTTACATCTTTGTGGAAAACCTAAAAATTGAAATTTTTTCTTAAGGCTCTCTTCAAGTGTTAGGACAGACAGAGAAATTTACAAATGAGAGTATAATTTCTCCAACTTTATATACTCCTCCCGAAAATACGATTTAATTGTCCTTGAACTTTATAACTTCTCTTCCTATAGTCTTAGGATTTAGTTTTACCTTATCTGTACTGGGGGAAAAGCACCATCAATGGTTAAATTGTAAGACTTTTTTTTTTCGTGTCTGTCCATTATATTTATAACTTATGCCTTTCCTCTAGGTTTACTTTTCTTCTTGATAAAGTACATCTATTCCTTCATAAAGCATTGAAAATAGCAAGCTCTCCTAGTCTTTGTCTAATTTTTTCATTTTGCCCTCATTCTTAAAAAAGTATTTGGCTAGGTAGGAAAGTCCAGGCTGACTGCTATTTTCCCTTAGCTCCTTCAAGTGTTCTGGGAGTGCTTCCCAGTGATGAATAGATTCTGAGACCAAGGGACAGCAGCCAACAGAGTTGTCTCCAAGCAGGAAATGGAGAAGATTTGCTAGCCTCTGAATTGTCATCCTTTTCAGAAAGCGTGTTACTTTCAGCCAGCTGGACACATGCTGGGCTGCAAGGACATCCATCCCTTCCTCTCCCACACCAACAAGCACACAAGCCACTTCTCTATGCTAGGCTCTGAGCTCATTATTTCACACACAGTCTGACAATCACCTCACAATCTTATAATAACCACGGTACTACCAAAACCACTAGGGAAAATTAATTCTTAAAATCTTATTGCGGACTTTTGATTACATCAGAGTCGGGTAGACTGAGTTCTTGGAACGTTGATCTTACCAAGACCATGAGTAAATGCTGGGGGGAGGGGAGGAGATGAACAGATACTTAAATGCATGGCCTAAACAAGTAATAACATAAAGAGGGACCCCAAAATATTAAGCAGGCTGAGCAAGGCGGCCCAAGGTTGGAAAGTGCTGCAAATATCTCAAGAGAGCGGATTCTATACGGCAAGTTCAGCCAGGGCCTCTTTTTCCTCAGGTTATGCAAGGCCTGCATGCACACTTTCATGTCACACAGATTTGGGCATCTTCTGGGGCCAGGCTGCCCCAGTGCCGAGTTCAGGACATGCACGTGGCCACAGTCTGCCCGGCTCTGTGCCTCCAAGCCCGGGCGGCCCCTCAGGGCTAACCTCCAGGCTATTCTCTGTCGCTCCAGCCATTGGGCACAGCAGGCAGAGATACTGTCACATTCCCCTGTGACAATTCAAAAAAAATATGAAGCCTAGATGTGTCTTCATCTCAGAGGCACAATACAGGAAAAAAAAAATATATTTATCTCAGAAAACATAAAAGAAGTTGCATTACTTTGTCAGGATTTTTATTTCAAAACTGCCAGATTGATTCTTTATACATGCCTACATCTAGGGATAACTTTTAGCAATCTTATTTGGAAAGAAATGATATTTAGAGAGGAAAAAAAAAAAAAAAACAACTCTGCCTCTGAAATTGGTACAGGAATGAAGCTGTACTTCATTTTAACCCCACTACTCTTGCAACTCACTGATTTCCAGCTCAAAAATTCCGTGCATATTTTGGTTAGAATTCTTTCACTTGCGAGTGACAGAAAACCCAAATTCAAACTGGCAGAAATGAGAAAGGAAATATCTTGGAATAAATAACTAAAAAATCTCAGTCTGTCTTTCAGAGGTTCAAAAGTTACTGAAACTGGGCCCTTCCCCCTCATTTTTATTCTACTTTGCTCCATGTTAACGTCATTCTCAAGGTCCTTATGATAACAAAATAGCTGTGCTTGGAGGAATATAATGCTCTGATTAGCCCCATCTGAGCCACATAGTTGTCACCCTGAAACAATAGGTGACAGAGGGTTTCCCAGATAAAAAAAATAGGGTAACTTTATCCAGAAAATGCTGAGTAGATGCTGCATCACCAGAACAATACTGCAACCTTCAATTACATTAAACAACAATAGAAATGAACCTACTTGGGCTTCATGTGCAAATTCAGGGATACCCAAGTCCTTTTCTATTCTAGGGGTTTGTTTAATTTGCATTAAAGATAAAAGAAAAACCTATATTGACAGAAAGCTTTCTAGATGGTCCCATTCGTTTTCATCAGATGAAGAGGGCAAAGGAATGCAATCCCACAGGCCTTATGAACAACTTGTGGCTGATGATGTTTTAGAGAATATAAAGGGAGGAGGCATTAAAAAATCAAATACTCAAATGCATCTTGATCCCAGAATTCGGGTCTTGAGAAACAAAAACTGGGTGAGCCAGTACCAAGTGTAATATTCCCTCTCCGGTGTTTGTTGTTTTTATTTTTTTACATTAAAAATTTATAAGTGGTTCCTAAGAGCGCTAACGTAATTAGAGATGAAAAATCTTTAATTCTCAATGATTCATACTCCCTCCCATCTCTGTAGGATTTCATAGGAAACTGCTTTGACATATCATCAGCTATAAATTACTTTAATGACTTCTCTTCCACATTTAACTCCTACCTCTGAAAGTGATTTAGCTCCTTAATTTGTGCAACACCTGAACACATAAACATCAATACCATTCAGCCATCTAGAAGAATGTCATTTGCTATAGTACTTAAAAGCAAATTAAATTTGTCTCCAAAAAATATTAGTCATTTTAACATTCATCTCCACGAAATCAAATAGTTTCAATTAGATTAATAACACTGAATTCTCTGCAGACATTTTCATAGAAAGAATTTTATTAAATGTGAAAAAGGTATTGCTAAAATAATCGTATTTCAAGTACACAGATTCCTAATATGTCTGAAAATTAAGGCTAACGCGTGCTGAGTACCCTGGTGTGCACAGAGTCTTATATTCTCTAAAAGCATCTGGATGCATTGACAATGTGAATTGATTTTGAAAACATTAACTGATGAAGATTTTATTTTAAATCCTAAATCTATTTGAAATGAATGTGCCCTTCAAAGTAACAAGGAAACTCTTATTTGCCATACTGGACACATTACCTCCATCAATTCAAATTTCAAGAATCATAGGTTCATGTCCTTGGAAAGTTTAGGCCAAAAGAGAAAAGGTCACAGGCAAATATACACTAATAGGAATAATATCACTTATTTGTGAAGTGAGGACATCAAGCATTTTTCTTACAAGTCATGCTGCCAGTCCGTACCGCCATATTACCATTTCATATCCTGCTTCTTTTAGTAACTCACTAAAGATTCGGGAAGCTAGCAATTTTTTTTTTTTTGCTTAAAACTGTCTCATATTTGCATAATGGTAAGATACATGCAAACAAGCACACACGCTCATATATCAATTCCACAAGTTTGTTGCTTTAAGATGGTGTGGCAGACTGAGATAGCACTATTCTAAGTAGAAAATAAGAAATAGCACTTAGTACCAAATGACATATGAAACAACACTGTGTCTAAAATAAAGAATGTTCAATAAAAGGTGGTGAACAGAAAGTAGGACTATTTTGGAGTTTTGCTATGAAATATATCAAGGTGAAAAATAGAAAACCGTAGCCTTGAACATAATTATAATTAAAAGAATAAATTAAAACATTTCCAATTTTAAAAAATCTTTATTTATTAGAGAAATGGGGTTAATAAATCCACCTTGGGAGACTAGCTAGCTGGAAATAAAAGGCCTAAAAGTGATATTTACTCCTTAAAGTGTTCCTTGATATCAAGAACAAAGATTTTAAAAGACAAGTTAGGGAAGATAATATATGAAGGAAAACAACATGAGCACTTTTTTCCATAGCCTCAGTCCTATCCATCTACACCCAGCAGAAGACTCTGTCCTTCCTTAGATGTGAGATAGATATAGATATATGGATATATGTGATAGAATATTATGCAGCCATCAAAAAATTGAAATCTTGTCATTTGCAACAACATGGATGGAACTAGTGGGCATTATGCTAAACAAAATAAGTCAATCAGATAAAGAGAATTATCACATGATCTCACTGATATGTGGAATTTGAGAAACAAGGCAGAGGATCATAGGGTGCTTTTTCCTGGGCCAGCTGTATTCCTTTGAACATCCTTCTCACCCCAACCCCCCTTAGCTCAGACACTATATTTTCTATATTACCTTTCCAGAAACTTTCTAGTCATTTTTCTTAGTTTTCCCTTCTCTGTGTTCCCACTTTGCTCAGGCCATGTTTTTAGTAGTAATAAAATTAATTATAACAATTAACATTTACGCAGGATTTATTCTACTTAGTCTTTTACACACTCATGACAATGCTGAGAGATGATACTATTTGGTTTTAAAATAAATTATCTGCGACCTATGGTGGTGCCATGATTGGCCATGGTCACAAGGCTAACATGTAATGGCACCAACTTTGTACCTGAAGATCTCACATTAGGTCCTCCCTGTTATGCAGCTTCCACTGACAATACTGACCCTGAGCATATTGGGTTGTGTTTAGTCTGTCTCCTGGATCGAGAAGCAGGCTTTTGAAGAGAGATCACTTCTCATTCCTATTTTCACAGTAGAGATTAACAAAGACCCTAGCCCCTTGTCGACACTCAGATGTCACTGATGAGCAAGTGAATGAACCGATGAATTAACAGATCAATGAGTGTTCAACCACTTATTAATTTAAAAATTTTTGGTACAAACAAGACAAAGCTTATTAAGTTCTATGCAAACACTAGGTGTCCCAGCATTCTGTGCTCTTTCTTACTGTATTGTATGCTGTAGGTGTGCATGTGTACTTATTAAAAAATAAGTGGAAATTTTTCCAATTCATCAAATTAATTTTACCAGTTTTTCTTAGCCCTCCAACTTTCATCTGTAAGACTCTTTTTAAGTGCCTTTCTATTCAATTTTTTCAAAAGGCTTTGCCTTTTCATGGAAAGTCTGCATTTCATCATAAAGATGAAACACAATGTGCTCAACTTATTCTGCTTTCTAGAAAGTTCTTTTTTATCATGAATATTTAGCCAGTAGAAAAGATAGATTCCAAAAGGAAATGTATTCAGGCATGAGGGACCAGAGCTCTACTAGACTGAAAAGAATAAAAGTGAAACCTATGTTTCCAATATCACTGAAAGACATAATTTGCAAATGCTTCATTGTCACTGAACTCCTGTTCCAGAGTTGATGAGAGCAGAACATGCAAAGAACTTGCATACCTGAAAAAAAATCAATCAGCTCTGAGTTTAAGAGAAAGTTCAAACCATGGGTATTCCATACACTCTTGATTATTTGAATAACATGACTTCTTACTCTAGCACATTTTGTATGTCCAATAGCAAACCATCTCTAATAAACCACTTCCAGAAATTCATTTTCAAAACCCTAGCATTTTCAAAATGTCAGTAGCATTAATATTTCCATTACAAAGTCTGTGTGTAAATACTGCTGATAACATCGATGCCAGTGATTCTTGAAAGTGTGGGCACCCAAACCCTTGTGAGCAACTGAGCTATGGATCTTCTTCCTTAAAAAAAAAGAAAGCAAAACAAAAAAACCCCACTATACATTCATGGATAAATACCCCAGGTTTGCATGTCATCTCAGGAGACTTACACACATCCTAAAGTCCACTCATCGGCCCCACCTGCTTCAAGGTTCTTAAAATACTCCTGCGCTAAGAAAAAGTCAAAACCTTCTTCCTACCCTGTTGTTTTCTAGGAAGGAACCACTCTGAAAGACAAGGACACAAGGGAGGCCTCAGGATGACACACAAACGCTATGTCATTAAGTGGTAGAACTTTTTTAGCAGAAACAGAAAACACTCATCAAGAGAATTAGACTGGGGAAAATATTAATTTCTCTCTCTTGAACTCCCTTCTGCAAGACTCAGTCCTTCCTTAGATGTGAGATAGATATATAGATATATGTGATAGAATATTATGCAACCATCAAAAAATTGAAATCTTGTCCTTTGCAACAACATGGATGGAAGTAGAGGACATTATTGCTAAGCAAAATAAGTCAATCAGAGAAAGACAATTACCACATGATCTCAATGATGTGTGGAATTTGAGAACAAGGCAGAGGATCATAGGGAAGAGAGGAAAAACTTAAACAAGATGAAACCAGGGACGGAAACAAACCAGAAGAGACTCTTAATCTCAGGAAACAAACAGGTTTGCTGGAGTGGAGGAGGGTGGGAGGGATGGGGTGGCTGGGTGATGGACACTGGGGAGCATATGTGTTGTGGTGAGCACTGTGAATTGTGTTATATGGGTGAATCACAGCCTGTACCTCTAAAAAAAAAAAAAATACATTGAAAGCTGTAATCCCACTTCCTTTCTAACAATAGAGTGTACATGCACCTGGGCAGTCATGGTGCATCAATACCAATGTATCTGGTACGGAAGCAGACACAAAATTCCCTCAGAACATATCCTGACCAAATCAATGATGACAGTAATGAGCTTGGCAGATTTTCAATTCAAAACATTACACTTCCAAATTATGTTTATTCATAAATGATGGAATCCCCGGAGTTATTTAATACCTATCTGGTCAACATTCATGAGGAGATATATTCTATATTATTATGGGTATTCTGAAATAATGATATTTCTTTAAGTATTTTGAAAGATATCCAACTTAAGGAGCAACAAAAATTAAAGGTGGCTCATTAGATTTGCATAATGATTAAAGTTAAAATTACCTAATTGGGAATCATGTGTATGTTATTTAGGAGTACTTTCTTCTTTTAAGATAATAAATGAGTGTTTAGTATGCACACAGCAGAACTGTAGAACAGTCCGTTCATTGGGGAGAAATGAGATGGTCCACAGAGGCAGCCTTGAGAAGACTAATCAGGTTTCCCAGTTGCTCATTTGCCTTGGCTCATGTAGAAATTAATGTTAGGAAAATCCGAGAGGTGCAGCACGGCTGGAATCTGGCAGTTTAATTGCTCTGCACAAGAGACCAGTGATCCTGCAGGGTGTTGGGTGTGCCTATCTGTGCTCCAAAGCAAAGGGCAAAACCCTTGCAAAGCTCCATGCCCTTGACTGCTGGTTGACTCTCCATGGAAAGAATTATGTCTAAGGGAAAGGGGTGTGGATTTTGTTCAATAGAAATCTATTTTTAGACTTATTCATTTGCCTCTCTTTAGATTCATTACAATTTTACTCATATACCAGAACATTGTCTCCAAGGAAGCTGTGATTAATGTCTTCCATGGACAAACAGAACAGAAACAAGGCACATTCCTGATGAAGATTAACTTTACTTTTAACGATGCTCAGGATGGGAAGTAGCCCGTTTATACACTGCAGCCCTGTGAAAAATGTGTGCCCCTTTAGACACACTTCAGCAGAGGTGCTATGAAGACAGATTGAGCAAATTCAGGCAGATTCAAATCAAAAGTGATTTTCTTGGGTCTGCTTCATTTACACAGCCTGGCTGAATCTCCAACATATTCTGATTATTTTTGCCATAACATACGATAACACTGTGTAATCCGAAATAAAGGGGAACTATTCAGTTTTAGCAGAAGTGTTATTTTAACTAAAACAAATTTCATTAAATAGTAATAGAATTGCAAAGACTTGTCCAAATTGTTTTGTGCTTTTTAAAACCTATACTCATTATTTCACAGAATTAATGATCCCCATTTAAGAAATTGCACCGAACCTCTTTATCTTGGGCCATCCTTAGTGTTGAAAGCTATTCTCTGCATATATAGGAAATTGATTTGATTTCAACTTACTGACTGCCTATTCTTGTGGGGAAAAAAAAAGACCCAGAATGAAGGTGGGAAATAGAGGGGAACTTTGGACAAATCACAGATGCTTTTAGAACTTTTCCATTTTATTTATTTAGCGTATTATCATCTGAGTCTTTAAGATAATGGAAATAAAATTATGTTTATCATGCTATACAAAAGCTGTATTCTGAATTAAAACATTAGTAAAATATTGAAGAATTTTCACTTAAATATAATATTAAAATGGACATTGGGCTCCAATTGTCTCAAGGAAGTTTTCTACTCAACTCATGTATGTAAAAAACGGAGGAAGTGAAACTGATTCTTTTCCTTGATTCTCTGCAGCATCTCCTGGCAAAATCTAAGGCAGAATGTCTGGCTCCTGAAAGGTATTCTCTGTTCATTATCCTAAATACTAAAAGAGAAAAATAAAACATGTGGAGAGAAAAAGCTAACTTTAGGGCAGAAGCAGATTCTGTCTTAATACTTATTTTACTTGAGGAGATGCCTCTCTCAATCTCCAAAAGAAGGCAGGGGAGAAAAAGGAGCTGCCTAGATGATAATTAATAATGACCATTACTTCAAGATTTGTTGGAGGAAATTCTTTCCACACTAAGCACTGGGAGCAATCTCATCTCTTCAATCACCACTCCAAAGATCCTATCAAATGGCTTTCAACATTAGTAGAGAATTTAATTTCCTTCACTGCGCCAGGTGATAAGTATATTTATTAAGGCAGAAGAGAGCAAAAAAATTGAAGTAGAAAGAAAAGTCAGGTATCTTATGATGTTTTAGAAAACTTAGTGATTTGTTTTCTGGTATTTGGGAGAAAAGATTTATATTCATTCTATCTCATCTGTATTTGTTATCTATTTCTGTATAACAAATTACCACAAAATGTAACAAGCTAAAACAACAAGCACTCACTATCCCCAATAGTTTCTGATAGCAAGAATCTGGGAGAATCTTAGCTGGGTGGTTCTTACTCAAGTTTTCTTCCTAGATTGCAATCACACTTTCAACTAGAACTATAGTCATCTGAAGACTCAAATGAAGCAAGAGAATCTGCTTCCAACCTCACCCATGTTGTTGTTGGCAGGTCTTATCCTCTCAATGACCATTGGCTAAAGACTTCAGTTCCTTTCTATATGGGACTCTGGATAAGGCTAATAACAACTTGGCAGCCTACTTCACTGAAATCAAGAGGTCAAAGGGAGGGAGGGAGGGAGAGAGATGGGGAAATGGAGGGAGGGAAGGAAGAAGGTAGGGGCAGAAAGAGAGAGGCAGCACCCAAGATGCTAGTTGCAGTCTTTTATAATCTAATCTTAGAGGTGAATCACCATCATTTCCGTTCTTTGCTATTGTCCACATAGACCCTGGTACTACATGAGAGGGGTCTCTACAAGACGATGACTACCATAGGTGGGGAATGCTGGGGACCATCCTGGAGGCTGGCCCTACATTATCTACTTACAAGACATCTGTAAGAAAACTGCAAGTAAGCCACTAAAAGGTTGGAGGCACAGCAGCTGGGATCTGGGCACAAGAGAAACTAATTGTAAATACGCCATCTTTTACCCAGCTTTGTGTCTCTTTAAGGTAAATCTGTGTCCTTCTCTCTACTCATGAAGCCTGAAAAACTGCATTAGCTAAGCCCCTTAGTCATTTCCAATTTCTGATTCAAATTCACCAAACATGAAGACATAATTTGAGGGGGGGGGAGAAAAAGAGGAAAATAAAGAGAGGAAAATAGAATCTTCTTTGGATAAATCAGTCAGTCAATGTTTGTCCCAAAAGAATAGAGACGCTGTCCATAGCAGGCATGTACCTGGCTTCTCTCAGCCCAAGAAGGTACCTGGCTCACTCTTTATTTCAATATGTGAAACTTGAATTGTAGTAAGGAAACATGATACTCTGAGAAGAAGGGACTCATGCTTTTCTTAAATATTTACATATGAGATAAATATCAAACACCCTATAAGAATACAGAGAGAGGATAAAGCTATGATAATAGTGCAGTCAAGGAGATATCTGTCTCCTTGTCTGCACCAGTGCTACTGGAGGTGTTCTGATAAGCCTCCCTGTGGGGTCTATCCCTACCTCCTGAGTTGACAATCACTATCAAATTATTACAGACTATTATTACTGATGGGAGTATCTTCCCTCTCAAAGGATTTAAGGAAGACAATCTTTGTGATAACGATTTCCATGAAATAGCTCTAGATAAAGAAGTGTGCTTGCTTATTTATGTCCCATCTTGTAGAAAGAAAGAAAGAAAGAAAGAAAGAAAGAAAGAAAGAAAGATCACATTTGCTGTGATTTATCGGGACTTATAAATACAGCAAAAATAACATGAACCCACTATGAAAGAAAAAAAATATATAAGAAAACTAATTCTATGGAGGGGCATGAAACTAAGCAAGGAGTGTTTGGTGGTTATAAATGGGCAACAATTTTGGCCCTTAACCTTCGAGTGGCCTGACAACTTAAAAAGGAAATCTGGTCTCAGTTCTGTTTCTATAAGAAAATTAACCATTTTCCTAGGAGAGGCATATCTATTCTTAAACTTAGATCAGGTTAGCATTAGGCTAGGATTCACATGAAGAAAAGACTCATCAATAGCATTTATACAATAAAAAATGATGTGGCATTGAACAGTTTCTTATATTGACTTGATCAGAGTCCTATAAAAATGAGTCCATAGGACCATATGTAAAAGATCACCACAACCTCATTTCCACTTCCTGTTTACACAGAGACTCCATTTCCTAACCATGCAATATTAGGTTGGGGCCATGTGGCAGGGTTCTGGCCAATGCAAAGCCCTGTACCTCCCATCCAAACCTTGCTTTGTTCTTGACCCATTAACTGTGAAGGCTCATATTGAAAATGGCAGTTCCACACAATGCAAGGCGCCTCTATCCTTAACTCAGACAAGTATCTCCAAGGAGAGCTATTCAACCTGAATTAGACCATGATACAAACAAGAAACAAAACCTTAGTGTGTTAATTTTCCTAAGACAACAAATATCATCAATACAAGGTACACAATTCCAGTTTTCTGTAAGTGTTATTTGACCAATGGGGCAGAGTTTAGAATATCTCAAAGAATGGACACACTTAATCTTTCACATAGTCCTCTCTCCATATTGTTTTGCTCAACTACCTGTTAATAAATCCTGAAAATTAATGATAGTGATAACGTAACAAGAACATTAATAATAATAATAGAATAAAAACTAACACTTGACTAACACTTGACTATCACTTGCTATGTGCCAGGAGTTAATTATTCTAAGCCCTTTTGATATATGAGTGCATATAATCCTTACAATATACAGACTTATTTAATCCTCACCATTATCTCTAACTTTCAGATAAGGAAACTATGGAAGAGAGAAGCTAATGGATTCATCAAAGCTCATTTGATAAGGTTGACACCAGAATTAGATTCGGGAAGACGACTAACTCCAGGGTTGTGCTACTAACCTCCACATTTTAGTTCATCTCATATGATGATGATGATGATGATGATGATGATGATGATGATGATAAATTTGAAAAGCTACTAAATGCTTCCAGTTGCCTAAGGGTTCAGAGGCCATACATACCAGCTGGGGTATGCCTGGCATCTTCACAGAGTAGCTGAGGAGCCTAATGGGTCACCCATCTCACCAGAGGTCTACCCCATCTCAAAACAATTATCATACATGGACCCGTCACCATCTTTTGGAAGGAGAGTCCAATGTAGTTTAGGGGCATTCAGTTGCCCTAATTTAACTTTACAAAGAAACAGAACAAAAAACTTGTCTCAGAGAAGTTAAAAAATTAAATTAATACATCTTGGTGACATCAGCTCCATTAGATACACTCATGTGATGCAGTCATTGTCCATATATATCATCCCAGAAGAAAATCAATATAACACACCAGGACCCCCGAATGAGTTCTCCTACCATAATTAATCTTTTGAAAGCCAAATTTAACCTCCTTAGTAACTCAAGTATCACTTCTGTTAGCTTCCTGTAGGTTTTTGCTAAAATGCATTATAGTACATTTTCTAGCTATACAGGAATCATGAAACTGTGCACTGAGAAGACAACTTTTACTATCACCTAATCCAATTCCTTTTGCTATGGAGGAAAAGACTGAGGCCCACACAGGCTAAATGACTTGTGCCAGCTCTCGAGCTAGTTAGTGGCAGAGTTGGACTCAAAACCCAGTGTCCCAGCTTTGTCCCGCCAGCCCTCTCACACCATCACACTCAGTCACAAGTGGTTCCCAGGGGCACAGTGGGCTACTGTGCCTACAAAACATGCTTGGCCAAGAGGAAGGGGTAAGGCATGCCATAACTTTTTAAGTATTTATCACAGTAAAATAAACAGTCTCAGTTGAAGTAGGAAGTGTTCTCTGCCGAAATAAATACAATAATTTACTTCAATGGATAAAAAGGGAGCTCAAAATCCTCTTCCAAAATGGCCTTTCTTATTCAATAGCACAATCAAGTGTTCAGATCCTGTCCTTGTCATCTCAAGACATGAACATACTCATCACAGATCACCCAGACACTACGGATGTGCCAGCAACAAGCTTGGAAAACAGCCCTCATTTAGAGCAACCTTGTCTGTCACTAGGTAGCCCGAGGCGCCACTCTCCCAAATGCCAACCGGCCTCTGTGGAGGACTTTATCCAGCTCCCTCGTCACCCCCAAACTCTTCAATAATTCAGCTGTCGAGAGTGTTATTTTGACATACTACAGCAGACTGAAAAACAGCTTTCCAAAGAAATAACAGGCAAACACTATCCGATAAACCCCCTGCTTCAGATTTTAGGAAATATGCCCAAAGAAAATTAAAACCTCTTTGAGAGCATAGCAAACATTTTAACCACATTAACAAAAAACCGGCCCAAGAGGTTAATGCTTAGAGAAGACTTATGGGTTCGAAAGAGACATACGCTCATTATGCCATGTTTTCTGCTAAACTTGGACAAGAATGTATCTCACGACTTTCTAGGTCAGAGAAAAGAGATTTGGTGATTTAAAAAGACAAATGGATTTTCACATAGGTTTAGCAAATAAGCACAGTAATTTCTTTTTAAGTATAAAGCCACCTAAACTCTTTTGAGTAGGTATAAATCACCAAGGCTCTGATTTAACAAGATAATATAAAAACAAAAGGAACAGGGGTTATTCTAAGGGAAACAAGTCTTCCAGGAATATAGGGTGCTATGGGCTAAATATCTGTGTCTTCCCCAAAATTCACATGTTGAAACCCTAACCCCAAATGTGATGGCAATTGGAGGTAGCACCTTTGAGTGGTACTTAGGTTTAGAACACATCAGGAGCGTAGAATTTGTGATGAGATTCGTGCCATTATAAGAAGAGACCAAAGAGCTTATGTTCTCTCTCGCTGACCCCTCCCCACCTCTCCCCTCCATATGAGGACACAGCAAGAAGGTGAGCATCTGCAACCCAGAAAGAAAGGTGTCAACAGAATCCCATCTTGCCAGAACCCTGAACTTGGACCTCCCAGACTCTAGAATGGTAAGAAATGTGAGTTATTTAAGCCATTTGGTCTATGCTAGTTTGTTATGGCAGACTGAGCTGACTAAGACACAGGGTTTCCTATGTCAGGCATTGGTGCATCATTACAAGGGCCCAGGGCAGACTGAGGGAGGGACATAGGGTTACTTCCCTTTCCAGAGGAGATACACAGGGTTTATTCTTTGAAATCTTTTGTTGATTTCATTTAAACCTATAGCATGAACAGCCGATGCAATTCCTCCTGACTACGCTGACCAAGTCAGTATTCAAATGACTATCCTCTAGTCATAATGTAGGAACCCATGTACAGACTGAAAAGGGAAAGAAAACGTGGATCTCTTTTCTAGATATAGACTCACAAATGTTTAAGATTTACTTGCTCTAACTCTGTCAGGTAACTGGGGAAAAAAATTGTACTATTAGTCTTTAAAAGGTTTAATTTGTATATGCACAGAGTTTGCTTCTCTAAAATGTTTCTATATATGTAGGAGAAAGAGCTCAATTTTCTATTCTTTCTATTCTTCCCCTGCAAAAGCTTCCCCTGCAAAATTCCTTAATTCTTTCTCTCCTTGCTCAGTCCAAGTGCCTTCTCTTGGATCCAAGCTCATCTTGTACCTGCTTCCTGGACCCATTCTCCCCATTTCAACCATCTTTCTCTTTCCTCTTTGCCCTACTGATTCTGTTTAGCCTCTAAACATGATCACAGCTTTCCCTTTAAAAAACAAAACAAAACACCTCTCACAAACACTCCAAATCTCAGGTCATCATGGCCCCCGTGTTCTAGAAAGCAGTTCACACTCCAAACCCATCCTCTGTTCTCTCTTGTCCTCACTTACCTCACTGACTACTATCTTCCACTCTTGTGTGTTCAGTAATATTGCCTCAGCCATCAGAAACATTAAGCTATATTTCTTTCCTTGATGTCTCCATAGCATTCACAGTGTTTCACCACATAATCCTTCCCTCACTGCATTTTCTTTGAAAACCTTTTTTCCGTTGGTTTCTCCTGCACCCCCCAACCTCCACCCACTTAAGTTTCTGCCTACCTCTGGGTCACACCTTCCTGGTCTTTTTTACGGCTCACTCCCGACATGCAGTGATTCAACCTGCTGATTCTAAAATTACATTACTTGAGTTTAAATCTCCAGTCTACCACTTACCAGCTCCATGACCTTGGGCAAGCTACCTCTCTGAGGTTCTGTTTTCGCCTCTGTAATACAAATATGATAGCAGCAACTGTCTCATAGGATACACTTGAAATCAAGTAAAATAATGTGTGTAAATCTTTTACACAGTGCCTGGCCTATGGTAGGTACACCATAAAAGTCAGCTATTATATAGGATTACATATTTCTGTTCCCCTTGGCTTCATCCTTGGCCCTTTTCCCTCTCTCCAGATAACCTCAACAAAACCTAGACTTCATATATTTTTTGGATAGCTCTATTTCTTGTATCCTGATAGCTCTATTTTTCATCCAAACCTTGGGTCTAGGTGCAAGTCCGATGAAGCCAGTTATTATTGAACTTTTCTTCTTGTGTAACAAACACAAATAGCAAACTCCACATGAACAACACTGAACATACTTGTATTTCCCTCATAATCATCCTTTTCGTAAATTCCATCCTCGGTACACGGAAGCACCACCTCTCATCCACCCCCACAAACATCAAAGATCGCGGAGTCAATCAGTGCCCAAATCCTGGTGATAGTATTTTCTAAATACTTCTCAAATGTTTCTCCTTCTCTTTCCATTCCCACTGCCACATTATTTTTCCTGTATTACCTCAATAAACTTTTACTCAGTAATTTTTGTTCCCCTCCAAACTACCCTCTATTGTTGCCATAGTGCTATGTTTAAAAAAAGCAGTATTTATTCCGTTTCTCTCCATATTTCAAATCCTTTGATGACTTACGATTTCATTTTTAAAAGGCCAGTTTCTTGATTTAGTATACAGGACACTAATGTCTTTCCCCAACCTCTCCAACCATACCCACCACCACTACCCTTTGAACACTTACGGATTCCCTATTTTATTCCTTCCTCCACCATTCTAATTATGGTGTGTGACTAGGCATATCCCTCGGGTATTCAGTGCACCTCATCTAGCAATTCTTTAACAGCCTCCCTCGCAATGCTGGGTAAGCTGAACTTCCTTTGTGAGCCAAACCCCACTATGTTTAATGATCACACAATATATAAGAAAAGATCACGTTCAATTTCCTAAAGCCTAGCACAAGCTTAGCACATGAAAGATGTTCAATAAATGTATCTAATGAACAAATCCATGACTCTTACAATTCTCTTGTGCAGCACACAGGGCAAGTATAATTAATCCCATTTCATAGAATAAGCAAAGAAGAAGTGAGAGTCAACAAAGCAGTCTTGGAATCCCAAGAGCTCAGTGACTTGGAAAAAAAAATAATGTTTATTTCTTACTCTTTGATATTGGGGTAAAGTTGCCTCTTCCAATCTTACAATTCCTTCAATTTATGGACGTTCTCTATTATTTCTGCCTGTAAATTGGTCAGTTCATATTTGAATTCATCTTTTTTTAAGAATCTTGAAATAGTAAATAGTAAACAGCAACTAATACACATTACTAATATTCTATATTATACCTCTTTGTCTTGAGATACAAATTAAGTAGATACATTAACTCCCTTCCAAACTATCACAGGAGACAGTTTACCATTTGTCTACTCTCTAGACTAAAACAGTTTTCTGCCGACTAGCACCCAAACAATAGGCTAAATCTATATAGTATAGGCTTTAATGCAGCAATCCCCATTTCAATGTCCAATATTTGTTTCTGTCAGTATCAGCTATGTTATGCAGCAGTAACAAACAACCTGAAAATTGTTGTTTTAAATTTTATTTCTCATTCACACTACATATTCAGTGTAGATTTGAAGGGTCACCTCTATTCATCGACTCAAGATATCCAACGTTCCATCATAACACGTTCCAAGATCACTGTGACAGGGGTAGTGACAAAGTAAATGGAACTTTGGCTTTTAAAATTTCCAGTCATATTTTATTTTATTAATCAAAATTTTATTTTATTTTATTTTATTAATTTTATTAATCAAAGGATGAATGACTAAGCATTCCAGAATATAATTTAGGAATTGAATTACTCTTACCATATCAGAACACTGACAAACCTAGTCACTGAGTAGAGTACATTTGGTACCAATTCAGGGGTAAGGGCACGTATGTTGACTATGAAAACTTTGAGAGGCAATTCTAGTGACGGTACATTTCAGAAGGGTTTGTTGACAAAAATCATAACAAGTCATTGAATAGTAAGACCTGGGTGGTAACACTCACTGAAGATCTATCAATACAAGCATCAGCTTAGAAATTAATTAAAGTACAGAAAGAAAGGTAGTCAGATACAAGATCAGCAAGCAAAAACCCATAGTTTTCCTATATACCACCCATAACAAGTTAGAAAATGTAATAGGAAAAACAATGCTATTTACTATAGCAACTACTATGAAATACCTGGATAAAAATAAGACTTTTATAAAAATACATGCAAGATCTTCATTTTAAAAGGTATAGTTATTGTTGTTTATATTACTATGTTTATTTTATATTTTATATTTAAGATTATTTATATTTACTTCTAGATGTAAAAAAAATCTGTACAAATATAGCAATATACCATGCTCATAAAAAATAAAGATGTCAACAGTCCTTAAACAATGTTAATTTCAAAGCAATCCACATAGAGTTCACAATTGGGCTTTTCACCAAAAGTGAAAACTGATATTAAATTTCCCAGAGATAATCTACATCCCATAAAGAAAACTAAAGGCACAATATGTAAGACAATTTTGAAAAAGAAAAATAAAGGGAAAATACCTAACAGATAACAGATATCCAAACATATCCTAAGCTACAAATAACTCGTTGTGTGAAACTAAAAAGGAAAAAAAAAAAAGGAGCTCCCAAATAAAGCAAATAATATATGTGAATCTGGAGTATGATGTGGGCATCATTTAAATCAATGGCTAAAAAACAGACTATTCAAAAAAGATGAACTATTAGAAAAATTTACTTTTCATTTAAAAAAATTTTTCACACAAAAAAATTCAGGATTAATTTAAAATCTCAATTAAAAAAGCAGAATTATATAACTATGCTTAAAAATCTAAGGGTAAATGTACATTAACTTCAGGTTTGGAAAGCCTTTTCAATAACATATGAAACACCAAAAGGCATTAAAAATGTTAGATAAATTTTATAAGATCAAAATTTTCAATTTTGAGATAAAAAGGGTAGAATACAAACCAAAAATAGGGACAAAATATTTACAACAAATATAATAAAGAATTGCTAGGTGTCTAGCAACTCTAGTTGTGACTAGATGTGACTAGCGTTAGTCACAATGTGACTAGTTGCTAGTCACATTACTTAGCCTCTCAGTACCCTAAATTTTTTAATCTGCAAAATGAGGATAATAAAAGTAACTAATTTGTAAGGTTATTGCAATGACAAAATGAGTTAATATATGTAAACTTAAAACATTGTCTGGTAAATATTAACTACATATATGAATACACATACACACACACACACACACATATATATACAAATACACATATATATACACAAATACACAGGCCACAAAGAAAAAGACGAAGGACTGAACACAAAGTACTCACCATATGAATGGCTGATTAATATATGAAAAGGTAGTTAAATTCACTAGGTAATGTAAAGCAAGGCAATATAAAACAATGGGAGACCATTTTTTAAATCATAAGAATGGCCAAATTTTTAAAAACAGTAATGTTAACAACTGAGGTGAAAGTGTAAAGAAATTCTGGTAGTAATTCAAGTAAGACCAACCACTTTGGAGAGCCTAGTAAGGTATATATTTAAGTTTTAAAGACACACAATGACATAGTGATTCTTTTTCTTATTATCCAATTATTTACACTCAGGACTGACTCAATATTTTGGGAGACCTAGTGCAAGTTGAAATTCAAGTCCAGGGGCAAGGAAGAATGGGTGACCCAAAAAATTTTAACCTCCATGCTGAGATGTGCTAGATTCCCAGATGGTAGTTGGGCAAGATGCACTCCCCCAACTCACTTGCTCAACTGCCTCCTACAGAGTTGCCTACACGGGCATCATGGAGCTATAGGGTACTCAGCTAACCCTAAACATCCCCAAGTCTATGCCTAGGATCCCTCTGGGGGTAGTGAGCAACAATGAAAGATGCTTCCTTCTTCTCACCATCCAACCCCCCCCCTTACACATGCATGTCATGCATACATACAACCCAGTCTCTGTCATGAGCATAAGGTCCCAAGGGTCACCAGACCATGACAAGGTGGCTAAAACTGAGGGTCCACAGGGAAGCTGAGACTCAGAAGACCTGTCCTGAGAAGGAGGTGGGACCCCATGAACTGAGGGTATAAACCTCTATGCATGCACCAGTGCCCCATGGAACTTGACTTAAACACAAACTCAAAAAAAAAAAAAATTACTAATCATTTCAACAAAGGGGACACAGAACAGAACATTACACCAAAGGTGGGATCCTTCTGAGCCAGGAGTCCTGTGAAGCCATCCCTGCTAACCTACCAGTCTTACTGTATATAGAACAGCCAATCATCTGTCTCTTCATGGAATGTCTACAGGGAAGAGACAGCCACATTCTGAACTTCAGAGTCTCAGACCAAGTGGTCTTAAGCAGAGGCCTCCCTGGACAAGCCTAGCCCACCCTCACAGAGCTCCTCAAATGACTTTTTATATCCTCATCTTCAAAGAATGAAGGGACAGGTACCTGGGTGGTTCAGCCAGTTGAGTGCCTGATTCTTGGTTTCTGCTCAGGTCATGATTGTGGAGTCATGGGTTCAAGCCCTGTATCAGGTTCCATGCTCAGTCCATGCTCTGTCCCTCTACCCTTCCCCCACTCTCTCAGTGCAGAGTCTGCCTGGGATTCTCTCTGTCCTTCTACCCCTTCCCCATCTCTCTAAAATTCTATAATGAATAAAATCTTAAAAAATAATAATAATGGAGATTTCAACATTATGATCACCTAACTTTTGAGGAAAATTTCTAAAGGGAAGACACAGATAAAGATTTGTAAAAGAAAAAAAAATGATGCCACAAGGAAAGAACAATTTAAGGGAATTAAAATTCTAAAACCTCCAGTTATTATTCTTAGACATCTCAATGTGATATTTTATCCATAAAACAATGAAAGATTACTTAAGGAAAAGTCAGTGAAAAACCAAAAATTGTGTTGAAAATATATTAAATTAAAAAAATCAATGAACAGTTTATAAATAAAATCAAAGAATATCCCCCAAAAGAAAATGAAAGGCAAAGAAATGAAAGATATGTAAATGAAGAATTATTTCATATGACCTAAGCATCAGATATTCCAATCCACTAGGAAATCAAGCAAGAATTAACAGAGGAAACAGAAAGAAAAAAAATATAAAAGAAATAATACAAGAAAATTTCCCCTAAGTGAAGGACATGAGACTTCAAATTTAAAAACACACTGTGAACAAAAAGATCCACAGTCAGGCAAATATCTGCACAGTGCTGCAATACCAAGAATAAGATGCTAAAAGCAGGGAAGGAGGTAGCCGAATGGGTGGAGGGGAGTGGGAGATACAGGCTTCCACTTAAGGAATGATTAAGTCACAGGAATAAAGAACACAACACAGGGAACACAGTCAATGATGCTATAATAGTGCTGTATGATGACAGATGACAGCTACGCTTGTGGTCCACATAGCATAGCATACAAAGAAGCTCAATCATTGTGTTGTACACTTGAAACTAATGTAACATTGTGTGTTGACTCAAATTTTAAAATTAATTTTAAAAAAGCTCAGTCATTTTCACTGACATTAGAATAATGAACTGATTGCCACCAGAGTGCCCACAGTAATACTAGCCTTCATTATTTTAAGGGGAAATAATTTTGAGACTTGAGTTATTACCCAAACAAATTATCAATAAAGTCTGATGGTAGAAGAAATATTTTCAGACATGTTCAGAAAATTTAGCCTTCATATACCATTTCTTAGCAAATTCCCTAAGAATGTCCTAGAGCAAAGAGACATAGGAATAAGAAATGAGAGGAACATTCTAGAAAAGCAGTGAGGAGATGTCCCAAGTTAAAACTGGTCCCCAAATCTAGAAAAAAATAGTCCTTATTAAAACAACAGAATGGATGGCCCTGGGAGGAGGATTTCTGGAAAGGAGGAATCCATAAATCCTTTATTGACAAGAATTTTGGGGCGGGGGGGCGGTGGTTAGGGAAATGGTAAAAGCAAATAATGAAAAAATAAAATGCTGTTTGAAACAAAAATTGAAAGCTATTTAAAAAGAAAATCATAGAGCACTCTTGGTGTATGTCACATTTGCACAGTTACAATAATATAAATGCTGTTTGTGGATTTTCAACTTTTCAGTTCAGCTTATAAGCAAAGCATGTAATTGAAGTCAACACTATAAAGGACAGGATTATCAAGTAAGTTGAAAGAGTGGAAAGGAAAACTGAAGGGAGAGGTAGCGTCATCATTATACAGTCAAGAATCCAGGTGTGATATATATAAGACAAGAAATAAAGGCTTAAGTACTTTAATTATACAGATAACCAATAGAGAAATTAAATGTAATCTAGTAGTAAAATAGTTCAGATTACTAAATGTAATAGGACTATATTGGGGAAAGATGGAGAGAGAAGGTATTAATAGTGTGAGTAAGCAGGATATCAGTATAGTGTCTGAACTAACAACCAATTACTAACAACATGGGCATAAATTATTTAGACATCAGGAGTTAATAACCACAGGCAACTGCTCTAACAAGTGGCCATGGTGGCCATGGGGCAGACCATCACATCTTATCATCTGCCCTTTTTGTCCCTTTTAATTTTTTAATCAAAGGCATGTATTGCTTTGATACAATATATTAAGAGGAAAAGGAAAAGAAATGGGGGAAATACTGAGGTAGATTTGTATGTGCCATTACTAAAAATCATATCATTGAATGATAAATGCATTTTAGGAAAAGGTATGTATAGAATGATTCCATTTATGTTAGACACGAAAAGGCAATCCATCAAAATAAAAAATTCACAATGTAACATTGTAAAACAGGTATAAGTAATATATGTAAATGTATTCAAAATTCATTAGAAACCATCTGAAGTGTCCACAGCAATGCTGTTACCTCTGCAGAAAGGGAGGATATTTAGGGATGGTTAGAAATATTGCAATATTTCTAATAAGGAAATAAATTCATGTATTAGTCTGTATTTAAAACTAAATGTTAAACACAATACTGACAGATCATGATCTATTGGTGTGTGAGTCCTGCTTAGTGTGTAAAGTTTAGGTAGTTTTGATCCAATTTCTTTTTTAATTCCTATAGTATTACAAGGAATTTGGCCTGTAAACACATACTACCCATTAATACTGAAGACAGCTTCTTATCTAAAAAAAAAATCAATAGCTCCTTCAATAGCTCTGCTATATCCTTGAATAATTAGAGCTGCCCTTTCTGATAACGTGTGTGCTGTTTAGGGAGGCATGCACACAATTTGCTCTGCTTTAATTTGTTTATCTATTGAATGTGGTTTAATTTTAATTATCCAGCCACCATTAGCATGTGATTTTATGTAGAGAGGAAAGTCAAGCTTCAATGTGCACTATCTGAATATCGCTGTTTATTACATTTACCAGTGGGTAAAATAACTTTGAAACCTTTGTAGGAATTCAGAGATGCAAATAAAACATTCAAGCTTCCTTTGTGGTGGGGCTTGTGGATAGAGGTGAGTAGTTTACGCATTTCAGAAAAATTCAAGTCAGTGGAGCAAAGTATTCTAAAGTTATTCTTGGAAGGAGGTAAAGCAGGTGGTTGCCTTTAGGGCCATCTTTTCCTGGATAGATAGCACATCCCAGTGTGCTATCTATTTCAAATGTTGCATCCTGTTGTCTCTGTGGGCCATTAAAATCCTCATAGAAATTCCAACAAGTTGGGATGCATACGACATCTCATTTAATAACCATACTTTCTGAAGCACTGCTGAAAGGGAGACTGTCTGCCAAAATCTAAGTACTAGAAATGATGCACCTGGGTCTAAAATGGATTCTTTGCTAAGGTACCAAACTCTCTGCAGCTATGGGAAGACAGCAGGCTTAATTCACATCACGCATGGGAAATGTTAAGTTTTGGAGAAAAGTCAGACACAGATGATGATTCCAGAAATTTGGCCATGGGAGGCAAGAAAGAAGCAGGAAGCAAGAATGCTGCCATCCCTCCCTGCGGACCTCTACCTAACTTCTGGGAGGTTAGTTAAGAGAATGGAAAAGACTGAAATTTCTAGCGTGACTGGGTTACAAATGTGTGACCAGATTTTTCCCTCCCTGCCTCCCAGAAACTACTCAGAAACATTATAAAGAAAGCAAGGCTAACTTGCAACTAGTAGCTAAGTAAGTCCTGAAGATCTAATGCACAGTATATTGATTACAGACAACACTGTACCCACGAACATCAAACTTGCTAAGAGATTAGATCTTAGTTATTCCGACCACCACAAGAAAGAAATGTTAATTATGTGAGGTAATAGAAGTGCTAGCTAATACTACAATGGCACTCGTATGGCAATGCATCAATATATCAAATCAACATGCGGGACACCTTAAACTCACACAATATTGTATGTCAAATTTATTTCCATAGAAAATGTAAAGCGACACTGATTTTAAAAAAGAAAGGAGGGGTGCCTGGGTGGCTCGGTGGGTTGGGGCCTCTGCCTCCGGCTCAGGTCATGATCTCAGGGTCCTGAGATGGAGCCCCGCATTGGGCTCTCTGCTCAGCGGGGAACCTGCTTCCCTGTTTCTCTCTGCCTGCCTCTCTGCCTGTTTGTGATCTCTGTCAAATAAATAAAATCTAAAAAAAAAAAAAGAAAGAAAGAAAGGAAACGAAGGCAAGTGGAATGGCCCCTCACTGACTCTCTGCCACTGGATTTTGATTTCAAACTTTCACAGTGCCTTTAGGCTCCCTACTCCATCCACCTTCTCCCTCTGAGGCCTCAGGAAATGGCACCAGGGTTAACTTCAGCAAGTCAAAGAAGGAGCTATCAAGGGAAAGTTGCAGCAGCTGCCCCTCCTGCCCATCTCTAGGAGGCCTCTGCTCTTCAAACCTATTTGCATCTGCTTCCTTTTTCCCCACACCTCCTCGCTCTGAAGAGAAATCACTTCTGAGTACATTCAATGCTTTCACTTGTGTTCTGGATTCTCTTCCCCCTTGGACCTCCTCAGGGACCTTACTTCATACACCTTCCTTTTCATGCCTCTTCTTCAGACATCCCCTGTCTACTAGCCTCTCTGTGTATTACACCTACTTATTCATCCTTCCCCCTTTCCCTCCATCCAGTTGTAACAACTAAAAATATCTCCAGACATTACCTAATATCTCCCCCTGGGTGAGGAGTGGAGGTTGCAAAAAAATCTCTCCCAACTAAAAATCACTAATTAGACATGCATGTAGCAAGAAACATGGAAGAAGGATTATTTAGAGGTGTATGATCAGAGAGCCAAGGGAAAGCTCTTTCTCTCCCATCCCACTAGTAAATCATACTGCTGTCCAAAAAATATTAAGAAAAATAGCAAAACAGCATATTTCCTAAGAACTTTTTTTTGTTACTTTACATTAAAATGCATCATTCTTCAAAGGATAACAAAGGCAAAATGCTAGACTCGTATAATGTGATTCGATTTGTGAATATTCCTGGAGAATATGTATGTTAGTTCTGTTTTACTATATAGTAATATCGTCACAAGCTTAGCAATTTCAAACCACCCAATTATCAACTCACAGTTTCTGTGGGTCAGGAATGCTTGGCTTGGTTCATCCAGGTCCTCGGCTCAGGGTCTTTTATAAAGCTGGAATCAGCTTGTCCGTCAGGGCTGGGATCTTACCTGAAGCTCCTTGGGGTAGGATCTGTTTCCAAGTTCACATGGCTGTTTCTAGGACTCAGTTCCTTGTTGACTGTTTGCAACAGGTCACTCTTAATTCCTTCCACATGGGACTCTCCATACAACAGCTTACTTCACCGAAGCCAGCAAGGGAAAAAATCTATTGAGAGTCTGCAACCAAGAAGGAAATTACAATTTTAAGTAAAATTACCACAAAAGTAATATCCCACCTACCTTTGCCATATTGTGTTGCTCAGAAGCTAGTCACAGATACGGATCACACTCAATGGTTGGAGAATACACAAGGACATGAATACCAGAAGGTGGACATCCCTGGGGGCCATTCGAGACTCTAACTAACAAAAAAATTATTAATGGGGCATACTTTTGGGTGGAGAATGCTTTTCTGATTTAATTGACATGTTTCTGAATAATCTGCGTTTTGGTCCCTTATATGCAATAATCTTTACTTTTAATGTATATTTTCATATTGCTCCTCCTTGAATAGAAACAGATGAAACTGGCACTTTTTCACAGACATAAGGTATCACTCACTTCTTTTGGCATAAGGTGAAGACATACACAAAGTACTCGTTTCCTCACCATCTAAACAATATGCTAATGACATACGGAGAACAGAGGTTGTTTGTTGGTTTGTTTGAACTCAGTTACTCGGACAATGACTAAATTCTTTGGGATACTGTGATTATAAAAGCTAACTAATAGCAACTGAAAAGAGTCTGATGATAATTTGGAACAATTATTTTTTGATTCGAAATAATTCATACACTTTTGTTAATTCATTCCACAAATATTTTGAATGCTTATTACATACCTGACATTGCATCACTCCTCATCAGTTAAATAGCATTTAAAGACAAGGAGAGTATAATTTCCCAATTCTGTCTTTGATGAGAGTATCAAAATGAATTTTCTAATCTTACAAGAGAAAATGACGCTAAAAAGGCTATTAGGAAACCAAGACTCCAAACTATTTTTCCTCCCTAGGATATGTTGATCCCATCTGTGACCATATTGTTAGCATAGATCAAAGGACCCCAAAATCGTTTGATTCCCAGCACTCTTCATGTCCCAGTAATTTTATGGCACCACTAAGCCAAAAGAATTATTTAACCATTCCATTTACTTAGGTTAGGTCCAGAAGATTTAACAAGTCTGTTCTAGCAACTTAGTAGACATTTGAAAAAATAATACATGTAATTTCAATTTTAAAAAGAAATAGTATTCCCACATTTATCAACGTGAGGTGGACATTTCACGGGTTTTACACAGCTTCTCAAATTTCCAAGTCAGATCAGACCCTACCGCCCTCTTTGGCTGCTTGTTGGTTCACAAACTTGCCCCCATACATCGAGGACAAGGCAAGACCAAGGAAAGAGGCTGACCACTCCTGGTGTGTAGGTGTCAGGTCTAACAAGCAAGGGAGCTTAATGAGACTTGTCTTTTTTTTCTTTTTTTTAAAGATTTTTATTTATTTGACAGAGAGGAGAGAGATCACAAGTAGGCAGAGAGGCAGGCAGAGAGAGAAAGAGGGAAGCAGGCTCCCCGCCGAGCAGAGAGCCCCATGCGGGGCTCGATCCCAGGACCCTGAGATCATGACCCGTGCTGAAGGCAGAGGCTTAACCCACTAAGCCACCCAGGCGCCCCAATGAGGCTTGTCTTGAACAGCCTCAAAACAAGTAGAGCTCTGCAACCGCCTACCAGAATCTTAACATTTTATATGGAGACCTTAACTCTGTTTAGTCACATACATAGTCCACATGGTCTCAACAACACTTTGCTCTCTCTCAGCGCTCTTTATGTCTGTACAACAGCTCCTAGGGTGCCTGGGTGGCTCAGTCAGTTAAGCGGCTGCCTTCGGCTCAGATTATGATCCCAGCGTCCTCGGATCAGGTCCCCCACCAGGCTCCTAGCTCAGTGGAGAGCCTGCTTCCAGGCTTGGCCCACACAGCGCCCCCCCCTCCACCTGCTACTCTGCCTACTTGTGCTCTCTATCTCCCTGTCAAATAAAGAAAGAAAAGTTTTTAAATAAATAAATATTGATTGATTGATTGATTTAAAAAACAGCTTCTACCGTGGGAATGCTGGATGGAATGTCCATTCCAAGGACAGGGGATGGGGTGAAAGCCTCCAATTGCCTGACTCCTGCTCATGGTTCAGCTAGGAATCACAAATTCTAGGTGACCTCTTCCAATACTGCTTCATAGTGATTTCACTCAAGATGCTCATTTTTTATCACAGGAACCACTGGTTTACAAAGAAAGGATTTATTTTTTTAAATAAGTACGAGCTAAAGTTAAAACCCTGAACTACCTTGTTTCAATAGTTCTGAAGTATCCAACAGATGTTGAGTACTGCTGTTTCCTTCACAGATCTAAAATATGCTGTGAATTTACTGTATTGTAACAGGGTACATAGACACCCAGTTTGGGAAGCTAACACAGAGATGTTATAAATATTTAAGAAAAAGAAAATGCACAATCTACATTCACCATCTATTTGTTATTGCTACAGTAATAAGTGCAACTAAATCCAATTTGATCCCTAACATATTAAAACCCCAAATCAGGGTAAATTGGGAAAATGAACAGAAAAATTACAGTCTGGAGGTTCCAAGAAATGTAATTTCCAATTCTGGAAATATCCAATTGGAAATTCTGTAATTCTACAATTCTGGGAGACGCCAGTCATGTATAATATGTAGGAAAATACCCATAGCCCTAAAAATTATGTTTCACTGACAAAGCAATTTAGTCTTTTGGTTATAAACATGTATTATTTGGACTAAAACTGAACCTACCAAAAAAAAAAAAAACTGAACCTACAAGCATTCTGAGCAGGTAGGTTCTAAGTTATTCAATACTTTGAAGAGTTTGAGTGAGTTACTTGCAAATCATTCTTTATTAAAGACTATACATAATGTCTGAATTCTTATTACAGATATGGACGAGAAGACAGAGGCTCTGCTCACCCTCTTATCTTGGTATGCACTCAGAGAATTTGTTCTGCACCAAACCAAGTACATAGTCATTAATCTTTTCTGAATATAACTGACCATTGTCCTTTTGACCTTCTTCCTCAGTATAGAGATGGAAATTTCTCCTGCCAGACATTTTGGTGAAGCTACAAAAGTACCCCTACCAGAATTCCCTCTTTATAGAGAATGAAATTAGCTAGGGTCTGTAGAGAAGGAAGCAAATTGAATTCATTTAACTGAATTGCTATCTGACCAGTAAGGCTCATCTCAAAGCACAAGAAGTTTCAAGGCAGAACTAGCATCAACAAGATGAATTGTGCTTTCAGTCTGCGTGGCAGAGCTAGATGCTGACGGTGCGATTACCAGAAGGTGAACCCGTGAGTCAACTTCTTTTTTGGAACCGTCTTAGTTTCTGTCTCACATTTTTAAAAAAATACCTTGTCTATGTCTAAACACTTCTATCCATCTCTGCACAAGAATTTCTCTTGTACAGTTGTGTGATTAGAATAATAAACCTTTTGGTGGATGGAAAGTCTGAAGAAAACAGTTTTTCATAGTGACATCTTCAAAGCATTGGTGTCCGTTTTATCTGTTTAGTCCAAAGTCACTTTATAGAAGGTAGGAAGTATTAAGGAAAATTAGACAAATTAGGCTACATTTTCTAAAATAAAACGCTCTGGGTGTCAGACTGTCACGTTATGGTATTTCCCTCTGCCTCAGCATAGAAACGTCCTTGACTCGTGAACCAAAGTCTGCCTGGCAAATGTCCTGGTCTCCATGGATCTTCTTCACACAAACCAATGTTTTTATTTAACTATACCTTTGGCGGTTCACACGCAATTCAGGTCAATCTAGTCTCCAAAGAGGAAGCTTGCTTTACTTTGACAATAGGCATCATTACCGCCCTCCTGAGCATTTACTATTCCAATTTGCATACCTCCTCCCTTCATAAATAGAGGTACATGGAAATATACACAGGCTTTAAACTTACTCTGGGTTTGACCCCAGTCCCGCTACTTTCTAGCTATGAAACCATGAATAGAGCGCTTAACAACTACGGGCATCAGTCTCCTTTTCTATACAATCTTTACCTCACCATAATATTTGAGGAAGTAAATGCATACAATGTGCCTATTAAACATCATCTGTTAATGCTATAGTCTCAAATAAGTCTTATCTATGTTGTCTACAAGTTTAATGGCTGTGAAAGCCTAAGAAATTTTCTAGACCCTCTCCTGACCTTGAGGATTCCCTCTTCTTCCAGACATCTTTTAAGATTCCAAAAACTAGTGATCTAACCCGAAGGATTTAAACCTACTTTATTCAAGGCAAGGTTCGAAGATATGAAACCTGCTGAGCTGACAACTACAAGGTACGCAGGACAGAAGCTCAGAGGTGCCAGTAAATTCAATGACTTTAAAGAACGGACAGGGAAGCCACACCCATTTGAGGTCCTTACAGATCTCGGTAATTAGTATTTTCTTGAAAAATCAAATTCCATTAATCATGAAATAGTACAAATACATTAGCGATAGAGTCCATTTTTCCCTTGCAGATACTAAAATAAAGCAGGAAATAGTTCCTGATTCTCAAACATTAAAACAAGGGAAGGAATGGTCTGTTTTATACTTCAAACGCATTTTCCTCTAAACAATTTTCTATTTTCACTATTAATTTGATGCATTTGTTATTTATCGATACTTTTTAATTATAGGATCAATTTCTTAAAATGTTTTCTCATTTTTAAATATTTCAGAAACATTTTAGCTGAAACATTCTGGTAGCTAATCTACATTGAGATATGTACCTTTTTCTAGAAATCCTGCCATTTTTAAAAAATATTACAGACAAACTATTGAGCAATTAGAAGGTAAATATGTGGAAATTAAGTTCATTTCAGTCAATTACCACCCTAGAGTTTTATATCTGTAAATTATCATGAGCTATTTAACTACAACCATGTAGAATTATGTAGAGCTGATTTTAGAAAATGAATTTTGCCTCATGTTAGCTTCACTCTTATTTAGTAAAACAACTGGCTAAATCTGCTAATAGAAAAATTTTCTCACATAGATTTTAGGAATAAGTGGACACCTAAAAAACAATTAATTTAAAAAAGGCGGAAGAAAAGAATAGACATTTCTTCAAAGAAGACAAAGATGGCCAATTGGCACATGAAAAGATGTTCAACATCACTCATCATCAGGGAAATGCAATCAAAACCACAATGAGATATCACCCCACATGTGGCAGAACACCTAAAATTCAAAACACACAAAAAAAGGTGTTGACAAGGATGTGGAGAAAAAGCAGTACTATTATGGGAATGCAAACTGATGCAGACACTCTGGAAAACAGTATAGAAGTTCCTAAAAATTGATTAGAACTACCCTATGATCCAGCAATCATGCTACTGGGAATTTACCAAAAGAATGCAAAAACATTAATTCAAAGGGACGCATGCAACACTATGTTTATTGCAGCATTACTTGCAGTAGCCAAATTATGGAAGCTCAAGTGTGTGTCTTTCTATCTATATAGTGTCTATCAATACATAGACAATATATATCAACATATAATACCAAATGTGTGTGTATATATCTATATATCTCACACCTTCTTTATCCATTCATCTATTGATAGACACTTGGCTGCTTCCATAATTTGGCATGGAATTCCATTCAGCCATAAAAAAGAATGAAATCTTGCTATTTGCACTAACATGGATGGAGCTAAAGGAATTACGCTAAGTAAAGTAAGCCAGAGAAAGACAAATACCAGATGAATTCAAGAAACAAGAAACAAAACAAATGAGTAAAGGAGAAAGAAAAAGAGAGAGAGACAAATCAAGAAACGGTCTCTGAACTGAAGAAACAAACTGAGGGGATATGGGTAGGGGACTGAGTAAAATAGGTGGTGGAGATTAAGGAGTACACTTGCCATGAGCACCAAGCGATGTGTGGAATTGTTCAATCACTGTATTTTACACCCGAAACTAATGGAGCCTATATGTTAACGATGCTGGAATTAAAATTATTTAAAAGCATTCATAAATGACATCACCATGAATTTACTCAAATAATATAAACACCAGATGACAACTATGAACATAAAAAAAATGTATATAGTTATTTATGTTACGATGGAAAAAGGATTTACATTCATGAGATATGCTTGATCAAGTTCATTTCCTCTGTTCCCCCTACATCTTTAATGGAAAATAGATTCTTCATCTTTTATGAAGCTTTGCAATAATTTCCTTAATCAGTAGAATCTAAGCAAATGATATAAATCAATTCAGATTGCCATAATGAACGCCATGTGTGAACAAAGTGGTCTTCAGAAGTAAGGAATTCTAGTATTAATAAGATTGATTCATATGATTGTTTACACTGAATAAAGATGAGCATGTCCCTTTCAATAAAGTCTGTAAGACCTATTAATACAATACAAATATATTAGCTCCACCCATTGCCCCAATGCCTTCTCCTATGATCTTATTACCATCATAGACTTTTCTACATGCCTCCTTGGAAGATTTAACTCAAGCCTGCATAGCCAGACATATGGGCACACAGTCCATCTTCTCTATAATCTCACTTTTTGTGGGTATTGTTTCACTTCAGATTATATTAGGACCAAAGACACCAGTAAATAGTAAGCCTTCCTTTTTGCCACCTTAAAGCATAATGGAGTTGCCATAGATTCTAACCTCATATTAACACCATATACTTAGTCCCTAATTGAGTTCCTCACTGACTCGTTTAATGTCATCTCCATCTTAGAAATTTAAGGAACACCTCTCCTATAAATTCAAATACTGACAGATTTCTAAATTGAAGAATACTGCTCTTCACAATATAATCTAATTTTCAAAGAAAAAATATGTAACCCCATAAAATTGTGGAAGATTATACTTCAAAATTTTAATAAATATTATTTATTTGGAAAGGAAACTATTTTAGTTTTGTTATTTCTGTTTCTTACTTTCACTACAATGGATATATATTAGTAACCATTCTAAAACCTTAAAAAAAAAAAAAAGAATGCTTGGGCGCCTGGATGGCTTAGTAGGTTAAAGCCTCTACCTTTGACTCAGGCTATGATCTCAGGGTCCTGGGATAGAGCCCCGCATTGGGCTCTCTGCCTGCCTCTCTGCCTACTTGTGGTCTCTCTCTCTGTCAAATAAATAAATAAAATCTTGAAAGAAAAAATATGACTACTGTTCAGAAATTAATATAGCTTATACAGCATGAAAAAAAGTCCTCACCATCATTACCACCAAAAGATAAAAATGAGGTATTAATCTAACATTCTAAATTTAACCATATTAATTTCCAGATTTTCATTATATATGGCTATCAAAAATCACCCACAATTCTAAAAAGTGTTTCCTCACTAAAAGTCTGTAAGAAATGATTATGTACCTTGTAGGTATCTATTAATGAGAAAAAAAAAAAAGCAAAGCCATTTTTATGAAACTAATACCAGATTTCTTTTTACCCAGACGGTTGAAAAGTCAGCAGGGTCAAACGCAATTATAACTAGAAATGGACCAGATGTGATATCTAAGTTGGAGAGATCAGGCAGCCAAAATTCATAATACAGCAGCTTTCAAATATTGATGAGTGTCTGTAGAAAGAGCAATAACATGAGAAATGATGGACTTTGGAAGAAGGGTTTTGAAGAAGAGTGAAATTTAAAACAGTAAATTGAATGAAGCTTAATAGAATGGCTGAACTTTCAATGGGCAGTTGAGAAAGGGTAAGTCAAGTGGAAAAATTAAAATTGTTTCCTATAAAACTGAAAATACAAAAGAATATGCAGTCTGACTTGTATAATGTGGAGGACACATAAATATTGAATTGTGTTACTTATTAATAATGCATTTAAAGCATCTTAAGATCCATAAAAGAAACCTGTAGAGAAGAAAATGCAACTTATCCAGAGACATTGGAGTATCCTCTAAAGAAATCAAAAGGTAGCATCAGGACCACAAGAAAAAAAAAACAGCGCACAGTTTGAAAGTATGTGTATCACTCCTGCCCCTAAATTCACATACGTTTTAAATCAACTGGGTCTAAGTTTATCTGTTACACACTGGGTACTGCATATTCAGAGATTTTTAAATGTGCATAAGAAAGCAAACAAAACCATTAGCAAAAAAAAAAAAAAAAACCATTAGCAAAACACATGACAATTCCAAATTAGCTATGACTTATAAAGATGACTCCTTCCATCTCCATTTACCCTATTAAAAGTGTCAAGGAGTATTGGAATTTAAACTTCCATGGGTTCCAATAAGCGTGGGAAGTTTAAGCTTTTCATAAATCAGGAAAACTGCTTTCCTTGCTGAGCTTTCAACTTCTCGTATGCAGGATATAGAGATGGTATGAATACAAAGGTCCTTTTCAAAGCTAACTTTACTCCACAGGGCAAATGAAATAAGGGCTCTTGCAACATGTTATATATTGATGCACACACATACATTGTTTCATTGGGCTAAAGATGACTTGCTATAATTCTATCCAGGTAGACACTGTTAATGTGGTTTTCTCTCTTAGTAGGGTAGCAGACATCACAATTTTCCTGTTGGGCCAGACACTGCCATAAATTGTTATATGTAACATGGAGACATGACTTTTTTATCAATGATACAGAGTTGAGGATTGGAACTCAGACAACCTAAGATGGACAAGGGGAACTCTGGATTAAGAACTGTAACTTCATTTATTGAATTGTTTGTAGAAGTTGACTTTTTAAGTTCTTTGAATTCAAACTGAACAATTTGGTCTTTCTTTCATTTGAGGTTCCCAAGTATTCACTAAGATTCTTTGGTTCTTATCACCAAGATGTTGAGACATTTTTAATATAAGGTATATATTTTTATTTCAAAAATATGCTAGTCAGAAAGGACATTAATACAAAGTACAAATAAATCAACTAAAAAAATTATTTCAGGGTGCCTGGGTGGCTCATTCAGTTAAGTGTCTGCCTTCAGCTCAGGTCGTGATCCTGGAATCCCAGGATTGAGCATCAGGATCCCTGCTCAGCACGGAATCTGCTTCTCTAACTCTCCCCCCTTTAATGTGTGCTCACTCGCACTCTCTCTCACTTTCTCTCAAAGAAAATCTTTAAAAAATAAATTTATTTCAATATAAACAAATACATGAGCATGTCCACTAGAAGACACAATGAAGTAATTTCAGATGCTTAAACTTGCTTTAATTAGTAAGCCTGAACTGAAGAAAATCAAAGTTATTCTGTACACTGAAGAATGGAAAAATGAAAATACATGTCTAACAGTAAGATTAAGAATAAAATCTAGTGGTAGAATAAGTAATAACAATGGATTTAATCGTATATGATTAAAGAAAGAGCAAAATAACACAAATTTTTAAACAGAGCAAAATTAATTGAAATAAGAGTAAGATACCAAAGCATAGACTGTCACAAAAAGACAATGTGCAGGTATAATATGCCTGAATAGAAACCTTAAGACCACACCAATGACTAATGAATTTTTTAGTATTTCTACGCATGCAGGATTTTGCCTTAACATCCAGAACTGTCCCATGTCTGGCAAGGTATTCAGCACCCCTGGCTCCGACATACAAAATGCTAGAAGCACCCCTGGTTATAGTGACAAATCTCAACTCTATCAGATCCAACCTTTTATAGATATATAAAGTACTTTTATGTCCCCATTGCTGTCCTCAAATAAAAGTCATAAAAAATTTCTTATACTTATGAATTTTAAAAGTTCAATATATCTGTGCCCAAGGCCAAATACATAGGAAAAACAAAAGGAAAGTAATTTATAAGAAAATATTATGTATTTCTATATGTAAATGCTTGAGCGTTGCCTTATTGGAATTCATAATGACCTAAGCTGATATTTACTCCTGCCTTTGATAAGTTTAAACTTCAAAGGTCATTTGTAGGGACAGTAGGGAAAACAAATGAGGGAAGATAAGGGTGGACACTCAAATAAAAATCCGCATTATAGTAAGTCAAGTGGAATTACTTACACCTGATGAGAGAAAAAGCAAAACGATCTTAATTAAAATAGGGATAACAAGTCAAGACAAATTATAGATTATTCAAGTAAAAAAGATGAAGTAATATGGTATTTCTGAAAACAAGCTGTACAACCTACACAAAATGTCCAGTGGGATATTAGAAAGTTACACAAAAAAGGAGTTCATTTTTGTTGTGTGGGACCACCCTTCACTTTGCAGTACATCTATCCTCTTTGAACCCACACCCTAAACGCTAGTATTAACACCCATTACTGTGACAATCTAATATACTCCCACAAATTTTTCAAACACCCTGGTGAGAACCATTGACCTAGTGAATGCCTATCATCCTCAGATGGAGTGTCAGATGGGCTTGGATTCTGCCCCCCATCTTCACCCCTCGGTTGTTAAGTTCCTTGGACATCCGGTTTTTCTAACCCACAAAACTTAACTGTAATTGGCTTTTGAAACACTTATTCTCAATTATAACGGAAGGGTCATGAGAAAAGGGACTGTCTTATTCACTGTGCAATGGCAAATGCTTAGCATTATGTATGTTTCATAAAGTTTTCTTGAATTAAATTCAGGATTTTTACTTCAACAGTGCAGCTTGATTCCTTCTAACTGCACTAGTTGATATAGAGCAAATTTAGACTAATTTAAAAAAAACAAATATTTTGGAGGGGGGTCGGGGGTTGGGCGAGCCCGGTGGTGGTATTGAGAAGGGCACGTATTGCAGGGAGCACTGGGTGTGGTGCATGAACAATCAATCTTGTAACACTGAAAAAATAAAATAAACATATTTGGGGAAAAAAATATTTTAAATAATGCCAAAATAAGGCAAAACAAAGAATAAGATAAACTGACTGAAAAAAAATTTGAAATGAAACATCTAGATAGCTGGTGTCAGTTTGTTTAGGCTCTTACAATAGAATGCCATAGCTTGTATGCCTCATAAACAACAGAAATTTATTTCTCTAGGTTTGGATGGTGAGAAGCCCAAGATCAAGGTATCAGCATATTTGGTGTGTGGTGAGAAATCACTTTCTAGTTCACAGACCACTGCCATCTCCCTACCCTCACAGGGTATAAGAGGTAAGGCAGCGCTCTGGAATCTCTTTTGTAAGGGCACTAAGTCCCTTCATGAAGGCACCACCCTCATGATCTAAGCACAGCCCAAAGGCCTCACCACTTCCAAATACCATCATGCTGGGATTGGATTTCAGCATGAGAATTTGGGGGCAGGGTGGTCATAAACTTTCAGTCTATGTTTAACTTGCAAAAATATGTGACATAGCTAATGATTAAAAAAAAAAAACACAGGGTAAGAAAGTTATTAAAATGTTTGGGGTTTTAAGATATTTTTTTCATCCATTTGGCAGAATTAAAAACTCACAAAAACATTAAGATGATCATTAGGATTTATTTTAAATTATTTAGAACCTAACCAAGAGTCAGCTTTTTAAAACTTGAAAAAAACCTTAAGGAAATAAAATACTTTAAGACAAAATTGGAAAATGCCTTACATCAATTAGGAGTTATTAGCTCAAGAACACAAGTCACTTCCTCTATCTGGCCACCCGTTATGTGATGTGCCTAGGTGGTAGTGACCTGGCCCTGATACATTATTATTAATGAAATCAACTTATTATCATTAAAGTCCTTTTTTTAGATTTCTTTAGTCTTTGCCTACTATCCCTTTTCTGTTCCAGGATACCATATTTACACATAGTCATTATGACCCTCTAAGCTCCCCTAGACTGCAACAATTTCTCCAACTTAGTTTTTGATGACCTTGACAGTTCTGAAGAATGCTACTGAGTATTTTGTAGAACGTCCCTCTATTTGGATTTGACTATGTTTTTCTCCTGGTTATACTGTGGTTAGGCATTTAGGAGAGGAAGGTCACAGAGGTAAAAAGGTCAAGTGTCATTTATATTACATCATATCAAGAGTACATACTATTAACATGACTTATCAGTGTTGATGTTAACCTTGAGTACCTGGATAAAGTAGAGCTTTTCATGTTTCTGTACTATAAAGTTACTCTCCCCCCTAACTTATTGTACCCTTGGGAGGAAGTCACTAAGCACAGGCCATGCTTATAGCCTGAGAAGGTGTGCTCCGCATCTTAAGGCAGAGTTACCTACGTAACTGCTTGGAATTCTTGCAAAGAGATTTGTCAATTTTCCCTATTTATTCACTCATTCATTTATTAATTAAATCTTTTATTTATATCAGTATAGACTTAGGATATTTATTTTATACTTTGGGATATAATCCAATACTATTTTATTTAGTTGTTCAGTTGGTTTTTATTTTTTTAGCTTTGGATTTGGGGAGCTCTTTCAGGTGGCTCCTGGGACCATTTTACATACTTCCATCACTGCGGTCTTGTTTTCTGTTTGTTCATTTGTTTTGCTTCATTTTTTTGCTCATTCCTTGCTCCGAGTTCATTTCGTATATCCCCTTCCAGCTCTAGAATCAACCATTTCTCCAAGGAGCTCTGATTCCTTTTATTGGAGAATTTGAAACCAAGTCTGGGCACTGAGTATGCTCATTACTGATGGGGTGTCACTGTTTCTAGGGTCTCCTAGCTGACAATTGGGAAACAAAATGTGTGTATACTGAACTATGTATGTCTACATATCTGTAATACCTGTCCATAAATATCTACAGTAAATGAAACAGAAGTTCATTCTGATGTCTCCAACTCTCATCTATTACTACTTGCAGCATTCCAGCCTTTTTCCCATTGCTTGTCTGCAGTCCCCTACTCCAACAGAGAGCAAGCATCCACCAGCTACTTACCTAATTACTCAATTGCAGTATATATGCACAGCTGTTCCAAAATTGTCAACCTGTACTTAAAACATATTTCTCAAAGAGCTATAACATAGCTAAAAGCTAATAGCTAAAAGTTTAAATTACCAGTAAATACATTAATTAGTACACTATTTATACTTTGTTTCAACTTTAATCATTTATATTAATATTCCAGTACTTTTGATTCAATCCTCAGTGGTCATCAATTAATATTAATGTGCCTCAATTTCACTTGTCAGCCAGGACCTAGATTCAGTCAATATTTTCATGTTAAGAATGACTGTAATCACTACCCAGGATCTCATTTAAATGAACAAATTGATGTTTTCCACACTAAGTATATAGATAGCATCCTGATACATGAAGTCACTAATAATTCTTCCCAGCTTCAACTAGTAGCTTCAGATACTTGGAAAACAACAAAGAAAAATGAATGTTTTTTATGTGCTTTAACATTTTTCCTGCCACCATAATGAAATTTTTAAAAAATAAATAAATTTTTAAAAATAAATATTTAGGGCAAAATTTAATCTTTTATGCTGCTATAGGCTCAGTGTTTCTGTATAAAGTTAATCTCTTCAGGAATAGCAACAATGGGGTTGCACCTGGGTTGCACAGTCATTAAGCATCTGCCTTTGGCTCAGGTCTTGATCCCAGGGTCCTGGGCTCGAACCCCGCATTGGGCTCCCCGCTCAGCGGGAAGCCTACTTCTCCCTCTCCCACTCCGCCTGTTTGTGTTCCCTCTCTTGCTATGTCTCTTTCTGTCAAATAAATAAATAAAATCTTTAAAAAAAAAAAATAGCAACATTTTTTAACTGAGCACATACCATTGGCCAGATGCCATTCAGATGTGTTTTATTTATTATGAACAATCCTCTTATTAGGCCTACGAGGTAAATATATCATCCCTATTTTAGAGATAAAGAGAGAAAGAAAACTGTCTCCACGTTGAATAGCCAGTAAAAAGCAATACAAGTCTATGATTTCAAAGGCTACACTCTTTCCACTATAGCAGGCGGAGCACTGCAAAGAGTATCCTGGGGCACCAATGTCCATTTGTGAATACCCTACTCCTGTTCGTATAAGCAAAGAGATAAATTTAGAATGATAAAGTAGTATGTTCACTCTTTCCCAAATTTCACTTGGGATGCTGTGCAGGGAACAACCTCAGGTCCCAAAAAGAAAGTAATTCTAACAAATGACTTTGGCAAAATCAGTGAATCAGTGACCCTATCAATACTCATTTTAGTCGCCTCTAATGCCAACTGGAAAATAAATCTGGCAACACAATATAACAGTTCCTGCTAAAAGTTAAGCCTTCTTACTTAAATTCATTAATACTTTTCTTAGTCTTGTTCTCTGAAAAACTCCACAAAGGAATGAAAATAACTAAAAAAGGATTTCAACATTGAAAAAAAAAAGTACAAACAAGCAAAGAAGTTTTTTAATTACTACTTGTTTACAGTGCAACTTCATTTTAATTTCCTTGCTTTTTTATTCCCTGACAAATAGCTTCTTTTTCATTTAGGCCAAAACAAAATATAAAGTATATAAATGAATTAAAATTGTTTCTCTTCATACATTCAGTATGAGTACATTCATTGTACTAAAAATTGGGTTAGAGGAAGGACAACAACATGTCAACTCTAAAACATGAACTCTTGTCCAAATTCAGAAGGCATTTTGATTTTTGTTTTCACTTACGAACAGAGGATTCATAAATTGGCTTTCATACTACAACTGAATCTTTTTCTTTATATAAGAAAGAAAAGTAAAAAAGCTGCCATCTTGGACAAAGAAGCCAGTACCTTTCTACCTGGAAGCACTGAGAGTGCCACGGTTAACTTAGAACAGCCCACTGTTGTTTCTATTATCTATACTAAGGAAGAAAATCTCTTCCAAATAAACTCACAGTTTTGTATTTTTTTTTTTTTACTATGCCAATTATAAATTTAATCTTCCATTTAAAATGTCTAATCCAGGGTGAAGAAAAGGGTTTTTATACTTGCACAAATAAGCCACATTTCAAACGGGATAACCATAAAAGGCCACATGGAAAGAACCCTATAATACAGGATTCGAAAGGACCCCATGAACTCAGATTCTGGATTCTGATGCTATTCAAAGAGCTCAGCCTTTTATGTGATTGTGCTGGACTCTTGGAGGTTGGGGCACAGAATTTGAAGGGTATTCACTGTAGACTCACGCTTAAGGAAACAGGCTAGTTAGATAGAAGAGAAAAATGGTTAAGAAGCATAGGCAGACATGGTATAAATTGGGGGAAATTAAACAAAAATTTTCCAGAGCACAAAATGATTTACCATATGTGTAAACATCTACAGCCTCAACAAAAGCAGCTTAATTTTTTTAATTAATTAAAAAACAGTTCATTGTCAGTATGTTGAAATAGCTTGAGTCTCTTTTATTTGCTACATAAAGTAATTTTTAATGGTTGACTGTAGCCTAGAATATCCTAGTACAATAGATTTTTCTGAGTAATGGAAATGCCCCATAACAGCTGTCCAATATGGTAACCACTAGCCCTATGGGGCCACAAAGCCCTTAAAATGTAGCTGTTCTGAGAATCTGAATTTTAAATTTTAATTAGTTTAAATTTAAATAGGCACATGTGGTTAGTGGATACCATATCGGATAGTGCCAACCTATAAACGAACTCTAATTTATCTCCTAAGGGAAATATAAACGTATATATTAATACTCAACTCTCAATTACAATAAAGAACAGTACCTTTGTGTTCATAATATAGATTAATATAAGTAACTCCGCCTGACCAGTTATTCATTCATTTTATTGAAGGAAGAAAAAGTATTTAAATTTTTATGACATTTTATCTGGTTGAATGAAATGCAAAATATTCTATTCAGTATCATCAAAATTCTAAGACAGAAAACTTATTTATTAGTTCCACTTATGTAAATTGTTCTCTTTACAGACTCCATGGCCTTTTTCCATATGAATGTTATTGTTTCACAAAATTTTACTTCCTAACAGCAAGCACCAGTAATCAGATCTATGTTTCTGCATGGAGGTTGCCATTAAAATGTTCGAAAGGCAGCCACCCAATAACTCCACATGTATTCAGCCTAAAAAAGGCTTATAAGCAATCCTTCAGTATTTTTATCATTTTTGAAATAAATACAAAATGCTATGGGAAACCACTACACCAAAATATTTTCTCACTTCTAGACGGTGATTAAATAAAATTCGAAGCTCTGTCAAAGTTTTGGCCTAAATAGACTATATATATATTTACTGTGATGAATGGAACTTTTCCAGTGAGACATGTATTAAGAAAAAAACTACTTAGTAGTCTAGATGAAAAACTTGAGAGACCTTGGCTATGAGTTCTACCAAACTTATACCCTTCAGTGACACCTAAAAAATCTTTCCGACCCTGAGGTTTCTCACTTCAAAAATAACCTTATTTAAAAATTCCACTTAAGAGACTTCAGCAAGAAAAAAAGCACATAAAAGGAAAATGCAACTTTGAGGGCTAAGATTTCATAGTAGCCTCCCATGAATACACTATCAAAAATTGGAGAGAACTTACATGTCCATGAAATACTATGCTTCATTTTACATTACCACTAAGTATTACCATAGAAAAGAAGCTCATGACATATTGCTGAATAAGAGGAAAAAAAAAAAAAGTAAGCCATAAAGAATGTAGAGAGAAAGAGAAGTTTCCAAAAAGATGTTCATCAAAATAGTAACAGTGGTTAACACAAGGGTGGGATATTTAGGGGAGTTATTACACTTGCTTTTACTTCTCTGAATTATGTGAGTTTTTATATATAGTATAAATTATTTTCTTCAATAATTTTAATGATCTGTTTACTAATGAGGGAGAGAGAGGAGATTTATTTTAAAGAACTGACTCAAAATTTAAGCATCGTACAGGCTTCGTAAGCCTAAAAATCCGCAAAGTAGACGAGCAGGCTGGAGACCCAAGAAAGAATTGCAGGTCAAGTCCCAAAGCGAACTGTTGGCAGAGGCCAGAAAACTGAGGTCAAGGTGTGAGAAAGTTGGTTCCTTTGAGACATGGAGAAACATGCCTCTTTCCTAATGTGGTGGTTGGCTGGCAATATGTAGTATTCCTTGGTTTGTAGAAGTATCACCTCAATCTCCACCTTCATCTTCAAATGACATTCTTTTTGTGTATATGTCTTTGTATACAAACGTCCCTTATTTACAAGGACATAGTCATCTGGAGTTAGAGCCCACCTTAATGATCTCATCTCTACTTAATCATCTACAAAGACCCTATGTTCAAATAAAGTCTCATTCACCAGGACTGGAGGTTAAGACTTAAACATTTTTATGAGAAAAGCAATTCCACCCATAACAGAGAGGTAATCTCTTAACCTGGAGTTATCAACTCTACTAGCAACCACCTTTCAATACCAATTCTTAATTCCTGTCTACTGCTATAATGGAGAACACACCCAACCTCCCAAAGAAACTAATATATTCAGGTGTGCTCTTGAACTCATCTCTCATTAATCCATTTTTTTAAAACTCCACTGTCCTGTATTTTCACTATTTTTGCCTTTGATTGGGTACTTCTCATATACCTTCCCATCCATATTGATTTTACAAAGAGACAAGGTTTCTCTTTCCTGAATCCTCTAGCCCTCCTGTCCTTCTCCTCCAATTCTCTGCCACCTTTCTTAATGTCTCCACAAAATGCTTTGATGCTTCCAATTATATTTGCTCTTCATCCTACCCTAATCTTACTTCCATTCCCACACCTTGATTGAAACTACTGATTCAGGTCATAAATGAATAAGTGTGTATCAACCTAATTGATCACTGGTCATTTTTAGGCAGAAAAATTATCCCTTGATACTTTCAGGACCACTCTCTTCATTTGGCTTCCATATCTTGGTTTCATCTTTCTTATTCACTATGTGCTTATTCTTTGAGTAATTTTTTTAAATAAACTTTTTAAATAATGGTTTGGGATTTTCATAATAGTTACAAAGACAGTACTGAGATTTCCCATATACCACATACCTAGTTTCCCTTACTATTAATAGGGTATATTTATTATAATCATTGTACCAATATTGATATATTTTTATTAACAAAAGTTCATACTTTATTCAAATTTCCTTCATTTTTACCTAATGTTCTTCTTCTATTCCAGAGTCCCACCCAAGATACCTCATACATTTTGGTCATCACA
>CM052811.1:59998938-60021670 GCA_028533885.1 Nasua narica
AAAAAATAAATGACCATCAAATTGTTACACTGCTATTACATAGGATCTTTTAAATAAACCTAATAGTAACTAAAATTCAAAAGTCTGTAATAGATACACAAAAAAATAAAAAGAAAGGAAACCAAGCCTAACATTAAAGAAAGCTGTCAAAGCACACAGGAAGAGAGTAATACAAGAAACAGAATACTACAAATATAACCAAAAAAAAAAAAAAAAACAGAAAATGTCAGTAAGTATATATCTATTAATAATTACTTTAAATGCAAATGGACAAAGTGCTCCAAACAAAAGACACAGGGTGTCTGAATGGATTAAAAAACAAAAAAACCAAGACCCATCTTTTTGACATCTTTCTCCCAGCAAGAGACTAACTTCAGACCTAAATACATATATACTGAAAGCGAAGGTATGGAAGAAGATATTCCATACAAATGAAAGCAAAACAAACAACAACATCAAAAAATCCCCAACCAGTAGAATAACACTTTTATCAGGCAAAAAGATCTTTAAAACAAAGACTTTAGTAAGAGACAAAGAAGGGCCTTATATAATGAAAAAGGGATCAATTCAACAAAAGGACCTAACAGTTGTAAATATCTATGCATCTGATATAGGAGCACCCAAATACATAAAGCAAATGTTAACAGACATACAGGGAAAAAGTGACAGTAATATAGTAATAGTAGGGGACTTTAAACATCCACTTAATTAATCCAAACAGAAAGTCACAAGGAAACAATAACTCTGAACAACACATTGTATCTTAAGGGTCTTAATGCATGTCCATCCAAACAGAAAGTCACAAGGAAACAATAACTCTGAACAACACATTGTATCTTAAGGGACTTAATGCATGTCCATCCAAAAACAGCAGATACACATTCTTTTCAAGTGCACCTGTAACATTCTCCAGAATAGATCACATATTAGGTCACAGAACAAGTCTCAGTAAATTTAAGACTGAAACCTTATCAAACATCTTTTCCAACCGCAGTGGTATGATACTAGAAACTGATTACAAGAAAAAAATCCAGGAAAAATACAAACTTATGGAGGCTAAACATATACTACTAAACAAAAAATGGGTCAACCAAGATATCAAAGAGGAAATTAAAAAAATACATGGAGACAAATGAAAATGAAAACCCAATAGTCCAAAATCTTTGGGCTGCAGCAAAAAAAAAAATTCTAGAGGTAAATTTAAACTGATATAGGCCTATATCAAGAAACAAAAAAAGCTTCAAATAAACAATCTCACCTTACACATAAAGGAACTAGAGAAAAGGGGGGGGGGGTGTCCAAAGCTAGTAGAAGAAAGAAAATAATAGAGATTAGGGAGAAAATAAATAAAATAATGTAATACAGACCCCCCAAAAAATCTTTATAAAAGATCAATGAAATTGGGACACCTGGGTGGCTCACTTGGTTGGGCAACTGCCTTCGGCTCAGGTCATGATCCCAGAGTCCTGGGATCGAGTCCCACATTGGGCTCCCAGCTCCATGGGGAGTCTGCTTCTCCCTCTGACCTTCTCCCCTCTCATTCTCTCTCTCACTGTCTCTATCTCAAATAAATAAAAAAAATATTTAAAAAAAAAAGATCAATGAAATTAATAGCTAGTTCTTTGAAAAGACTAACAAAAATGATAAACTTTAATCCACATTCATGAAGAAAAAGAGGACTCAAAATCAGAAATGAAAGAAGAGAAATAACTGACACTACAGAAATATGAAGAATTAGAATACTATGACAAATTATAAGGCAACAAACTGGACAACCTGTAAATGGATAGATTCTTTAGAAACATACAATCTCCCATTACTGAATCAGGAAGAAACAGAAAATTTCAACATATTATTTATTAGTAACAAAATTGTTCAGTAATCAAAAAATTCCCAACAAAAAGAAGTCCAGATGACTTCACATGTGAGTTCCACAAAACATTTTAAGAAGAGTTAATAACTTTCTTCTCAAACTATTCCAAAAAATAGAAAAGCAAGGGAAAATTCCAAATTTATTCTACAAGGCCAGCAAAATACCCTGATACCAAAACCAGACAAAAATGCTACAAAAAAAGACAACTATAAGCCAGTATCTCTGATAAATATATAGGCAAAAATCTCCAACAAAATCCTAGCAAGACAAATTCAACAATACATTAAAATAATCATTCACCACAATCAAGTGGGATTTATTACAGGGATACAAGGATGGTTCAATATTCATACATCAATATGATACATCACATTAACAAAAGAAAGGATAAAAACTGAATGAACATCTCAACAGGTGGAGAAAAAGCATTTGACAAAATGCATCCATTCATGACAATCTCTCAACATAGTGGGTTTAGAGGAAATGCACTTCAAATAATAAAGGCCATATATGAAAATCCCACAGCTACCTTCATACTGAATAGTAAAAAAATAAAGAGCTTTTCCTTGAAGTTCCGCAACAAGATTGTCCATTCTCACCACTGTTATTCACCCTAGGACTGGCAGTACTAGCTTCAGCCATTAGATAAGAAAAAAAGAAATAAAAGCCATTAAAATTGGTAAGAAAAAAGTAAAACTGTTCTTTATATATTCTGTATAAAAGTGCCTCATCGGATATACAATTTGAAAGTATCTTCTCATATTCTCTGGGTTGTCTTTTTACTTTCATGGTAGCATTTGAGTACAAAAGTTTTGTATTTTGATAAAATTCAATTATCCATTTTTCTTTTGTTGCTTGGGCTTTTCATGTCATAACTAAAAGATCATTTTCTAACTCAAGATCATAAATATTTCTTGCCTTTCTTCTACAAGTTTCATAGTTTAAACTCTAATATTTAGGCCAGTGCTCCATTTTGAGTTAATTTTTGTGTGTAGGATGAGGGGGACCAAGCACACTCCTTTGCCTGCAGATTTCCAGCTCTTCCAGCATCATTTATTGTAAAGATTATTCTTTTCCCATTGAATGATCTTGGTATCTTTGTTGAAATTAATTGACCCTAATATAAGGATTTATCTCTGTACTCTCAATCTATTTCATTGATCTATCTATTTACCTTGGATCATAAAATATCATACTGTTCTGATAGTACCATATTCATAGTGCCATACTGTCTTAATTACTATAGCTCTGTAATAAGTTTTGAAATCGGGAAATGTGAGCATGCTCATTTTGTTCTTCTTTTCCACGACTGTTATGACTAATCTGGGTCTTTAAATGAGTATTAGAATCATCTTGTCAATTTATGTGCTACCCCTACGCCTGGCATAAAAAGCAGCGGGGATCTGATACATACACCATTGTATCTGTAGGGAAATATTGCCATCTTAGCAACATTAAGTTTTCCAATTCATGATCATGGGATGTCTCCTTTTATTTGGTCCACTTTCTTTCAAGAATGTTTTGGAGTTTATTAAAGTATAAACCTTACATTTCTTTTGTTAAATTAATTTCTAAGCATTTTTTTAAAGATTTTTATTTATTCATTTAACAGAGAGAGAACACAAGCAGGCAGAGAGGCAGGCAGAAGCAGAGAGAGGAGCAGGCTCCCTGCGGAGCAAGGAGCCCGATGCAGGACTCGATCCCAAGACGCCAGGATCATGACCTGAGCCAAACGCAGTTGCCCAAACAACTGCGCCACCCAGGCGTCCCTCTAAGTATTTTTTTTTTTAAGATTCATTTATTTATTTGACAGAGATACAGTGAGAGACGGAACACAAGCAGAGCGAGTGGGAGGAGAAGCAGGATTCCTGCTGAGCAGGGAGCCCAACCCAACACTCTATCCCAGGATCCTGGGATCACGACCGGAGCTGAAATGACTGAGCCACCCAGGAACCCCACATTTTATTGTTTTTGATGTTATGAATGGAATTGTTCTCTTTATTTCATTTTCAGATTCACTGCTAGGCTATAAAAACAGAACTTTTTGTGTATATTGAATGTGTATCTTGCAAACTTGGTGCACTCTCTGATAAGTTCTAATAGTTTTTGGTGAGGTTTTTAGTATGTACTATCATGTTACACTATCTTGTTATTTGCAAATAGAGATAATTTTACTTCTTTCTTTATAATTTGGATACTGTACACATATTTGTACCACTCTGCTTGTAAATATATGCTTTCATTTCTTTCAGATACTTAAAAGATGATTGCTAGTTTCCAAGATGAATTTGTTTATAAGATATTGCCAAACTAATTCCCCAACCTTTTTTTAAATTCTATTCCTGCACTGTGTAAGAATTCTAGTTGTTCCATGTATTCACCAATATTTGATACTGTTGTTTTGTTGCTCTTTGTCACTCCAATGGCTGTTTTTATTGATATCTCATTGTAATTTTAATCTTAATTTCCCTGATGATCAACAATGGTGAAATTATTTTTAATGGACTCATGGCCATTTTTACAGCATCCTCTGTGAGATGTCTATTCAAGTCTTTTGTTCATTTTATAATTATGTTGTAAATTTTTTTATTATTGCCTTACAGAAATTGTATATATTCATGATATATATTCTTGACCATATTTATGTGTTGTGGATACATTTTAACTTTTGGATTTCATGTTCATTTTCTTAACAATGACTTTTGGTGAACAAATTTTAATACTGTTAAAATCCAGTTTATTGGGTGCCTGGGTGGCACAGTTGGTTAAGCAACTGCCTTCTGCTCAAGTCATGATCCTGGAGTCCCAGGATCGAGTCCCGCATTGGGCTCGGCAGGGTATCTGCTTCTCAGCAGGGTATCTGCTTCTCCCTCTGACCTCCCTCCTCTCATGCTCTCTATCTCCCTCTCTCTTTCTCTTGCTCTCAAATAAAATCTTTTTAAAAAAATAAAAAAAAGATCCAGTTCATCACTTTTACTTTTAAAGATTAGTGCTTTCTGAGTCCTGTCCTCAGAAATCTCTAAGGTCATTAAAATATTGTTTCATTGTATGAGATTTATTGTTTTGCACTTCATGTTTAGGTTTATGATTCATATCACACTAATTCTTATATGTAACTGATACCGTGGCTTCTATTTTTCCATATGGATATCTAGTTGTTTCCTCATTATTTGTTAAATAACCTGTCCTTTTCCCCCACAGACCTTTGTTATTAGTCATTTTAGTATAAATTCCAAACTCTCTTTCATTTCAATGACCTCTTTGATAGTTTTCATGTCAATGGTGTCTTGATCAGTATAACTTTACACTAAAAGTAAAATAAGATAATGGCAAATACCCAAACTTGGTTTTTTTAAATATTTTTATATATACTTGGTTTTATGCATTTCCACATAAATTTTAGAGTTTACTTGTCGATTTCAGCTACAAGATGCTCACATTTTAACTGATATTGTATTAAATCTATAGATCAATTTGTAGGTAATTGACATCTTAACAATACTGATGTCAATTTTCCACATTACAAATATGGTATTTATTTCCATTTATTTAGGTCTTTAATTTCCCTCAACAAACTCTTTTCTCTTTCAGTATAAAAGTCTCATACATCTTTAATTAAATTTATCCCTAAATTTGTTGTATTTTTATTAGTATGATTTCTTTCCTAAAGACCTAAAGGTATTCAGTGCAGATTTACAGTTCTCTTACCTAAGTAGCACCCTCCCCACCCTTCCCATAAATTCCCAAAGCCTTAGCAGCCCTGACTCTAATTTTTGTCTCTTTAGCTTATTGAGACTACTGACCTCTGTTTGGACTGTACTGCCCTATGCCACAGTCTGGAAAGTGACTCCATGCAAAAGTTGGCCTCATCTTATGTGATTACACTCTGTCAGGGGTCAAAGTCCTGTACTGTCTGTTGATAAGTATCTGAAAACAGTTATTTCATATACTTTGTCCAATTTTATAGTTTTACTGATGGTAGGACTTTAGCACTAGCTTCTTTATCATGGCCAGCAATAGAAATCCATCAAGTTGTTTTTTACTTTTTTATGTAAATTTTTAATTAACTATTTCTTTTGTTTTTATCGTTAGTAATTAATTCAATTTAATAGTTCAAGATTTTAAAATTTAAAAAGGTGTCAATTTCAATAGCCTGGCTTGTTCAGCATGTATGCCAACCTTCTATACAGCAGAGGACAGAAAACTTACGACTACATTTACATATACACTTGAAGCTCGGGTTGTAGATGTGAAATACATTCTACTGATCACATCTACCTTTATGAAAAATGCCTATGATAAGTGGGCAGAGAGATAGCATGGGAGTTTTCCTGATTAAAATGGTAGTGGCTCATTCCTACATTGTAGCTAAGGCAAGGTTTTCCTATAGCCAGCAGTTTGTCTATCACTTTCTGATTTCTGGATTGAAATCAAACTGGTTTGATTCCAGAACCAGAAGTTAAACCAGCAGTTTTCTGATTCCCCAGTTTCCTGACGGAGAAAGATGTAACATTTCCCTTAGTAGTTTTAGTGCTCTTCTGGGAGTTTCTTCCCGAGGTCCACCCAAGAGTCCACCAAAGTGTTTTTGAAATGTTAATAATCTGCAGGAAACCCCAAATGATGGCCTGATTTGTCCTCAGGTTATTCATGTACTCTATGTCTCAGACAAAGGAGATAATAAGGTAAAAAATACAGATTTGCCCCCAAGTTTATGAAAATTGCTAAACCTACCATTTCATAAGCATCATCTGCCAAGCTCATGATATAGAAATAAACAGTAAGACGAATTATGACAAGTCTAAGTAGGTAAGACCTTTCCTAAATTTACGAATAGGCCTAATTTCATATTCCAAGGGAAACTGATATGATGATTATTTAGTGATGGCATATTTAATTTCTGGATTTATAGATGCCCAATCTCACAGAACAGCTGATTTTATTGCAGTGACCAAATGATCTCCTGCTTCTATTTCTATTATTCTGAACCATCCCACAGATCAGGTCAGGAAACAAATGAGCCAATCCTTTAATACACAAAAATTTCTGCATGATCTACACCATCCTCACATTCCAAGAACAGTTGAGAGGGGAAAGTGGATTTTAAAGAAAAATCTAAAATTTCTGACACGTTAAGCTTGGTCTAAAAGTTTGATTCACACAAATTCAATGATGAAAGGGCCACATCAAATTGGAAAATTAAGTTGTATATATAAAATAGCAGACCCAAGAAGTTTCTTATATCCAATTGAAAAATCTTCCATTCCAGCTATCTAATAGTCTGTATATAGTCAAGATTTTGTAAATACTGCTTAGTCTTATTTATAGACCAAATCTGCCTTTGCAAAGAGTTACACCCAAAGTCCCCAAAACTAACTGAGACAGTGAGTCCAAATAAGGAATATGTATAAAATCTCATATCTGAATCAGACCATACTAAGTCTTGTTCCTAACAACTCACATTGTCATTAATTGCCACACTAGAGAAGGTTCCCATACAGTCCATAACCTAGTAGACAAATACAGTCTTTTCATCATGAAGTCAACACAGTAATACTGACAAAAAACTGGCAAAGCTCCTCTACAACTTGCTTAGATGGGGATCTGACCTCTTCTTGGAAAGGCATCATTTGAAAGAGGTACACTATGAACTCCATTTACCTTTGGTAAATGATTGACACTTTTCATACTGTACTGGTCCTTTAGAATTAAGATGGTGTGTAAGTTGAATGAAAATCAGATAAAAGAAACATGAAAAATAGCATAATGGTGCAGTCCAAACACGTTGTATATAGTATCAACCAAACAATGCTGAGTTAATCTATGTTGGCTAAAAGTTTCATGTACTTGATAGTATATACACATATTATCCTAATACAGATTATATTAAAATCTTTGTTTCATAACACCTCTCCTAATATGTGCCAGCCAAGTGGTATTGTCTGACTACATACAGCCCACATTTCCAAACTAGACTGAGTTGGTCCAGAACATCAGACCCAGTTATCTTGCTCACTCTATTCTTTAAAGCATTATTCAGTCACAGTGTGTGTGTGTGTGTGTGTGTGTGTGTGTTTATACATAATTAACTTGACTATGCTTCCCAAGAGTGGACCTGCAGTAAAGCGAGCTTTACTGCACTCAACTCTCATTTCAGAAACAGATAAAAATAAATAAAAATCCACAGATTTAAATTTGGAATAGTACCAAATTCTTGTTATTGTCGATCAAAACATACTAGATCCTAACAAAACAAGTTAAATAAAAGGGAATGGAAGTCCAACTTCTCCTTCAGCCTGCCTCAGGCCACTATCCCCTTAGAAAATGGATGACTCTGAGCTCATGGCCCAGCCAGTGTAGAGTAAGGCATGTACTTCCAGTGTTCCAGTTAGACTGCTAGCTTTGGTCCAAATTTATCTACATTCCTTAAAGGTATTGTTTCAAAGTAAATGTCCAATTCATATTCAAACCAGAACTCACACTTATAATGAGCTCAACCAAATGAGAATCTGATAAGAGCAGTACAGTTATAAACACATTGATAGAATAATTGTTGTTTTAAGTGGAAAAAGTGGGAAACTGATAAAGAAATTTCTCTCCTGCTTTGATTTCTATGCCACATTCTCTTGGTGAAAGCAAGTCACAGGCCAGCTTGGATTCAAGGGATAATGAAACACACTTCATCTCTTGGCAACAGGAGCTGTAAAATATTTCTATTTTCCAATCCATCACCATTATTTCTAGTATGAGAATAAAGAAAAACAAAATTTCTTGAAAAAAGAAAAGTCTGTACTCCTTCTATTCATAATTAATGATCATTAATATCATTGCTCATTAAGATCCTACCAGATTTTTCTGTCTTCCTCTTATTTATAGGAGATAGAATCATGTCCATAGAATCTTTACTTAATACATTATGAACCATTTTTAATAATAAAATTTACCTACAGCTTCACATTTAGTACGTGCATTCAATACTATGTACTAGAATTAATTGAACTGTGTCCTGTTTCTTGATATTTTATTTTTTGTTTTCTCCTAAAATAAATAATGCTATAATGACCATGACTGTAGGTGTACTTTCATGTTTGCCTTTAACTTTTCCCCTGAGATAACTTCCAGGAAGTACACCTAAAAATTATGTACATTAATATTCCCTTTTAAAGGTTACCAATGTACACAGTTGAAAAGTAAAATAATTGTAGAATTCTACTCTTAAGGCTCATTCCACAAAAGTACTTACTTATAACAGTTTTGGATGTTTGGTCTGGTATATATATTTCTACTTATAATGCCTCTATTAGACAACATGTTCTTATTCCTATTTCTGGATTTTTTAAATTATTTGATTAGATTTCTATGAAGTCATTATTTTCAATATAAATTCCTAGAAAGAACTCTATAGCACCTTTTTTATGGTCAGATACATCAGAACATCTGTCAGGGGTGCCTGACTCAGTTGAGCATCTGACTCTTGGTTTCAGCTCAGGTTATGATCTCAGAGTGGTGGTGTCTGCACTCAATATACAGTCTGCTTGAGATCCTCTCCCTCTTCTTCTCCCCTTCCCCCGCTTTCTCTCTCAACTAAATAAAATTTTTTAAAAAAGGAACATCTATCAGTTACAACTTTTTTCTTGAATACGTTCTTCCTAAAGCTCTTTACGTTTTCTGTTCACCATTGTCATTCATTATTCTAGAAACTCCCTTTGCCTTGAACTTGATGTTAGATTCCTGATCATATATTTATGTTTTTACCAGTACCGATGTACAATTTTTTTGAAAATATACTCTCCAATAGTTTCCCAAGAAATTCAGAGAAGATAAATTGTTGAGAGCCTCTCAATAATTGAAAATGCTTATATTCTGTGCTCAAATTTGATATCTGGCTTGATTTGTTACGGAATTTGTTATGGAAATCTGTTGAAAATAATTATTTCTTCAGAGTTTAAAGTTGCTTTTTCATTGTCTTCCAGCTTCTGGTTTTGTTGCCAAAATTTATTTTCCCCATTTTGGTTCCTAATCTTTAGTTTATACTTTTTAACTTCTCTTTACAAGCTTTTAGAATAGTCCCTTTATTCCTGGTGCCTTTGTATTTCATGATTACATGCCCTGATAATGGTGTTTTAGAATTTGTACTTTGGGTCACTCTGTCAGCCCTTCCAATCTGTAAATGCATGACTTTGTTATCTGGGAAACTTTCTTGAATTGCTTCCGTGCAAAGCTCTCTTATTTTTTCTGTTATCTCTTTCTATAACTCTTGTTATTCAAAGAATTTACTACCCTTCAACATCCTTTTGTATTCCTATCTTTTCACTATTATTTCTGAATACTCTGCGCCTTCATATTCTATTGGAGATTTTCTGTGTTCTATTTAAATCTTAATTCTGTTTTATAATTTTCTACCATATTTTGAAATTTCTGAGATTTCCTTGCATTTCTAAATCTTTCCCTCGTTTAGTGATATTGTGTTCCCTTCCCAGCCATAACACTAGTTTTGTCTTTCAAGCTTTTTTCTCTTTTCAATGTCTCTGTCACTGCTGTTCCTTTCTTGTTTGTTTTAGTCTCTGCTTTATGTGAGAGGTTTACCTCATATGTCTCCTGATTCTAGTCTCCATTGATACTTGAGAATGGAAAGCTCGAGGTGCCTGGATGACTCAGTTGGTTAAGTGTCTAACTCCTGACTTCAGCTCAGGTCATGATCTCAGGGATATAAGATCAAGCCTGTGTTGGGCTCCATCTAGGCATGAAGCCTGCCTAAGATTCTTTTTCCCCTCTCCCTCTGCCCCTCACCCCATCCAGAGAGGAGAGGAGAAGAGGGGAGGAGAGGGGGAGGGGAGGGGAGGTTCAATCTCAACGTAACACTGCACTCGAATATTCACATTATTTTTTAAGCTAGAGGTACCCTTTTGATGTGTGGAATTCCAAAGAATTGGTGCATGCATGAACTTCTCATGCAAGATATTGAGGTCAGCCACATAAAAATATATATATTTTTTCTAGAGGGTACATTATCATTCATCAGGGTCCTATTATGGTTTGGTGTTTGGACAGTGACATTTTCTAAATTTTGATTATGCACATTCTATCACCTTTGAATCTGGCTACATAGAAATATATTACATATAATTTTACATTTTATCTGAGGGCTCATTTACATGTGAAGTAGAAATCAAAGCAGGAGGGAAATTTTTTCTTTTAAGATTCTTATTTATTGACAGAAAGAGCATGCTCACAAGCAGGGAAGCAGCGGAGGGAGAGAGAGAGAAGCAGGCTCTCTGCCGAGCAGGTAGCCTTCAGGAGCCTGGAATCATGACCCCAGGCAAAGGCAGACAAAACTGACTGAACCACCCAGCACCCCAGGAGGGAAATTTCTCTATCAGTTTCCCTCTTTTCCCACTTAAAACAAAGCCTTAATCCTAGGCCTAGTTGGGAGGAAAACTTTCTCTACCAATTTCAGGCGCTTGGGGGTCTGTGATTTAATTGACAATACACATATTAACAAGAAAAACTAAGTCACATGCATGTTGGATCACCTGACAAGGAATGGATTACCTAACAGCTAGGAGTAAAGATTTATATACCAGAAATAGGGGAAGGTGAAAGAAAGAGGGCTTCTTTGAGAAACATATGCTTCTAGGAGAACCAAATGGAAGATGTAGAAGCTTCTGATAATGTTTGTTTATACAATTTCTCATCCCAGTGCTAATGGTCAGTTTCCTTCCTGGCTGGAAGCTCCCTCAGAGAGAGGATTTATGGCAGTTTCATCCTCAGAAAATTCTGCATTTAATCAGATAAGGCAGGCTTAGAAAAGCTTCTTTATATATATGCTATACCTCAGATTTCTTCAGGTTTAAATAATCTTTATAGCATTCTGTTATATTGGGGTCTCTTCAGCCTCAAGAGATGGTGAGCTTCCGCTCTCTCTCTCCTGCTGTCTCATGCTTGCGTGCTGGTCACCATGGGAACAAGTCTGGGCTAGCTTGCTGGAGAACACCACCACATGGAGAGAGCCCCAGTCAACCCAGCCAAGCAAGCTGAGCAAACCAGCTAGTCCCAGCTGCCCCAAGAGCTGAATTTAGACTCATGAGCCAGACCAGCTGTGCACAGTATGATATACAAGGCCCAGATAAGAACCACTACCAACTCAGCCTAGCCTAGCTTGTCAACCCAGAGAATCATCATTGTTTGAAGCTACTAAGTTTCGAGTGTTTTGTCATGTAGCAAGAGATATGCTTGACAGAGAAATGTATTATTTTTGAGAAAATAAGTCAATAAATGATTTGTTAGAAAACAACCAATTATTGTTTAATCACAAAACTCTATCTTTGGTGACATGAAAAAGTTCATCTCAAAATGCTGGGCAAGGACTTTATTAAGGTTTTTCCTGGTTGTCTCTGCATTGAGAAGAACAGTGAGGACACTAAATTTAAAGCCAATAAAAAGAATCTTTCTTTTGCAAGGTACAGTAATTAATGTGAGGGCCTTACTACAACCACTGGATATTACAGAGCCTTCACAAGACTCCCAGAAGTACTGAATAGCCCTTCAGGACAAATTAGAACAATGCATTTGAGAGGTTAAGTAAGATAAAATCATAAGGGTAAAATCCTTAGATATTAAAAGAGGAGGTGATGGAGAAGAGGATGTGGCAACCACATGCACTGGGTTTGCCCTCAACTGCTGTGGACTCAAAGGGTTCATTACTGAGATGAGCACTGGTTCTCAGCCTCAGGTTTCACACAGAGATTACTAGCTTGTTTTTTATTTTTATTATTATCACTACATACTCTAACCATTACTGTTGTGTAGGATTGGACAAGTGGGTATACTGATGGAATTTTAATCCTTTCCTAGATACATCTGGCATTCAACACTACCAGTTGGGATAGAAGACTAGATGGGAAAAGCAAGCAATTTCTCCTCCCCAGTGGTCACTTCGAATCACATTACTACTCAATCAAAATTCTAGCAACCAGCTTATTGTTTTAAAAAATTAAAAGATTTAGTGAGGTTTTTTTTTCCTGATTCTGCAACAGAGGTGCTGGGAAGCATAGTATGTATGCAAAATACACTGTATTGCAAAGTGATTTTTATTCCTTGCACAAGCCATTTAGCATTGTTTTATTTTGCCATTTGTGTTTGAGAGAGGGAGCTACTCATTTATACTACAGAGATTTATGGGATTAGTCCCAATCATTTCCATTTTAAGGCAGCGTGGTTGTTTAAAGTCTAGTTGACCCCTGAAATGACACATGGCATCTTCTGGTGGTGAGGATGAGACATTTTAAGGGATAAAGCTCCATTCAAAATCGATAAAGGGTCACATGGTAATTAGAAATTATACTGTGTCACAGTGTGAAATACAAAACTGTCTACCCTTTAATTACATCATCTAAAGATTATACAAGGGTATAAAAAGGCAGCAAGTATTATTAAAAACATTAATATGTTAATCTATTAGTGAATAAATTCATTTTAAAATTCTTATTACTGTTTTTGTGTTCATACATATTTTCTTCAAAAAAATTTTTTTTCAAGTACCCAAACAATGACAGCAGTCTCTTAAATAGTTACATTAACTGTTGTTAATTACAACTTAATGTATCAAATTACTGCTTTGAGACATGTTGTAGAGCTTGGTATTAACCTCTTCCTGATATTATTCTTTTATTATATCCTGAATCAAAGAGATAAAGAAGCTTTCAAAATCCAAGGGGCCTGAATATGTGCTACAGTAAGTTTCTAAGAGCACTCCCGTCATCTAGGTCTAGGAAAAGTCATTAATATTCAGGATTTGGGGAAAAGATATGTAAATTTTTCAAATCAGATTAGCAGCTTGATGAGGGCACCATTTTTTTTTTTTTTTAATGCAACTCCTGCTGCCTCAAGACTATAATATTCCTTTGGGGACCAACCAAAGTTTATAAAGCAATGATCTACAGAAAGAGTGACTTCTTATAACCGGACAGGGTTTTTTGGTTTTTGGTTTTTTTTTTTAAAGATTTATTTACTTTAGAGAAAGAGAGAGCACATACGTGAGTGTGCACTGGGGGTGGGGGGAATCTTTAGCAGACTCCCGCAGTGCAGGGCTCTGATCCCGTGACCCTGAGATTACGACCTGATCCAAAGTTAAGAGTTGGACACTCAACACGTTGAGCCACCCAGGCACCCCACATATGGGTAGTTTTCATTGCAGTAATCAACAAGTTTTATCATTACTTCTACACATACTTTAACTAATGGTATTGATCACAAGCCTCACTTTAAACAATTATCTTCTTTCTTAATTATATCACATTCAAGTTCCTGAGACATTTGCTCCACATTACCTGTAATGTCTGAAAGTGTAATATTGAATATTGAGTCTGTAAGCCATATCATGTAAAAAAAAAAAGAAAATAAAGAAAAGTCATGTTTATAAAGTAATAGCTACATTATTAGTTACTATTATTAAGAGATTGACCCAAAACTATATGGTCAATTAATCTCAGACAAAGTAGAAAAGAATATCCAATGAAAAAGACAGTCTCTTCAACAAATGGTGTTGGGAAAACTACACAGCAACAGGAAGAATGAAATGGGACCACTTTCTTATACCATACATAAAAATAAGTTCTAAACAGACTAGAGACCTAAATGTGAGCTAGGAAACCATTAAAATCCTAGAGGAGAACATGGGCAATAACATCTTTGACATCAGCCACAGCTACTTCTTACTAGTTACATCTCCTGAGGCAAGGGAAATAAAAGCAAAAACAAACTATTGGGACTTAATCGAGATAAAACCTTCTGCACACCAAAGGAAACAATCAACAAAACTAAAAGGCAGCCTATGGAATGGTAAAGATATTTGAAAATGATTTACCTGATAAAGGGTTAGTATCCAAAATCTTTAAAGAACTTCTCAAACTGAACACCCAAAAAACAAATAATACAGTTAAAAAAATGGGCAAAAGACACATAATAAATGTTTCTCCAAAGAAGACAGACAAATGACCAACAGACACATGAAAAGATGCTCAACATTACTCATCAGGGAAAAATAAATCAAAACTACACTGAGGTATCACCTCACATCAGTCAGAATGGCTAAAATTAGTAACACAAGATACAACAGGTGTAGGCAAGGATGTCAAGAAGGGGAACCCTCTTACACACTTGGTGGGAATGCAAACTGATGTAGCCACTCTGAAAAACAGTATGGAGGTTCCTTAAGAAGTTGAAAATAGAGCTACACAACACCCCAGTAATTGTACTGGTAGGCATTTACCCAAAGAATAAAAAAAATACTAATTTGAAGGGATACATGCATTTTGATGTTCAAAGCATTACCAACAATAGCAAAATTATGGAAAGAGCCCAAACATCCCTCAACTAATGAATGGATAAAGAAGTAGTATACACATATACAATGAAATATTTATTACTCAGCCATAAAAAACAATGAAATTGTGCCATTTACAATGACATGGATGGAGCTAGAGAGTGTAATGCTAAGTGAAATAAGTCGGTTAGAGAAAGACTAATACCATATGATTTCATTCATATGTGGAATTCAAAAAAATAAAAATACACAATCATAGCAGAAAAAAAGAGAAAAGCAAACCAAGAAACAGACTCCCACCTGTAGAGACCAAACTGATGGTTACCAGAGGGGTGGTGGGCAGGGATGGGGATTAAGGAATTCACTTGTGATGAGTACTAGGTGTTGTATGGAAGTGTTCAATCACTAAATTGTACATCTGAAATTAATATGTCACTGTTTGTTAACTAACTGGAATTTAAGTAAAAACTTATTTTAAAAAGCTAATGTCACAGTGATGTTGGTAAATTTGTATATTGGGGGAGGGGGCAAGGGGATTCTGTTTCATGCTGCAAAGCTGACCAGATACCCTGACTCACTTGACCAGACAACACACGCGCGTGCACACACACACACACAAACACACAGAGATAAAAATAGGTTGTTGTTTTTTTAAAACAGTTTTAAAGTTTTCCTTCACAAAAGTTATTGACATCTTTGCTTTGAGGGTAATAGTGAAATTACATAAACTTGAATTTTCAACATTTTATGGAAATCAAAGGACTAAAGACAAAGCCCAAACATAAAATTTAATAGAATGAGATATCCCCAAAAGCTGTACCAGAGCCATTATTCAATACTGAGTAGAAATTAACTTCTCCACCAGGGAGTGTATGGAAATCCTAAGAAATTTGGTACTGAGTATTGTTTACCTCAAAGTGGTCTCCCCATGATTTTCCAGCCTGAATCATACTACCTTAATTAAAAGTTATCACAAAGTAGAGAAATGAGAAAAATGGTACAAATCTTTAGAGAAACCCACCCTTGAAACAAACCTCAAAAGATTTCCACAGATTAAATTCTGAGAAACATGAGATTAAAGTCAAAAATCATACAATATGTAAGGAAACAAAGTACCATGAGTGAAAGCCAACAGAAACAGAATCAGACCCAAAAGCAATCTAACATTATAATTATCAAAAATAGATTATGGAAATATAATTAGTATGCTCTTTAAAATTATGAAAAATATGAACAAATACCAGAAGACCAAAAGAATGACTAGCAAAATCGAGATAAAAAGTCCAAGGTACTACCCAAAATGCAAAAAATAGTAAAAATTTAAAAATTCTATGACTTGCTTTAATGATATCAAGACATTATAAAACTACAGTTATCAGCATAGTGTAATAGTAGCACAAAGCTAAGAAAAATAAGAACTTAGAGAGGGTGTAAGAGGACAAGGTAGGAAGACCCTGAACTTCCCTCTTTCATGGACACACTGAATCTACACCTACATATATAACAATTCCCTCCTAAAGAACAACTGAGGGCTGACTAAACATCTTCTATGTAACAAAGGACAGAGGGACCACAAAGAGAATGGCAAGAGAGACAGAGATATGGTAACCACGGGCCCCACTCCCAGTTTTGGGAACTGCAGTGGGGAGGGATGGTTCTAAGGCTACCCTGAGTAGATTCCCCTGCCCTGGAGCACATTAACACACACACACACACACACACACACACACACACACACACACACCACACAGTTTAAAAGGGCAACTAGAATATAAAGGTAAAGATCCAGTGCATCTGCCAAAGGGTGAGGGAGCTGTGGGGTCATAGAGGGAGGCAAGCAGCATTATCTATTACCCCTACTCCACCTTGATAATGCAAATGTAAGCAATTAGGTACCCTAACCAGCTTGCTACCTCAGCTAGCCACAGGCCCCTAGACTACACCAGCCCTAGCGAACTCCCCAAAGAACCCCTGCCATGTGCACCCACTGGAGCTTAAGTTGTTCCATAAAGGCAGACCCAGTGCAGGACATACCTAGACACCCCCTGACAGTTCTCACTACAGCCCCAGTTATCTTGCCAAGGAGGCACATGGATAAAACACCCCAAGACACCAAGGCCCAAACCCACTTCAGCTACAGGTGACTCATCAGGGTACCCTTGTAGTGAGCGCCATGGGACCATTCGATCTGCTCCTACCTCAACTCTGTCCCACCAGGGAGTTCCCTGCATGGATCACACCAGGATCACCCAGCCAGTGCCTGCTTAACGTTCAGCCTCCCCATTAGAGTGCCTCCTGAGCAGACCATGTTAGGACCCCTGGCTAGCATCTGCTTCATCTCCAGGCATCCTGCCAGGGTGCCCCCTGTGAATGTTCCAAGACCCCCAGCCCGCACCTCATTAAGCTTCAGCTGCTCTATCAGGGTACCCTCTGTGTGGTGAACCATGGAATCCCATGGCCCATGCCTTCACTTCCAGCCATCCTACCAGCGTAGCCCCAGTAAAAAATACCCTAGAATCCCCAGCCTGCACCTCTGACAGCTCCAGCCAGCCAGCCAAAGCTGTCAACTACATGCAATCTACACAGAGGATATTACTACACAAAGCCATTCCTTCAAGACTAGGAGAAGTAGCTCTTCTGCCTAATTGATAAAAACAAACACAAAAAGTTTAAAAGAAAAATGAGGATCAGGAATAGGCTCCAAACAAACAAACAAACAGAAAAAAACTTCAAAAAAAGAATAAACAAAACAGAGACGTGCAATCTACCTGATCAAGAGTTCAAAGCAATGGTCAAAGATGCTCAATGGGTTTAAGAACAGATGAACTCATTGAGAATTTCAACAAAGAGGTGAACCATCAGAGGTGAACAACCAGAGGTGAAAAATACAATTACTGATATAAAAAATAAGCTAAAGAGAATCCACATCAGGTTAGAGTATACAGAGAAACAAATCAGTGATCTGGAAGACAGGGTATGGAAAGAGCTCAAGCTATAAAAAAAAAGAATTTAATAAGGATAGGTTAAGAGATGTCTGAAACAACATCAAGTGGACCCACATTTGCACTGGGGGGGCAGGAGGAGAAGAGAGAGAGAAAAGGGCAGAAAACATTTTTGAAAAAACAATACCTAAAAACTTGTCCAATTTCAGACATGAAGCAAATATTTAGGTCCAAAAAGCACAAAGAGCCTAAAATAACATGAACTCAAGGAGGTCCAAAATAAGACACACAATAATTAAAATGTCGAACATTAAAGATAAAGACAGAATCTTAAAGTAGCAAGAGAAAAGCAATAATTACATACAAGAGAAACCCCGTAAGGCTATAAGCAGATTTTTCAGCAGAAATTTTACAGGCCAGAAATGAGTGGCATGATATATTCAAAGCACTGAAAACAAAAAACCTATAGCCCATTTTGTAAGTTTAAAGTTGTAGTCCTAGAAGAGAGATAGGAGGCATGGAAGTCAAATTCATATTGAAAATAAGTATATGGGCCCTCACTATAATGGAAATGGGCCCATGGAGTCAACGTGCCACCAACTAGTTCATGGCCCTCAAGGCATTGATGCTATATCCAGGGCCTGGTGTCTGTCTCTGCTTTGTTAGAGAGGGCCCTTAGCAGTGTTGGCCATCAGTTCGGCTTTGCGGAATATAAGTCCATATTATTGAGGACTATATTCAAATTTATAAAATTATGAGGTCTTTCTTTGGTTATACTTTCTCTTTTTTTTTTTTTATTCACTTCTAATAAAAATGCATTGGGTTTGGGGGGGAAGCCTATAATCAAGATTAGCAGTTACTCTAACTAGCAAGGTTATAATTTAGAATTGAAGGAGAGCTAAAAAGTTTCCAAACATAAAAAATTGAAGAAGTTTATCATCACTAACCCAGATTTACAAGAAATGTCAAAGGGCTTTCTGTAGGTGGGAAAAAGGGGCATAATAAAAGTAAAAAAATACACATATGAAAGGGAAAAAAATGTCACAAGTAAAAACAAACATACAGTAAAGGTAGCAGATCAACCACTTATAAAGCTAGTAGGAGGAACAAGCAGGTGGCCCAGTTGGTTAAGCATCTCCCTTCGGCTCAGGTCATGATTCCACAGTCCTGGGATGGAGTCCCACATTGGGCTCCTTGCTCAGCAGGGAACCTGCTTCTCCCTCTGTCTGTCACTCCCCCTGCTTGTGCGCTCTCTGACAAAATCTTAAAAAAGAAAATCTAGTAGGACAGTCAAAAGACAAAAGTAGTAAAGTCAATTTTATCTAAAAATGAGTTGAGACTAACCAAATTTAAAGATATAAAATATGACATCATATACATAAAACATGGAGAGGATGTAGTAAAAGATGTATTGTTTTTATAATGTGTTCTAACTTAAGTGACTATCAACTTAAGATAAACAGTTTTATATTCAAGATATTATATATAAACCTCATGGTAACCTCAAACCAAAAGCTTTTAATAGATAAACAAAAAATAAAAAAGGAATCAAAGCATAACACTAAAGTGAGTTATTAATAACAAGGGAAGAGAAGAAAGAAACAGACAACTACAAAAACAAAAAACAATTAACAAAATGGTGAATAACTATCAACAATTGCTTTCAATGTAAATGATCTAAATGTTCCAATCAAAAGACACAGGATGACTGAATAGATAAAAAAAACACAACTTAACTATGAGACTCACTTCAGAACTAAGGACACAGACTGAAAGGGAAGGAAAAAGATATGCCATGCAATTGGAAGTAAAATAATAAATAAAAGTTGAATGGACAACACTTTTATCAGACAAAATAGACTATTTTTTAAAGATTTTATCTATTTGACAGAGAGAGAGAGAGAGATCACAAGTAGGCAAAGAGGCAGGCAGAGAGAGAGGGGGAAGCAGGCTCCCTGCTAAGCAGAGAGCCCAATGTAGGGCTAGATCCCAGGACCCTGAGATCATAACCTGAATCAAAAGCAGAGGCTTTAACCCACTGAGCCACCCAGGCACCCCAAAATAGACTTTAAAACAAAGACTTTGCCTACTCTGGGCATTTTGCAGACATGTAATTACATAATATCTGGTCTTCTATAACAGACTTTTACTTAGCATGTTTTCAAGGTTTATCCATTTTGTAGGATACTTGATTTTCTTCATCCATTCACTAGTTCATAAATTGGGGTAATTCCACTTTTTAATAGCTATAAATAATACTGCTATGGACATGTTCGTACAAGTTTTTGTATAGATACAGGTTTTAATTTGTCCTGAGAATGTACGTAAGAGAACTGCTGAGACATAGGATATGTCTCATATGTTTAAAATTTTCGAAGACTGGCAGGATCATTTCCAATAGAGCTATATCACTTTACATTTCCAACAGCAACAGAGTCCCAATTTCTCGACATGCTTGCCAAACTTACTATTTTTTGTCTTTTTGATTGTAGCTTGTTAGAAAGTTCAATTTTTAGTGGGTTCCCTAGGAGTTTCTAGGAATATACTTCTATAATATACAATATTATGTCATTTGCTAATAGAAATAATTTTGCTTCTTCCTTTCCAATCTGGATGGCTTTTATTTCCTTTGTCACGAAATTTCCCTGGCTAGAACCCATGATACAATACTGATTAGAAGTGGTGGGAGCAAATATCCTTATCTTGTTCCTGATACTATTGGAAAAACATTCAGGATTTCAACAAAAAGTGGTATTTGGGGTTCATTGAAGACATTCATTATTAGATTAAAGAACTTATCTTCTGAATTACTTTACTCAGTGTTTTATAAAAGAATGTTATGTTTTATCAAGTACTTTTTTTTTTTCCATGCATTGAGATGACCAGGTAGTTTCTGTCCTTTTTTCTATTTACATGTTGGTTTTATGTTAAACCAGCCTTGCATTATTGGGATAAATCCCAGGAGGTCATAGTTTATAATCTTTTTAATTTTCCAGTCAAGATCATATTTATAGCTACTAAAACCACAGCCTTATACAACTGTGATGTTGCTAGCAGATTGCTATTATTTTCAGTGAAATCTTGGGGACAGATCATTTCTACCAAACTTAGCTCTAAGTTAAATCAAATAGCATAATAACCTAGAAAAAGAGGTTTTCCAGGAAGCCATGAATTTGTGTGTGGCCGGGGGGGTGGGGGGGGTGGGGACAGGGCAGAGTATTTACTATGTTCTGGGGAAAAACCATTTAATGAAGCTCCAAAAGATGTCAGTCCTCATTGCTTGCAAGGTTACTGGCAACTGTACCACTAAGCTAAAAAAGGGGAAAGGATGGGAATATCTTCAGGTTAATATATCAAGGAACCTCCTATCTTACCTAAAACAAGTATTTTCTCTTAAATACCTGAAAATTTGTTCTATGTCTTTGACTAATTTTCAAAGTTCTGAACAATCGTTTTTTTGTTTTGCCATATTTTTCTTATTTTTGTAGGAGACTGAGTTCACTAAGGTCACTAATTGGTTCACTCTCCACCAGTCCAGAAGTTAATCCCACCCACATACTACTGACTGACTTAAGAGAATGGTGTGTGCACAATTGAAAACATGGTAGTTGTTTTGCTTCATCACAATCACTTTGCATATGTTACAGGAATTCAAGGTGGATGTGTACAGGGCTATTAACTCATACAACAAATATTTATGAAGTATCTACTAAACATCAAGAGGTAAGACCATACTCCCACCCTCAAAAAGGATCAAGTCTACTTGGAGCAGAGGAAGTATCTGTTGTTGAACATATACTGTTTATCACTATTATCAGTCATATCTCTAGCATAGACAGTGTGGGGGGAGGGGAATGGTAGACTCTCTACCTAAAAGACAACAGCCTAAGTTTGAGTAGTGAAGGATAAGTTAGACATTTCTAATGGGACTCAGTGCAGAAGAATATTCCTTGGTAAAAAGAGCAGGGAGTTTAGAGAATGAAGGATCATGGTCAATAAATGATTACGGTTAATGGTCTGATGGTTCCTTCTTATTTAGTGTACTCCAACTTACCACCATGAGGAACCAATATTTTCTTTTTCCTTTTTTTAAAGATTTTATTTTATTTATTTGACAGAGAGAGAGAGAGATCACAAGTAGGAAGAGAGGCCGGCACAGAGAGAGGTGGAAGCAGGCTTCTTGCTGAGCAGAGAGCCTGATGCAGGGCTTGACCCCAGGACCCTGAGATCATGACCTGAGCCGAAGACAGAGGCTTTAACCCACTGAGCCACCCGGGCGCCCCAAGAATCAGTATTTTCTTTTTTTTCTTTTAATTTTTTATTAACGTATAATGTATTATTTGCCCCAGGGTACAGGTCTGTGAATCATCAGGCTTACACATTTCATAGCACTTACCATAGCACATACCCTCCCCAATGTCCATATCCCTACCCCCCCACCTCCCAGCAACCCTTAGTTTGTTTCGTGAGTTTAGGAGTCTCTTACAGTTTGTCTCCTTCCCCATCCCATCTTGTTTCATTTCTCTTCCCCACCCCCCCCATAACCCCCTGCCCTGCCTCTCAAATTCTTCCTATCAGAGCGATCATGTGATAATT
>CM052811.1:60022170-60077088 GCA_028533885.1 Nasua narica
TGCTGGGTTGTAGGGTAGCTCTATTTTCAACATTTTGAGGAACCTCCATACAGTTTTCCAGAGTGGTTGTACCAGCTTGCATTCCCACCAACAGTGTAGGAGGGTTCCCCTTTCTCCGTATCCTCGCCAACATCTGTCGTTCCCCGACTTGCTAATTTTAGCCATTCTGACTGGTGTGAGGTGGTATCTCACTGTGGTTTTGATTAAGAATCAGTATTTTCTTAAATACTAAATAACTAAATCTCTACTTGACCAATATTTTAATTCCTGATGACAAAATCTTCATACAACTAAAGGAAACAAAGATAACTTTGTCATTATTACATAAACTTAAAAGTTTCATAATTAGGAGATGACTATGTTACTTATGCTGTATAATCATAGTCGACTCTAGAGTTTGTGAGTGTATGAGTCTCTGATTACTTCTGGTAAGTCAAAACTTACTAAAACATATTAAACTCCTTAAAATGATTAGATCCAATTTTGTTTGAAAAATAACGTGGGAGGAAGAAAAATAAAATCAGCTTGGTTTTGACCTTTCCTCACACATAATCTGAGCTTCTCTGGTTAATGAGGACATTACCCAACTGGAAGAACAGCTTAAAGATACTCTGACTTCAGAGATCTGGAAAGACTTAACGTGGGAGTTGCAAACAGGATTTCAAAATCCAGATGTATCTTTGCCATCATCTCCCATGGCATGGTGTGTACCTCATGGAAGAAAAGTGGATTCTGCAGACTGGCATTTGCACCAAAGCTGCCTTTGGTAAAATCAAATTAGAACACATTTCATAAGACTTGAAACTTGTGATACAATATTTTTAAAGGCTATCAGTGATACTACCCTCTCATCTCAAATGTATGAAACCTATTCTAAATGAAGAGTTCCAAGGCCTGCCAGTAGCTGTTAGTAAACAACACTGTGCTATCATCATGTATAGGACAAAATTAACATAGGTAGTGGGAAAAGTCGAAAGACAAAGAAAATACTCACTGTAACAAGCAACAAAATTTAAATCTACACAGATAGACCTTTTTTTATACACAGATAGACCTTAAAGAATAACAGCAATTATATTCCCTATCAAAAATGCCAATGGTATTTGCCACAGAACTAGAGTAGTACTAAAATTTATACGGAACCACAAAGACCCTAAATAGCCAAAGCAATCTTTAGAAAGAAAACCAAAGTTGGAGGTATCAAAAGATAACAATTTCAACACACAAGCTATCAAAACAGTATGGTGCTAGCACAAAAACAGACACATAGATCAATGGAACAGAATAGATAACCCAGAAACAAATGCATGCTTGTGTGGTCAATTAATCTACAATACAAGGGCAAGAATATATAACGAGAAAAAGACATTCTCTTCTAATAAATGGTGCTGGAGAAACTGGACAGCTAAAAGCAAAACAATTACAGTGGACCACCTTGTAACACCTTTCGTGAAAATAAATTCAAAGTAGTTTAAAAACCTAAATACGAGACCTGAAAAAATAAAACTCCTTTAGAAATGAAATAGGCAGTAATTTCTTAGACATTAACCTTAGTAATATTTTTCTAGATATGTCTCCGGAAGTGAGGAAAACAAAAGCAAAAATAAACCATTGGGATTTCATCAAAATAAAAAGCTTATCCTGGTGTCATGTATGGAATTATCAAGTCACTCTTTTGTACACCTGAAACATTGAATATCAAATATACTTAAATTTTTAGAAAGCTAAAAGCACTTATTATGTGACATAACAAGAATCTGTAGAGAGATTGGTTCAGAGTTGGTTAATTTAGTAACATAATCATATCATCAAGGACCTGAGGGCCCTCTACTTTGCCATTTTCAGAATGTTGCTTTCATCTACAAGTTTGTCACATCAAGATCATAAAATGGCTGCCATCGCTGTAGACATCAATCCAACAACCAACTGTATCCAAAGTCACAGAAATGTCTACCAGGGAGGGAAGACCACCACCTCCATATATGACTGCACAGGTTCTACCTCACAATCACAGAGAGGCAGTCAAGTAAACCATAATGAGTAGGTACCTTGTACAATCATCTTTTGTAAACAGCTATAATACTATACACAGCTACGATAATATTTATGTGAGGTTAAATAAATTCTGCTACAATGTTAAGCTTGCAGGTAACTTTAAGTGTTTTTTAAAGGGGTAAAAATCACGTGTATAAGTTTTAAGTAGAAATATAGGGTAAGTCTATGGCCATACCACCTTAAACATGCCTGATCCCATCTGATCTCAGAAGCTAAGCAAGGTTGGGCCTGTTTAGTATCAGGATGAGAAAAGTATATGGTAATTGGTGGTTTTAATTTTCACATACTGTTTCTCAGTTATTCAAACCCAACAATTCCAATTTTGCTTGTCCCCAGAGAGTATCTGAAAGTAAACATAATTGATTGTGTAATTCCAAGTCGTTTTCTTTTCCATAACTGTAATCCTGCATAGCATAAAATTAAAGGCTCCATTTTTTCCTAACATGGCATTAAACCACCTTTTAATTGTCACCCTTAAATCAAAAATACCCTTAAACGTCAACTTACAAAAATCTGACGTTACTCCATTATTTGGGTTGTTCTTAAAGTGATCAACAGTGGTCTCTGTGAGAGAATACACATTTTCTGTCATAAAAACTAGTTTAATGATCACAGCAAATCATTTTTTTTACAGAAAATATTTTCATTCCTGCTCATATGTAATTTCAGTCACAGTCAACCCCAAGCATTTAAACTCAAAGGACATGCTGAAATGAACTATTTATTAACTCAAGTGGATTAACAACCTTATCTACTCCTCCCCTAGATTATTAATTTGGGATTTCTTCAAATGGCAGAGGCACAGAGTTATTGGTGGCTTGTCCAAAACTTAATAAACATATTAACAGAGACAACCATGCCCATCACTCTAGCTTCATAAAGTTTAATTTTTATGACTGCTACTCAAGCGCACCCAGCCCTCAGTATGGCTTGCCTATTTAACAGAGGATCATAACAATCATGCTGTGTTATACTGAAATTAAGCTTAGGATCCAGGCTTTATTCTTAATAGACATTAATGCCACAATGTGTGGATTTCTGTCATGGATGCTCGATATAGGATTTCCCAACCCATCCAAAGAGAATGAATTTCAATTCAGAGTTTGTGGCTTGTTTGTTTAAGCAAGAAAGAAATGTAAATGAGATGAGTGCTGAACCCTGTGTTGAAATATTGGCAAAGATCCCCAATCTATATGTGGGAAAGAGAGTTAGTAGACCATGCAGTGTCGGGAAACCAGAGGAGAAAATTGCAGCAAATGACCCCAACCAGCATGTTAGTTCATTTTATCTTTCAGGGCTGACCTTTTAGAAATACTTTTTTTTACTCAATATATGCTCCATTTCTCTTCCCACCTGCCCCTATTCTAAACATGTAATCTATCATTTTAAAAATAATGCTGTATTGAGAAACCTAAGAAAGTCTCCAGTATCTTAAAATAACTCTTTTAACTGTAGCAATTGCCTGATTTTGAAAGGCCTTACTATACATTATTCTGTGCCACGTAATAGTCACGTTGTAGTACTGGTTAAGTCTTTTCAGAGATTCAATGGCTTTTTCTAAACCATCCTCATTTCTCTGACCTACCTGGGAAGAATCTGTTTTTCCCAGTGCCTTCCCTTATGCCCCACCAAGAAACAAACAGCTTCTGTAGGGTCTCACCCAATTTAAAGCTCACCTTTCAGTGGGAATGCAAGAGTTTCTACCTCAACCCCTGTTTCAGAAGGAATTACTGATAATGTGCTCACAAGTAAATTTCCAGAAGTTAAAAAAAGTTCTTAAGATGAGACCAAGAACTGAGGACCTTGACCTCCTTTTAACCACACTAGTTCCAACGTGTACCTCCAGATCCAAAATCTTTAACCTCTTAGTAAATGAAATACTTCATATACATCTACCAATTGAGTCCTAATGATAGGGATATAAAGATTAAAGGCAGGTATCTCAAAGTTAAATTTGCTTTAATTCTGACTGCTTGTCTTCCTTTTTGTCCTATCGATAACCAGAGTAATGTTTTCATGTGAGAGAATTAAAAACATCAAGAAAAACAAATTATTATACAAAAATTAGTGGCTCTGAAGTAAACTAAAATGTGGTATCATTCTTGAGCCAATGTTGAGTATTATAAAGAGGGAGTGAGAGAGACAGAATTCTTGGTATCACATTCCTTTGAGAGGCACGAGCTTAGTATCAACAGATTCCATTTCCTTACCTAAGAGCCCAAATACACTCATTTTATAGTGAACCAACACTTACATACTCCTAATACTGTAAAACCTGCTTACTCAATTTTAATTTTTACCATCAATCTGTGGACAAAGCACAGCACACTTAATAACCACATCTGAAAATACTAACTATACCTACACCTCCAACATCATACTCAAAAACAAACTCCAGACAGAGTTGATTATTTGAGATTTAAAGGACACAATTTGTAAAATAAAGAACAAGTAGCAAATTGATGTGACTTATATTAAGAGCTTCTCTCAATCAAGGGGCGCCTGGGTGGCTCAGTTGGTTGAGCAACTGCCTTCGGTTCAGGTCATGATCCCGGAGTCCAGGGATCGAGTCCCATATCGGGCTCCCGGCTCCGCGGGAGGTCTGCCTCTCCCTCTGACCTTCTCCCCTCTCATTCTCAGTCTCTCTAATAAATAAATAAATAAATCTTTGAAAAAAAAAGAGCTTCTCTCAATCAAAAAGATAACTGAAAAGATAAACAAGTATTATGAAAAGGTAATATACAGAACAAATAAAAAAAGCGAAAGATTCCTAAATTTATTGGTAATTATGGAGAGGTAAACTAAAACAATAATAAGGCATTATTTTTGTTGTAGCAGGTTGACAAAAATTTAAGATGACCAATGATGTCTAATATAGAGGAAGCATGTGGGAATCAGGCATTCTCACACATTGTGGGTGGGTATGTCAATTAGTCTGTCAATTAGAACAATGCAGTACTATCTAAAACAATTTAAAATGTTCATGCCCTTTACCTTTTATTTTTACATGTAGTAATCTATACTAGATATTATTCCACTTGGTAAAAAAGTAGCATTAAAAAGATTTCGTAACAGTAAAAATTGGAAAAAGCTTAACTATCCCTTACATAGGTGAATGACTACATCGATTATGAGGCATTCATTGCCTATGCATTCACCTGAAGAGAGATGCCTGAAATATTCCTGAACAAAAGCACTAACAATATAACAGTGCAATATATAATCGGATCGTGTTTTTTAAGAACTAAAGATCCGTGTGTATATTCTAAGATAGAAATGTTTCCAAGCTCAAGTCATCATTTAAAAATGCAAGTCACAAAAAAATAATAATAAAAAAAATAAAAATGTCAGTCATAATGCCTTGCTTTTAGGAGTGAGCTTGGCGTGATGATGAGCACTGGGTGAGATGTAAAATTGTGGAATCACTGTATCGTACACCTGAGACTAATAATAGCACTGGGTGTTAAGTAACTGGAATTTAAATAAACGCTTAAAAAATAAAGATGCATAATTTATACACAGACACACACAGATATACGTATGTATGTAAACTGGAATGATACACCCCAATCCCAGGTTACACTAGGTCAGTAAGGGAAACACAGTGGAGGATCATCGTTTTTAATAAAAATGTCCTCGCTACTTTTTTGCGTGTTAAGTAAAAGGCTGAATCAATCTTAGTTTCAGGTATACAACAGTGATACATCTCTATGTTATGCTATGCTCACGACTGTAGTTACCATGTGTCACCATACAACACTATTACAATATAATTGACCATATTACTTAGGCTGGGCCTTTTATTCCCGAAGCTTATTCATTCCACAACTGGAAGCTTGTATCTCCCACTCCCCTTCATCCCTTTTGCCCATCCCCTACCTCCCTCCCTTTGGCAATCGTCAGTTTATTCTCTGTATTTCCAGGTCTGATTCTGCTTTTTCTTTGTTTATTCATTTGTCTTTTAGATTCCACATGAGTGAAAACATGTTAATTTTCTTTCTCAGTTTAACTTATTTCACTTAGCATAGTACTCTCTAGGTCCATCCACATTGTCAAAAATGGCAAGATCTGATTTTTATAGTTCCTTAATATTCCATTATATGTACATGCACATACACATAGATATATACCACATCTTCCTCATCCATCTGTCTATCAGTGGATATTTAGATTGCTTTTTTATCTTGGCTATTATAAATAATGCTGCAAGAAACATCGGGGTACCTATCTTTCCAAATTCATGCTTTCATGCTTGGGGGGGTAAATACCTATTAGTAGAATTATTGAGTTACATAGTAATTCTATTTTTTAATTTTTTGAGGAATCTCCCTTAACCAAGAAGGTGAAAGACTTGTACTCTCAAAGCTATAGAAAACTGATGAAAGAAATTGAAGATGACACAAATAGAAAGATATTCTATGCTTATGGATTGGAATAATATAGTTAAAATACCCATTCTATCCAAAGCAATCTAGATCTTCAATGCAGTCCCTATCAAAATACCAATAGGACTTTTCACAGAACTAGAACAAATAATACCAAAATTTGCATGAAACCACAGAAGACCCTGAATAGCCAATGCCATCTTGAGAAAGAACAAAGCTAGAGGTATTACAACTCCAGATTCCAAGATATACTACAAACCTATACTAATAAAAACAGTATGGTACTGGCACTAAAACACACACATAGATCAATGGAACATGAAAGAGAGCCCAGAAATAAATGCACCCATATATGCTCAATTAGTCTATGACAAAGGAGGCAAGAATACAAAATGGGGAAATGAGTTTCTGCAATAAGTGGTACTGGATGAACTAGATAGCTACATGCAAAAGAATGAAACTAGACCACTTTCTTACACCATGCACAAAAAAAAAAAAAAACTCAAAATGAATTATCTAAATATGATACCTGAAATCATAAAAATCTTACAAGAGAAAATAGACAGTAATTTGACATTGGCCATAGCAACATTTTTCTAGGTACATTTCCCAATACAAGGGAGACAAAAGCAAAAATAAATTTGAGACTACTTCAAAATAAAAAGCTTTTGTACAGCAAAAGAAACCATGGACAAAACAAAAAGGCAACCTACTGAATGGGAGAAGATATTTGCAAATAATATATTTGATAAGGGATTAAATCTAGAATATATGAAGAATTCATACAACTCAACACCCCAAAAAATTCCATTAAAAAATAGGCAAAGGATCTAAATAGACATTTTTCCCAGGACAACATACACATGAAAAGATATTCAACATGGCTAATCATCAGGGAACTGCAAATCAGAACTACAATGAGTTCATTTTACATCTGTCAGGATGACTGGACTCAAACAGATAGGAAATAACTAGCGTTGATGAGGATGTAGAGAAGAAAGACCCCTCACGTGCTATCAGTGGGAATATTAATTGGTACAGCAAATGTATCACTTAATGAGGAAATAAAGGTAAGGATCCTGCCTCAACTCAAAAATATCAATTATTACCAGTAAAAAAAATTACACTGAAACACTAGATCAGCAAAGGAAAATACTACAATAAAAAGCGTAGTAACAAAGAAATAGATTTTTATCAAATGGTTAAAACAAAATGTTATAAAATTTTCTTTGTTAATTGTTGAGCTTGAACTACACTTTTGAGTATTTTGTGCATAATTCATTTAATAATGAACCAGCTAACTGCTTTTCAGGTGCAGTGGGCACACTTCTACTCAGAACAGTCACCTTCTCCATGTTTTCTAAAGTTCCAAGGAGTTCAAGTATTTCAAAGAATTATAAACAAATGGACAAATCTGTAACTAGCAGTTTTTAAAAACAATGCCAAACTACAATATATTTTAACCACAAGCTGTCTAGAAATGGACTTAAAGAATCATATTCCACCGGTATATAATTAAAGGCAAGTCCTGCATCAGCCAGAGAGGTCTGATGTACTTACGGCAGATGACTGTGAACTCTCAAAACATCTTTCATTCTAGTTGAGACTAAGAACATTACACATTTTATCGGGCCTCATAGATACTGTGTTTCCCAAATTAAAGGTTTATGGCAACCCTCCATCAAACAAATCTATTGGCACCATTTCTCCAACAGCATTTATGCATTTATTCACTTCATGTCTCTGTCACATTTTAGTCATTCTCACAATATTTCAAAATTTTTTCATTATTTTATTATGATCATCTGTGATCCATGATCTTTTTTTTTCCTTTGGTTTTTATTTATTTGACAGAGAGAGAGATGACAAGTAGGCAGAGAGGCAGGCAGAGACAGAGGGAGAAGCAGGCTCCCTGCTGAGCGGAGAGCCTGATGCGGGGCTCGATCCTAGGACCGTGGGATCATAATCTGAGCCGAAGGGAGAGGCTTTAACCCACTGAGCCACCCAGGTGCCCTGTTCTTTGACTTTCTTACAGTAGCTGTAAGAGCATCGACCTCAAGCATCACGAGCCATCTCATATAAGGCAGTGAACATCATTGATTAATGTTTGTGTTCTGATTGCTCCACTGACCAACTGTTCTTCAGCTATCTCCCTCTCCTCGGGCCTCTCCATTACCTATGACACAACAGTATTGAAATTCAGCCAATTAAAAACCTTGTAAGAGCTTCTAAGTGTTAAAGCAAAGTTTCCTTCACTTTGATAGTCCATTGATAGTCCATTGATAGAGCTAACTTCACAGTTACCATATTTTAAGAAATTGCCACAGCCACCCCAGCCTTCAGCAATCACCACCCTGATCACTCAGCAGCCATCAGCAGGAGACAAGACCCTCCGCCAGCAATACTTCAGAAATAAAGTATGTTTTAATCAGGGCATGTACATTTTTAGATATAATGCTATTGCACACTTAACAGACTAGAGTCCAGTGTAAATGTGACTTTTAAGTGCACTAGGAAACCAGAAAATTCATCTGACTCACTTTATTGCAATATTCACTTCACTACAGTGGTCTCAAGCCCAACACACGGTATCCATCAGGTGGGCCTATATTAACTTGACTTCTACACAGACTGTGGTCTGGGAAAAAGTTCTTAATACATCTCATTTAATTGTAGCATAATGAAAATGGCCTTTTGCTCTGATTCAGACATGAAATAGATCATAGAGATGAAAGTTATAATCCTGAACACTTCTGAGGCAGCCTTCTGCATTAAGAAAAATGTTTTCAATCCCATTTTAAAGATGAAGCAACTTGAGTTGAAAGAGGAAATTACATAGAAAAATTAGTCCGAAAACCTAGTCTTTCTAAGAGTACCAATTCCTCCTGTCTACTGTGTTACATATTCTGTTTCCTAGTTCATTCTATGTTAATAATGTTCCCTGGCTATCCTACTTTAGCTCATAAAAGCGTAAAATTAGTTAATAACGAGGTAGCACATAGAGACAGGCATTCAGTACCATCTATTTGAATTAATTTTAACAATCAGATTTCTCCCTCTCCAGCCTTCTCAAATCCCTGAACCTAGGGTTCATATAATTCATTATAAGCTGGTATCTTCTGTGTATATTTCTCTTAAGAGAAATCTGTAAAATGGTTAGGACTATTATAAAGACTAACATTAACTTTCCTTTCATCTGAAAGTATGATGCATTTCCTCCCCTCCCTCATAACTTTTTCTTCAGTTCTTGAAAATGATCTGCTTGGCCTGCTAGATAATTTGACATATGGTGCCCTATCAGAAAGGACCGGTTTGTTCATAAGTGGATATAAACCAAAATCCCTCAAGCATATTTTGGGTTTTGTTTTTTTTTTTTTTCCCCTTTTCCTTCTTTCAAGATCTTACGTATTAAAAAAATCTTTTCTTGGTAATTCTACACTGTTTAAGTGCCTAAAACTCTCAAGAAATTCAAAGGCAGAAAACACTCTATTTCATATCAGATCAATAAGAAACCATTTAGCTTTGGGCTATAAAAAAGCACATTGGGTTACCTATTCTACCCTTTTTTCTAACAGTCTAGAGTCTCTGAAGAATGATGGTCCTGACTTTTATTGCCTCATCCGTCTATCTTCCAGCACTGATTTTAATCAGCAGTTTTGGTTAAAAGAACAGGGGCAACTAGAAACAATGGCAGAAGGTTAAGAGACTAAAGCTGCTGAAATCTTGAGCACACTTACCCTGTCCTGAAATACATCAGCATAGTCCAGAGAACGCTTAGGAGGCATGTCCATGTCCACTTCAGAAATGAATTCAGCAAAACTTGCCTGTTTTTGAATGCTATTTACTTTTGCTTTTACAGCTCAAATCCTGCCAGAATTAGGTTTTCCTGGAAATCGGGCTGTGACAATCGTTATCTGGGCACTGGAAATCTTTGGTTATACACAAGATTTCCTGAAACGGGACCTGACCTTTATGTTCTTCAAGTCAATGAAAGCTAACAGAGTATAGCTTATATAATTATATAAGCTTATATAATTAAGGGTATTATACTCTATCGCTAATTTTTCAGGTGTTAAAAAATATACAACTGAGTAAATGGAAAGATCAAATTGACTTTATTCAAGGATTCATGAATCGGGCAACATCCCCTCTAGCCAACAGAAAGGAGCTTCAAGGATCTGTCCAAAATACAAGTCCTCCATAGGCCGAAGGGTGGCAGTAACAAAGAAAAAGTAGATTATCTCACCTCTGGAAGATGGGAAGGGCCTATCATGTGGATTATCTCACTAGTGCTGACCAGAAAAGTACAGACTGATTGGTTAAGATTATATTCCTGGGAGGCACTGAAACTGCAATTAGGTTAGGTTTAAGTCTTGGCTTGCTGATGTTGGAGTTAGCACAGATGACTCCCTTTGTGGACTGTTGTTTCTTTTTCAATACATGGTATCTCTTTATATTATCTTTACCGTAATCCACTGACACGAGTATAGTAAATATGACCATCTATATACTTCACGGAGAGGTCTCAAGTTACATAAATGGTCAAAGAAGAGGTAAGCCCTGGTCTTCTTAGTTCTTTTCCTCCTCACTTTTTCTTTTTTTATTCTCAGATTACAATTCCATGTTTTGGTTCCCACATTTCTATAGCTCAGTGCAGGCCCTGTGGTGTTAGTATGAAGAATTCCTTGTTCCAACAGAAGATACTAAGTACAGATGAGTTTTGACTCAATTATTTACCCAACTGGCAAGATTCATTCACTTTTGTTCCCTGTCTGTGTGTCCCTACAAGAATACCTATTTTTCTGACTGTTGTACGAGTTTCCTTCTCTAACAGCAAGAGCCTGTGCCTTTTTACACAATACGGTATACAGAGAAAATCCCAATCCTTTCTTCAAACAGTATCTTTCAAAAATTTTTTGAAAATGTTATTTCTTGTCCATAGGCCATGAGATTGCACTAAAGGTATATTGTTGACTTGCCATAGCAGACCCTCCGTGGACAAAGAGACCAGATTTGTCCCTAAAGGGACTCCACTTCTATTATGAGAAATAGAAGTTAAAGAGAAAGTGAGAAAGCAGCTTCTAAAAATCCACAGGATTAAATAATTCAAGTGAAAAAGTGATCTTATCTACTGCAAATCCCAGTTAAATACATGGATTTCCACTTGGAGTGGCTATGCCTTCAAACAAAGGTTATTTGAATGAACACGAAAGGAAAATGTTTTACCTCTTCTTATATCCAAGGGCTGAAAATGTTTAGTTGAGAAGAGCTGATGAGGGGAGGGGGTTCTGAAACTGGAGCACATGTATTGGGGATGCATACTGGCCATTTACCTTGCAATTGACTTCATTCTCATTCTCACCGTTTTTGATAAAGAACCTAAACACTCTTCAGATTTCTTAGGTATACAGAGAAGCAGTCCTCTTACTACATCAAAATCTATCAGATTTTTAAGGTGAATTCAAACCTTTTGGATCACTTAAAGTGGTAGGGAGGAGGATTTGTACCATGAGCAAACTCATGGACATCTTAATAGCACCTTGGTGTTTCAGTTCTTTTAAATCCTGTATTTGCCCATTCTAATCAAGTTACCTTGAACCACTACAGCCACTGCAGGAACTCCATAGATAGCAAGGCAGCTGTAGCTTTTCCTATAACTTCTAATCGAGGCCATTATTAAATTTACAATCTGTTCAGGTAGGTCTTTTAGTATTGACAGGAAACTCTCCCAACCCTCTCTCTCTTACCACGCCCCTCCATTTTTCTTCTAGTCTTTACACATTCTTATTGAAATATTTCAGTTGCCCCAAGTATCCCCAGTAGTAAAGACTAATGAAAGTAATTATAAATGGTAACTTGGAAAAAAAAAAAAAGTCTTTTTCAAAAAAGGGAGCATTTTCTACTTTAGCCCAAATTTAAAGAAAACCCACTCCTGTAAGAGCATCTTGGGATTTTAGTTCATATTTCAGTTACCTTTAAAATTTAAAGAGAAAAATATTCATCTTTAATGAGATAGCCTGGAAGCAGTTCTGTGTAATCAAAAAGGAATTCATTTGTAAATGTGGAACTTGTTTGACAGAAGGGAAAATTCTAACAAAGTGGGTTTGATCTGTTTAAAAAAACAAAAAAACCCACCCAATTCTTCAGAACTATTTTGTAAAAATTCACATACTCTATTAACCATAGAGCTCAAACAAGAACTGAGCTCAGAGACTGAGAATACTACTTACAGCTGTAGAGCTTATGGATGAAGTTCTACAGTATTCTGTTACAAAATTCACTCTAAAAGTCAGGAAGAGCTATGCCCATCCCTACCTTGCCAAAAAATCTGACAATGGGAAACGCTCTTTATTCAGCTGGCTCATTTCTTAACAAAAAATGTGTCCGACATACTACTTTGTATGGTTGCTTCTGATTCTATCATTCTGATATTCCTAAATTGTGATAGATGTCCAATTGTCTTCAGTTCTAATAAATCTACCAGATTAGATAACTGAAGTTCTGCTTTAAAAAAAAAAAAGACAGTCTGTAAAAAGCATTTAGAGCTCTAGGGGCAAATTTCAAAGTAGGAAAGACATGTTTAATATTGTTTTCTTCCAACTGGCCTTTTCATTTATTTAGCAAGCACTCCTACAGGTAATCTATTGAAGATAACCAAATTAAATAAAACACAATCCCTGTTCTTCATTGTGTCACTGTCTACTATAAGGGAAATAGAAATGAAAAACAAATTATGGCAACAATATGATAAAGTGCTGTAACCAAAGTATGAACCAGGAACAGAGATGAAACCATTTCTCTTCCCAGAAACAACATGGAAGACTTCCTAGAAAAGCTGACAGTATTAAATAACGATGGACTCTGGAGCTGGACAGTTGGGTTCAAATCACAGCCTACCATTTATGTGCTGGGTGACCTTTGATTAGTCATTAAACTCTCTGTGCCTCAGTTTTCTCTTCCATAAAATGGAGGCAATAACAGTACTTATCTCACAGAGTCAGCTGTAAGGATTAAATGAATAAAAATATGTATGAGTGCTTAGAATAATAGTATCTTGTTCATACTAAGCACAGATAAGCATTAGGTCGTATTATGATTTTTTTCAAAAAATTATTAACTCTTAGCCAGAAAGAAAAGTATGAGAGGTTTTTTGGGCAGAGAGAGCAACGTATATAAAGTAGGTTTTTATATAAAGAAAAAGAATGGTGCATTCAGAAATTTCAAAGAGCTCAACACAGCTAGAATACTGGGTATACCTTGAGGAGTGGGGAATGATGGAGCCAGAGGAACCAGGACCATTTCATGAAGACTTTAGGCAACAATGTTTTGAGCACTTGCAATTGAAAATTTTGAAAGAAAGAAACAATTTATCAGAGTTCCCGTGACAGTTCTTATCGATGGAAAAAATACAGTTTTTAGATATAGAAAACTTTTTAATCTATGTTTTAAACTTAGAAGTAGATAGTCATTTCAGTAGCTTGCACTGATAAGTACATGGTTAGATTGGTGGTTTTTATTTTCTCAAACAGTAAAACCTAAATGATAAACTTTATATTTTAGTATTGCTTCAAGACTTCGGTTTTAAATTTCAGAAAATAAAAGTGTAAACAATAGACATATCCTGCATTTATTTTCTCAAAGATTTCATTCATATACCACATTTATTTCCTATTTAAGTTTCTTTCTATGAGAGTATATATGTTAGCTACAGAAATACATAGCTTGGTTTCACAAAACCTCTCAAAAATGTTAATAGTGATGTGGGAAACAGAGGCAGAAGAAAAGTTATTAAATTTTCTTACTATCTAGAGCCCGCTGACAAGTCCTTGAAACAGGCAGAGTGACATTCCTCTAGGGACTCAACTGCTTCCACCTTAATACTTTGCTAAGGACAAAAGGCAATCCTAGCCTGACCAACCCCCACCCCATCCAGGATCCTGTAAGTCTACTTTAACTAATAAAAATTCCTTTAGGAACTTCCTTTGTCCCTAAACCCTCCAAGATTCATGTGGGACATCATCCCCAAGCCTAAGGCCCACCGATATATATCTGAAGGGTCTCGTGACTAAAGTTTTACTAGATAGTAATAAATGATTGTTAGGACCTGCTTAGCCTAAGTGATTCCATCTTGTCTAAGCAGCCGTTTTGTTGCAAACACAAGCTGACCTTGCCCTAAGGGAACAAAGTCAGCTTGGAGGAACTTACTTAGAAAGATAAGTCCAGGACACCAGTGGAATGTGGTCCGTTGGCTCCTGATAAGAGTCCCCCAGAAGAACAAGGTCGAGTCAGGCCAGGTGGGGATGTCCAATCAGTAAAGGACACAATTGCAACCTCCCTTAACCCCACTGCTCCTGAAGTCCGGTCAGGTGGAGACGTCCAATCAGTAAAGAACACATACGTAACCCCCTCTGACCCCACTGCTTCTGACCAATAAGGATAAGCTCACAGTCAGTTTGCGGTTTTGCCCTATAAAAGATCGCCTGTAAGACTAGGCGGGGTACCTCTCTGCATAGAGACGACCCTGACCGGCCATTGTGATTCTCGATGTTTGGCGTGAAATAAAGCTCTACTTGACCTTCACTTTGTACCAGTCTCGTTCCTTTGATCACAGACCCTCACATTTGGGGGCTCATCCGGGATCAAACGACGAGGACTGAGCCAGCATCAGAATTATAGGGAAACCCTTCGGAGGAAAGATCTCGAGATTCTGCTCTGGTTGCAGAGCTCCAGAGGAGAGGCCGGCCGGGGGAGGGGCCCACCGGGGAGAAACTGGACGCAGTACAGCTCCCCAAGGCCGGAGTGGATGCGGGGACACCCCTTCCCTCCATAGGTCGCCAGGGAGTTCAAGTCCCCTGGGGCGATCGGGTCATCAGGGGGTTCGAGTCCCCCTAGGCGGTCTGGGGACCGAGAAAATCCCCATCAGCGGCAGGTTGTGTTTTGAGTTGGGAATATATTTCGTATGCTCTTAGACTTAACACCTTGTCTAAGAAGGGATGCTGTTTGTGGTTGTCTTTGTCTTGTTTGTTGTGTGTGAAGAGATGGGGCAGACAGGGAGTAAGGGTCTGTGGCACCCCTGGTTCTCTCTCTTGTGTGAACTCACCTCTGGAATTCTGTAGAATCCAACATGGTCTAGGTGGACACACTGGAGGACCATGGGCCAGAGGATTCGGAGAACGTTCCGATTCTCTCTGGAGGGATGTGGAATCCCCTCAAAGGTCTGAAATGAGGGACGTGGAATCCCCTCGGTCTGAAACAAGGCGGGTTACTCCCGCCGGTCGGCGTGAGGTCATAGTCTAGCTTCTGGTTTTGCTTCCATGGAGTTGGAAGACTGTTCTTGGGTGCCCTCTCTTTGTCTGTTTTTGTGTTCTTTTTGTTTCATTCTGTGGACTTACTGGATGGACATCATGGGACAAACTCAAGACTACGCCTTGTGGTCACCCTTGGTTGCTTCAGTTTTCCACAACATACAGTTCCCTGACCAGGAAACCCAACAGCGCTGGCCCATTGTTGCCACCGGTTTGGGGCAGCAACGCAGTGGTGACAGAACGGGGGACCGTAAGGGAGAAGGCGCCCCGCCTAATTTTCGGCAGTCTCCCAACCAGTTGCCTCAGGCTGGCCCTGCCTCGCTGTTGCCACCCGGACTCAAAGGATACTCTGGCAGGTGAGGAACTGGTCCCGACCTCTGATTCTGGTAAGGCCTGGGGCCCCAAGACCCAGTCAGGCCCACCCATCAGGGTGGAAGGGGAGACTGATCACCTCCCAGAGATCTCTTAGAGGTCTCACAGGTAGGGACTCCCAGGGGGGAGGTCCCGCAGGTCAGGAACCCCCCGAAAGGGGGGACAGGAAGGAATTTCCAAAAGGAATTCCACAGGTCGGGGCCTCCCAGGGGGAGGCAATGTAATAACTTCTAGAGTGAGTGCGTGAGTGAATGTGCAGTTTGACCTGGCTTGTCAGGCAGACTGATTCTGTGGCTCCACGGGCAGGCACCCTTTGGGTCCCCAGAAGCCTACAGAGTCTGACTGGGCCCTAACCTGTTTCTGTGGTGACCTCATAAGGTCTAGAGCGAGCCCCTTCGGGGCACCAGTCCGGGGTTTATAGGGACTCGCTATGGCCAAGAGACACCCAAGTCTCCTCTGGGAGGGCGGACAGGTGGGCGTCTGACTGGTCTCTTCTAGAGGGACACCCAACCTTTGTTTGTCTTTGCACCAACGACACAGGGAGGGAACACACAGGGTGGTTAAGAGAGCCCCTGCTCATCAAGGGCCAAAGCTCTTCAAACCTACAGTCTTAGACTGTATGCTCAAAATTTTAAGAAGGGATTCTCAGGAGACTATGGGACCAAGACATCTGGAAAATCAGGCACATTATGTGAACAGGAATGGGCCACCTTTGGGGTTGACTGGCCCTCCGACGGTGCCTTAAGGCCTACCTGCTGTCCAGGTCATTTACAAAGTTATGGTCAGGACTCCCGGACACCCTGGCCACTTCCCATATATTGATTCCTGGCTTTGGGTAGCCCAAACTGCCCCCAAGGGTCTGATTCTGTGCTAATAGGAAGGACTAAAGTAGGATATTTGTAGCCAAAGGTTAAAAGAGCCCAAAGGCTGTAAGAAAGGAAAGCCTATCAGGGAGGCCCTGTTCGGAGGTGACAGGGACGGCAATGAGGATGAGCTCTGGACAAGGATGAACCTGTCAGGAAATGTGGGGACCACAGTCCTCCTCTGACCTGGGGCCTAAAGCTGAGCTGCAGGAAGACAATGCTCCTGCTTCTTTTAAGTGGCCTGTGTGGAGAGTTATCTGATTTAGCAGCTCTGACAACCCATAGGAAACTTGATCCAGACAGAAACAGGGTGTGAAATAATAGGAGCTCTAACACTTATGTTTAAGGGGGAGATGCATCTGGGGTGCTCGGTCGGTCAGGCACCTGCCTTCTGCTCAGGTCATGATCCCAGGTGTCCTTCAGGATGGGGACTTTAAGGAATATTCTGAAGCAGCTGCAGAAACTCTTTGCTTTCGGGAAACTCCCTGTCTTCGGCCTGACTTGGCCTGCCTATCCCCCCTTGTTGGTGGGAAAACATGGTGTCTGCTCCTCTGGAGTTGATGGGCTCCTGAACCTGGAACCCCTTCTATGTCCTCCGGCAGCACTTACTCTCTTCTGCCTCCCCACCCCCTTCTCTCATTTCTGGACTACCCTGGGTGTGACCTGCATTGCTAGCCTTTAGACTATCCTCAGTGCCCCAGGCACCATGGCTTCTCCCTTCGCTATCAAGGAGCAAGAAGAGCACACTCTAGACCTAACACCACCCACTCCAGATTTCCCCACTGTCTCAGGTGAAAATTGACCATGGGGAGGATCCAGGAGGATCTAAATAAGGCTGTTTGTTGGTTTCATTAAGGTAGACATGTCTTTTAAATTATCAGCAGTAAACATGAAACTTTTATTCAATCAAGGTTTACTGAAGGTCAGATAACCTCATGTCATCGCTGTTGCAAGTTGTTAGCAAAAGATGGTTACAATGATGGTTAATTGTCTCGAAGTTTTCTTGAGTAATTAACATAGCTTTCAAAGTCTTTGGGAAACCAAAACTTCGTTTTGCCTGAATAATAATTGGAACTACAGTCGTTGGATATCTAGGTCTTTTCCAAATAGGATAGAGTGCTAAGTCATTAATGACTAAACATAGGTGTGTGCTTTTGACCTCTTAATGCAAAGAAACTAAGGATATTTAAATCTGTTGGTAAACATGTTTTGTGCTTAACTGTTTCACAAATCTGCCACCTAAAAAATTCTGGCATAACAGTTCACCATTGGTTACTACTTAGTCTACACTGGAGAGATAAGGTCTAAGAGTGCAAAATTCTGCTAAATGTAATTAATACTGATGGAAATAAGGGAAATAACTCTGTATGTGAAAGAGTAGGAGATATGTAAGAAAGAAAAGGAATGGGAATGCATTTTATTAAAGGTAAAAGAAGGTAATTTTGTTTTAAATGAGATGGCTGTTTGGAAAGAAATGGCTTGGAACAAAATCTAAATGTAAAGGAAAGTTATAAAAGGTTTGTGAAGGCAAATCTTTGGAAACAAATTTTAGGTGTGGTCAGAATGGACTAAGGTTGAAGTGAATGAATTTGAAACACAGAGGTATAAGATTGTAAATTGGCTTTCTCTCTGTTCAAAAGACAAAGTATTCAATTGTTGGTCTGCTCTTGATAAGAAAATGCAAATAGTTGTTTCTTTCCACCTAGAAAAACCAGTTTCTAAGTCTTGCCTTTATTGGGTCTTTAATATTCCTGATCCTATTTAGGCGTGTGCTTTAAAACTTTCTAAGGTTTTAACAAACTTCCCCAAGATTAGATCATGAACAAGTCTTGTTGACTAATTAGGCTTGCTTGCTTGGTATGTTACCTTCTGGTTCTGGCAATGTATCACAGAATAACTGAGTTTCCTTGTCTATAGTATCATAGTGAACATTAAGATTTCTAGGACTTACAGAAACATGATAAAATAATCAGTTGTGAACAAATTGAAACATTCAACTTTTCTATCTGAAGCCTCAAATTCAAAAGGACTCAGCAAATATTCTTCCTTGCATGGCAATCCTAGTCATTTGCATAAGTTCAGTGAAAAATCTGTTCTCCTTTTAACAGGACACCATTGGAAACATTGGTTATTTTACCAAGGCTTTGACTGGAATGTCATATTTGAGAAAAACATGCATAGACTCAGATATGACCAGACAGCCTTAAGGAGCCAAGGTTGACTATGAAACCTGGGGCCATAAAGCCCTTGGAACTGTGGCCTCTTACCTTGCTTACAGAGTTCTGGCAGCCTCACCGGGTGAGTAAAGAATGTCACTCCCTGGCAGGTGCAGGAAACTCAGGATACTTTGGGGACCTCAGGAAGAGGATTTCGCCCTAATCTACAGGTATTGCAGGCATGTCTGATGGCAAGTACTTGGCTTGGCTCCTGGCCTGGAGAGGCTACTGAAAGTTCAACCTAGAGATTCCTTATAAAGTTCCAGCAATGCAGATTCTAAAATGATCACCTACTGTTCTTGCTGAGCTTATGTAAATAATTAGGTCAGGTTTGTTAAAAATGGACTTGTTTCTCATATAAATTAGTCCTGATTTGGCTATCTCCAGAAATGTGGGTTATTTTATTTTATTTTTTTTTTATCTTTTTTTTTTTAAAGATTTTTTATTTATTTATTAGAGAGCAAGAGACTGACAATGAAAGGGGAGAAAGTCAGAGGGAGAAGCAGACTTCCCACAGAGCCGGGAGTCCGACATGGGACTCGATCCCGGGACTCCGGGATCATGACCCGAGCCAAAGGCAGTTGTCCAACCAACTGAGCCACCCAGGCGCCCAATGTGGGTTATTTTAGAGAGAAAAATTCTGTTTCAATAACACTCCTTTGTGGTTGTTAAATTCTAGATCTGATTGTCTGTAAATGTTTGTTGTTTACCTAAGTTAGACAACTTGAAGGAAATTTCAGAGGAACTACGACAGTAACTCATAGATACAGACAATCTTCTAGCTTGTTATTTTGTGAGAGTAATAATAGAACCCCATGGGCACAACTCTCCAGCCTGGCGGCAGTAGCCCTGCAGAATCACTGAGCCCTAGATCTCCCTGCTGCTGAAAAGGGAGGAACCTGTTTCTTCCTACAGGAAGAATGCTGCTACTATATCAACCAGTCTGGGATTGTCGCTTCCAAGGTCCGCAAACTCCAAAATGCATCCAACATCATCGAGAAGAACTCACATCTTAGGGTTTTAACCCACAGTCATGGACATCTTGGCTATTACCCCTGGCAGGCCCCCACCGGAACCTGGGTTGCTTGCAGTTCAGGACTTACGCCATGCCTTAGACAAAGAATTGACTAATTTCCAAAGAAAAGGGGGGAATGTTAGGACCTGCTTAGCCTAAGTGATTCCATCTTGTCTAAGCAACCATTTTGTTGCAAACACAAGCTGACCTTGCCCTAAGGGAACAAAGTCAGCTTGGAGGAACTTACTTAGAAAGGTAAGTCCAGGACAGCAATGGAACGTGGTCTGTTGGCTCCTGATGACAGTCCCCCAGAAGAACAAGGTCGAGTCAGGCCAGGTGGGGGTGTCCAATCAGTAAAGGACATATGCCACCTCCCTTAACCCCACTGCTCCTGAAGTCAGGTCAGGTAGAGACGTCCAAACAGTAAAGAACACATATGTAACCCTCCCTGACCCCACTGCTTCTGACCAATAAGGATAAGCTCACAGTCGGTTTGCGGTTTTGCCCTATAAAAGATCGCCTGTAAGACTAGGCGGGGTCACTCTCTGCATAGAGACGACCCTGACCGACCATTGTGATTCTCGATGTTTGGCATGAAATAAAGCTCTGCTTGATCTTTGCTTTGTATCAGTCTCGTTCCTTTGATCACAGACCCTAACATGGCCTTTTCACAACAACAGCTAGCCCCTCAAGGTCCTGGAAACCTTGCTTCCAAAATTCCTTAGAGACTTACACTATCCCTGACCCCCACACCAACTTACAAGTATATAATGGGCCACCCCTCACAACCCCCGTGCAGCAGCGGCAGTTTTTTCTGCCCACAAGCTCCTGTCCCCATGCTTTAATAAACCACCATTTTGCCCCAAAGACGTCTCAAGAATTCTTTCTTGGTTGTCAGCTCCAGACTCCACCTCACTGAACCTCACTTATGTGCTAAAACTTCATCAACAGGAAGAATTTAAACTTAACACAGATCTCAAATAATGATCTAGACAGAGGCCCTCTAAAAACTGTGGGTTTGGGGGACACCTAGGTGGCTCAGTTGGTTAAGCATCTAACTCTTGGTTTCTACTCAAGTATTGATTACACGGTCATGATCTTGGGGTTGTGGGATCGAGCCCCACCTCAGGCTCCATACGGGAGCCTGCTCAGGATTCTCTCTCCCCCACTTCCTCTGCCTCTCCCCCTACTTGCATGTGCGTGCCTGGGCTCTGTTGCTCTCTTTCTACAGAAAAGAACAAAACAAAGAACTGTGGGTTTTGGGGTAGAATTGTGAGATACATTCTCTAATGTTCTATTTATTAATACTTCACATTTAAGGTAAGATCACGATGAATTTTATCAGATTTTTATTTAGTGAAGACACAAAAGCACCTCTCTAATACTTATGAAATATTCCACGAATTCTTTTGATGCATCTAAAAAAATCTTCAAGTCATAAATAAAAATAAACCTTACTTGGAAAGTGGTTAAACACAAAATCAGTATTTTAGGGAAAAGGATAAAATTCAAATCTCTGTCCAAGTGCTTTGGAATCTGAAGACCAAGAAGAAAGATTAAGTAATATAATTTTCCTGAGTATTAGAGATGCTACCTTGATAAAAGCTGAGAATCATGTTACCAAGCTGCAAAGAAGTCCTCCCATTAAAATACTTGAAAACAGATGTTGTATATTTGTATAAATGTATAAAATTCCTGTTGATAGATCATATCACTTGGAAGATTCATTGAGTCTATTGCCCTTCACCATGTACTTGGCCAGAAAGTAGCATTTCATTTACAAATAGGCTCCAGAAAATCCAGTTGATGGGAGCACTACAGTGGCACAAAGTATGTTTTACATGTTTACTGCATTCACAAAAAAATGCTTGCTATTTACCATTCTAAATGCCCTAGGTTGTATGTTCACACAACCTCTATCCTAGGCTAGATACGGTTCTCAGAGTTTCTGAGATTACAGGGAAATATCTGAAAAGAAATAAGGAACAGATATTTATTGTTTGCCCCAGACCAGCAGTTCTCAAATACATGCGTCTCATGACTGGTGAGGGAATAGAAAGCAAGCTGAGGACAAAGCAGAAGCTGATACCCCGCAAACCACTACACCCCCCCACTCCCCCACCCCACCCCCCAACCATGGGATATATGTGACATTCCTCAGGCACTCCGGGCTGCCCTAAAGGAAAAACAAATATTTAGCTGTAGAGATCCAATCCTGCTAGACTAGAGTCTCCCTCAGTTTACTTACAAAAGCCTTAGCAATAGCTTCCAGAAGGGAATGTAAATACCATTAAATGTCCTTATAATCTGAAGCCCATTGACAGATACTTGAAGCAAGCAGAGTATAAAGTTCCTCCAGTAAGTTTCCAACTATCTTCATGTTAATACCTTGCTAGAGGGAAAAACAACCTCAACTTGACAATGGCAAGGCCTCTGGTATTCTGTGTGTCTTCTTTAACATATGAAAATCCTTTGAAACCTCCCTTTTCCCTTACCTCCCCAACCCCATATCATATAATCAGCCACCCCTTACAACCCCAGGGCAGCAGCTCTTTCTGCCCAGGGGTCCTGTCCCTTTGCTTTAATAAACCACCATTTTGCACCAAAGATGCCTCAAGAATTCTTTCTTGGTCATCAGTTCCAGACATCACCCCACCAAACTTTACCTATATTCCAAAACCTCATCAGGACTTTACATTCTTAATAATCATTAAAAAAACCCAAAAAGCTTTGGTGTTTTGAGTTATAGTTAGGATATTTACCATATTCAAAGTTTTAAATATACTTATTTAATAATTTTTTCAGAAACACTAGTAGCCCTTAACATGTTATCAGAGAGATCTTTATGAAAAATGTATTTTTGAATCACAAAAATAGTGAGAAGGGTGACACTCATACATTTTTGCATATGTATTTTTAATAAAAGGATAAACAGAAGACTATTGGTTTCTCAATCTACTGAACTATGCTCTCTTGGTTGAAAGATACTAAGAAAATCTTACACAGTTATTTAACTGAAAAGAGGAGTATTTTAATAGCCATTTCAGACATATGTGAATATCACTTTTTTATACTATATCCAAACTTATTTGTAGTTTCTTACACTTTAATCGCAATTTCAAATTTAGAACTGTATCAATGATCTTTTCATACTGTTAACATTAAAACTGTTAATCTATCTTGTGTTTTGAATGGGTCTTTCATGCACACATGATTTTGTGTATCATGCTTTGGTCATTTGGAAAATATTGGTTCACTGAGTTATGCCTATCAGTCAAATGTTTACACCTTTCATTATAAAATATCAAAAAATCATTTTTAGTAACATTAGCACTGATCTGTGATATATATTTATATATATACACATAATGGAATATTCAGTAAAAAAAAAAAGGAAGGAAACCTTGCCATTTGCAACAACATAGATGGAACTAGAGAGTATTTTATAAGAGAAATAAGTCACTCAGAGAAAGACAAATACCATCTGATTTTACACATATGTGAAATTTAAGAAATAAATGAATAAAGGGGGAAGGACAGAGAGAGAGAGAGAAATTAAGAAACAGACTCCTAACTATAGAGAACAAACTGATAGTTGCCAGAGAGGAAGTGGGTGGTGAGGGGGTGGGTGAAATAGGTGAACGGGTTTGAAGAGTGCACTTGTGATGAGCACTGGGTGCTGTATGGAAGTGTTGAATCACTATATTGTACACCTGAAACTGACATTATATGTTAACTGAAATTCAAATTAAAACTTGAAATAAGTATGTATTATCACTCATCTCATCAAAAAAAAAAAAAAAAAAAGCTAAGTATTGGGAAACTTTGAAGCTTGCATTGGCAAATACAGTTTTTTTCCAAAATTCTAATTTTCACTTGACATCTCCAATTACATGATTGGCAACAACTGCTGTGAGTTGTTTACTGAAGAGACATACTTCATTCATTTTCATGAAAATGGCTATCTACCTAATGCATGAGTATGAACAACCATACTTTGTAGTTCTCTCCAGTAAAAATGGTGATCCTTGAAAAGTGGGTAGTTCAGCTTGCACCTCAAATAATCACACAAATGCTTTTTCTTGGACAATCATCATACTTCGGTATGCAACAGAAATGCTTCACACATCTGTTCCGTTTTTAACACAACATGTTTTTTTACAAAAACATGTACTCATGGATCAAAATTTAGTAAAATTATTTTTTAACTGCTTCACTTTTTCCTTTTAAGAACCTTTGTATGGTGGTGGAAAACACAGTTTAATACCAGTAGGTTTATTGTTCCTTTTGTACTGAACTCCATATAGTGAATATAAAGTTTCACTTTCACATAAGTGCTCAGTGAAAATGGCAAATACTATCTTATTGTCATTAGTACTGAGTACGCTTAACCTCACAAACCTTTGATAAAGGTCTCAGTGACCCCAAAGGGTCTACAGCCTACAATTTAGGAACAGCCATCCTACCCTCCAATTTTTTGCATGATTCATGTGACCTCAAATCTCTCCTAGTGTTTCCCAGTACATCTTCTATTTACCCATCAAACCTGAAAATGAGAGCAGCCAATCCTAGCTATTTCTGCTGCCTGAAATCCAGCTAATAGTTGAGTGTACCCTACTCTAACTGTTAGCAAGTAGATCATTAATCTGATCAATAAATTAGTGGTCCAGGATATTTTGATCTGTAACACACTTAACTTGTGCAGAAACTACAAAACTAAATCATATCAAGAAAATGATGAAAATTTCTACTTCTGGTATATATCTGAAGGAATGTACAGCAGAATCTCCAAAAACTATTTGTATACCCACATTCATGGCAGCCCTATTCATAATAGCCAGGGAGTAAAAACAACCCACCTGTCCTTCAACTGAAGAATGGATAAACATAATGAGCCATATACATACAATGAAATATTCATCAGTCTTTATAAGGAAGTAAATCCTATCATATGCTACAACATGGATAAACCTTGAAGACACTATTCTAAGTAAAATCAAAAACAGAATACTGACATGCACACACAAAAAATTAAGTATTATATGATTCCACTCCAGAGAAACATCTAAAAGTAGTCCAATTCATTGAAATATAAGGTAGAATGGTGGTTACCAGGAGCCAGGATAAAGAGGAATGGCAAGTTGTTTGGTGAATATAAAGTTCCATATCTGTGGCCAACAGATACATGAAAAAAATGCTCCAAATCACTTAGCATAAGGGAAACACAAATCAAAACCACAATGAGATATAACCTCATACCAGTCAGAATGGCCCTGATGTCCTCAACAGATGAATGGATTAAAATGTGGTGTGTTTGTGTGTGTGTGTGTGTGTGTGTGTGTAATGCTACTCATTCATCAAAAAAGAGAAATCTTCACATCTTCAATGACATCAATGGAACTGGAGGGTATTATGCTGAGCAAAATAAGTCAATCAGAGAAAGACAGTTAATCATAGGGTCTCACTCATGTGGAATTTAAGAAACAGAGGATCATAAGGGATGAGGGAAAAATAGAACAAGACGAAATCAGAGAGGGAAACAAACCCTAAGAGTCTTCATCATAAGAAACAAACAGAATTGCTGAGGGGAGGCAGGTGGGGGGATGGGGTAACTGAGTGATGGACATTAAGGAGGCCATGGTATTTGATGAGCACTGGGTCTAAGACTGATGAATCACTGACATCTACCTCTGAAACTAATAATACTATTATTATGCTAATTAATTGAATCTAAATTTAAAAATTTATAATAAAAAGTTCAGATTTGTAAGATGAAGTTCTAGAGATCTGTTTCACCACATTGTGAGAATACTTTACAGTATTAAACTATACACTAAAAAATTGTTTAGATGGTAACTTTTAGGTATTTTTGCCACTATAAAAAAATCAAGTCTGTTTCTATAGACCAGCCATACACAAAATAATACGCAGTGTTTCCATTTGCATCAAGTACTAAAAGAGGGTAAATTGATCTCAAGTCTGTAAGAATGTTTATTTATAAAATTCATAAATTTATATTTTTAAAATGTATTTATATTTATAAACAAAATTATATTTATAAATTTATAAATAAAAGTGCAGAAGTGATTACTGATAAGGTCAGAATCAAGGTCACTTTTAGTATGAGGAGACGGGTTTACTGGTTCACAAACTCGGGAGTTTCTCTGGTAAAATTTGAAAATGACCCCATACATAGAGAGCAAGGAGAAACCAAACAAAGAAGGAGACCACTCCCTAATGGTTGGTTGCAGGTTTAATAAGCAAGAGAAGTTACCTATGAGGCATCTCTTGGGCAACTGCAAGGATGATAGATTTCTGTATCACCTACCAGAATCTTAAAGAGTTTATATCAAGGCCTGAGTGACATTCAGTCATTCAACACACTGTTCTCTCAAGGCCATGTCCTTGAACATGATTCTCTACATGGGAACAACAAACAGTACATACATTCCAAGGACAGCAGAAAGGGGTAAAGGGCCTCTGACTGCCCAGATTTAGCTCAAAGATCAACTAGTGGTCACATCCTCCTGCTAACATCTTCAGAAGAGTAGCTTCTGGTGATGCTCTATTTCCTCTCATTTGTGGTAGAGACCAAAAAATTTATATTACACCGATTTGATAAGGGTACGCCTTATATGACTGCATTTTTCCACATGTGTGTTTTTTTTTACCACAATAAAAATAATTTAAGAAAGAAACTGAGGTGCTGAGACCACATAAGTTTTCTGTATGCGCAGAACTTCAGGTGGCCAAGCTGGAGAACTCAGGTCTCTAGATTCTAAGTCCCATTTTTGTAGCTACTTGTAGAAATAAAACTTGAGTCATGGGCATTAGGTGCTGAAAGTATTAGGCTTGGGAAAGATCATCACAACATATAAGTAAAGATAATCTAAAACATATTTCACCGAAACCAGCTAACAGCTCAGGCCAACAAGTGCTGGCTGGACATATAAAATGTGTAGACCCTATACTAGACACTGAAAATACAGAAATAAATAAGATATTCCCAGCACTTGAGAGTTTTATAATATAGGCAATATATTATTGCAACACAGCATGGTCAGAATTATGATATAAATACGATATAGAAGCACAGTTGGGAGATCTTAGCATATGTTGAGGTAAGAAGTGGAATTCAGATTGTCAAGGGTTCAGTGTCTCCTACTCTGTGATTCATAATTAGAATTAGTTGAGTTGAATGTGTTGAAAAGGGCGAAGAGTGGGAAGGGTCTTAAAGTAGAGAGGGTCCACTTGAAGTAGGGAAGGGTCTTTCAGGAGAGCTGAAATGAAGAAAACCTGCAGTATTATGCACATTGCAGGATCATGAAGTGTGAGATGAGATGTGGAAAAGACACAGCCAGAGGTAAGTAGAGGCCACATTGTGCAGGACTCCACAGGACATTAGAGATGGTATGTTTCTTCCTGCCTCATAACAGGTTACCATTTCATAGTCAACAGCAACATTATGCCAACAACCAGCTATCAAGCCCTGGGTATGTCATTACTACTGTCAGGGCCTCAGATTCTTTATTTGTTCCAGGAGGAGCTTGAACTAAATAGCCTCCAACATCAACTACTCCTAGATCTGCTTCTGAAATTGAACTGAGCAGTGTCAAGGCTAGCATTAAATTGGTCATTAAAACACTTCCATTTAAAAATAAAACAAAACAAAAAAAGCAGTAAGGAGATCCATTCTATGCATTTCATAAAAAAATTCCAAGACTTAAATAAGAAACCACAAATGAAAATGTCTATCAACTGCCCTATCAATTGTTAGAATTACTAAATGCAAATCACAACTATGTAATGTTCTAAAGGCCTCAGGCATAGTGACAGTATTTCTTGAGCTCTTACTCTATGCCAGGTATTTTACCTATATTCTCTCATTTAATCCTCAACAGCTTCTACAATTGGCCTTACTGCCTTCATTTTAAATATGAGGAATGAAAGGTTTGGTATATTAAAAAAAAAAGTCACACAAACTCCACAGCAAGGAGGTTGCAGAACTGATGTTAAGCAGGTCTGTCTACCCTGAAGCTAATTTTCTTCTTGGGTTTCCAATATATTAGGATTCCCATGTAATGGAAAGAACACACTATTTCTCAAGAATTCATACACAAAATTTACATAAAATCCAGTATTTCTTTTCACAACGCTGTGTAATGTTTATGCCTCACTTTACATGCTTAGAAAAATAGGAAAACACGACAATAATAGCTTTCAGCAGCCGAATTACTGTTTATCCAGAAATTATCTGTTCAGAATAAATGAAATTGTATTTAGACTGACCAAGCTATATCCAAAATGCTTTTAAGCAGTCACTCTAAGTTTATTTGTGTGTTGAAGTAAGCACTGAAATACTAAGAAAAAAAAAAAGGAGGGTAATACTAAGATGAAATGTGAAGCTCCTTAAAAGGACAATCCATGAGGCAGTCAAACACTAACAAATCCTGATTTCTCAAGGATTATTTCTGAGGAAGGAAAATAATTATCATGTTGCCTTGGTTGTTGTTATTGAACAGTAAAACAAATAATCAAATAAAATAATCAAGGTAATTTCAGTGATTATTCCCATGTGGCTGAATCATTAATTTCCCCCCACCTTTTATTTTCCCCCACATTTAAACCTTTGTTCCTATAAGGAAACCTCCCCCCAAAAAGTGCTTTTCCACCCAAATCTAATGAACATTTAACTCTATAGTGAGCCTGTAAGTTTCCAAACTAGCTAAAGGCATGTAATGAGCATGACGGCAGGAAGAACAGTGAATAATGGAACAAGAGCTAAGAGACAGGAAATGCATGGAGCAGTTCAAACCTTAATTTAATAGCACTCTCAAACTTGAGTGTCATCAGAATCCCCTGCAGGGCTTGTTAAAGCACAGGGACCTTAACCCTTGAGTTTTAGATTCAGTAGGTCCAGGTGGACCCCAAAACCTTGCATTTCTATTACTTTCCCTGGTAATACACTCTGAGAACCAAACCGGTGCTTGGTTTTAGAAGTGAAGTTCCATGCATAACTGTAACCAATATCTAGCTTCATTGTTGATAGAAGACTATCCTGCAGGTGTGTAGTGGACAGTTAATCAATAGACCTTTTCAGTTATTTGCTAAATGGCAACTAATCAAACCTTAGTGACTGTTAAGATTAACTCAGTGTCAGGTTGGCCAGAATTCTAAATTTGAATTTTTGCTATAAATAAATAAAAAATCATAGCATCTATTTAGAAATTGCTGTTTTGCTAGGAACTCTGCTACATATTTTCATTTTTTTAAGTAGACTCCACACCCAGTGTGCAGCCAATGCAGGGCTTGAACTCACAACCCTGATATCAAGACCTGAGCCGATATTAACAGTAAGATGCTTAACCAACAGAGTCACTTAGGTGTGTCCATATTTTCCTTTGTACACTGCATTTCATTTAATCTTCATTAAAAATCTAATACATGAAATCAGTATTTTTATACTATTATTGTTATCCTCAGCTTGAAATAACTGCTTGGAGAGATTCTATCACTTGTCCAACTTTACACTGTTAGGAAGGGATGAAAGCACGTTTTGACCTAGGCACTGTGCCTCCAGAGTTGGAGCTCTATTGCCTCATATGTTAGGGCCTTCTGAGTACATGGGACTGTGTCTTTCAGCCATGAAATTATGATCTCAAACTCTAAACCCAACTGTGAAAGTCTTAAATCTAAAACCAAAACATGAAATAATTTATCAGAGGATCATAGGTACAAGGTGGCACAGGATACCAGAACTGCTGAACCACAAGAATGTGTCATGGTTAGGCCACTGTAAATTTAAAAAGGGAAAGCTCAGCGTGTAGAAAATTCATCGAACTGATTTGGCCCTCCTTTGGTTAGGATCTTTATAAGATTTTCCCCATTTTCACTGAAGTTTAAAATTCTATGTTAGACAGAAATATGAGAACAAAATGGTCCCTGAACAGTGGATTTAGAAAATATTTAAAAAGTATGGAAAACTCAGTTATGTTCCAGATACTTAAAAAACTGCAGTGTTCAAGGGAAAGGTTAGAGTATCAGGAAGCGGATATAGCACAAAGACATGCCATTCAGGGCCAGACATAATCAGGAGTCCAGGTACTGTCAAGAAGATTACCACATATATTTTGTCTGTATTGTGGGTGGAGAAAAACAGGATAGGAAGATAAGGAAGGAAGGAAGGGAGGAAGGGAGGGAGGGAGATAAGGAAGATAAGGAAGATAAGGAAGGAAGGAAGGAAGGAAGGAAGATAAGGGAAGGAAGGAAGGAAGATAAGGAAGGAAGGAAGATAAGGAAGGAAAGAATTTTGTCTTGGAAGAAATTTTGTCTTAGAACACAGCGATAAACTGACTCAGGAGGAAATGATGGGAAATATCACTTATCTTTATTAGAGGAACTGAATTCCAGGCATGGCGAAAGATTCATGAATATCTACCTGGGAATTTATTGGCCAACACTATAGATGTAACTTGGCTTGGGGGGTGGGGAGGGAAGAACATAGTATTAGAGTTGAATTCTGCCAGATTCAAGAGACAAAACAATAATTAATTAATTAAGTTTCATACACTCAACTTGCAAGTAATCTGGTGTAGGACTGAATTTTCACATGTATCTGTGGAAATTGAGAAGATGGCAGAACCTAGAAAAATGATACAGATGCTGACACTCTAAATTTGCAAGTCAAATAGCCAAAGGAAGTGCAAATGATCCAGAACCTTCTATGGTAGAGTACAAAAGGATTGCTATGGCAATTAGTATATTTGAAGGTCATGAAGTATTAAATTGAACTCAACTTTCCAATCTCCCAATTTCAGAGGAAATATTTTCCAAATCCAATACATACAGAGAGTAATATACCCTAGAAGGTAATTACAAGAAGCAGCCTTACAAAGACCTTAAATTTTTAGAATTCTCCATCTTGGCTTTGGAGTTAGAACAGAAGTAGAGGTTCCCCCACCCCCAGCTTAGAAAGTAAAGTATTAAAAAAAAATTTCAATGATTTCTCTCACACACTTAGAGGCTCAATCAAAAACTCCATCATGCCAAAATGATTGGGACTTACAAATGCACATTTCTAGCCACAGCAAACTTTGTAAATTGTGAGAAAAATAAATCTCCAGAGTATTTAAAAAATACTCCCACTTATATTGTTATATACTACTTATTTTTTTAAAAATTCAAGAGATTTCATTTTCAAAAAGTAGAATTTCAAGTAAATGAAGTAGTCAAGACTATCATTTATACTTATTGCTAACAGCATGACAAAACTGCATGACAAAATTCAATCAAACTGCTTATCACCCCAAGATCTTCTGATATCAATGACTTGACTTAACCTAGGAAATTCTAAATGTAATAATTTATTATCAACTTGGTACTGCAACCTGAGAAACTAGACCATGCTTTTCCAGATTCACCTATAAGACCTCTCTTTCTAGGAAGATGGATTAAACATACTCTTCCCTATTTCCTATGCCAAGTAAAACTAAAAATCCAAATAGTATGGATCACACAAATTAAACATAAGAAAATTCTGAAAGGTAAAGAGAAGACAGAATGGCTTGTCACTTTTTAATCCCAAGAAACAAGACTGTACTATGTTTCCTGGGTTTTCTTTGTTTCTCTTATTTACCAGATTTGGAGCTAAAGCTGGTAACCCAGAAGTACCAGTAGACAGAACTCAGTCCCTCAAGAAAAAAAGAAAAATGAAAAAAATATATATATACAATGAAAGTCTGTTCTATGTAGCGTTATGCCCAGATTTTGATATCCCCAAAGACCACCAGGGAGCTGAGTCCGATGCAAAAGCAGGAGAGCCCTTTATTCAAGCTAGCTTGAGCTCAGTCTCCCACACTCACCAACGCAGCGGCGTGATGTAGAGAAAGAGAGCGAGTTTCAAAAAGCGCAACAGTTTTATAGGGGCCAGTGGCCAATGAGATTGTAATACACAGAAAGTTGCTTAGTAACTGTTTGAACTAGCCTATCACCCTGGCCAGAATTGGCAGGCAAAAGGCAGGGTTTATATTCTCCACCCCCTCCACCCCAGGGTTCAGGGGTTCCGCGTTCCTATTGGCTAACCCAAACCCAACCCATAGGCGGTCTGGGCCAATTAGCTCAAGGGAGCGCTGAGCCACACTCCGTCCCTCCCAGAGGCAGGTCCTGCGGGGGCCACACGCAAGAAGTCAAGTGTAAGCAAAAGGAACCAGCCCTGCTCTGCTCCTTCAGTAGTCAAAAGACCAAGAGAGGTCTAGCAAAATTTCTTTTTCAATCTTTTAGCAATAACCACTCCGTTATAGCAAAATACAACAGAAAAAGATTCTACCCCATTTCCACCCCACCAATAAAGACTAGGTAGGTAACCTAGACTTTAACCCTTGTGAGACTTAAATGAGACACCCCCACCATTCACACTGGAATAGTGAGAAGGCCAAGTAGGGACCCTAGATTTACACCTTCACTGCACTGTAACAAGGCATCCCAACCATCACCAACCCTTCCGCCTCCTTCAGGGTGGTGTCACAGGAAGCTGAAGAGAAAGCCAAGACTTTCATCCCTTCCAAGCAATAAAAGACCCCCTCCCTCCTGCAGTGTCAGTGGCAATCACAGGAGTAAGCAGAATCCTACCTCAACTCAGAAGTAATGAAAAGTTTTCTAAGTGCCAATGGAAGCCAAATAGGAACCTGTACTTCTACCTTGCCTGGCAAGAATGAGGTAGTGCTCTCACTTGTCCTATTAGAACAAATAGGAGAAGAAGGCAGACCAGACAGGTGTAAATAAAATCTAGAGCCTCAAAAAAAGTGCTTAAAATATACAGATTTTAACTGAAAATCACTTTTTATACCAACAACCAAGAAGATCTCAAGATGAATGAAAAAAAAAAAGAGAGAGAGACAATCAGCAGATGCCAATACCGAGGTTAAAGAGAAGTTAGAATTATCTGAAACACATTTTTTTTTTAATTTTATTTATTTCTTGGACAGAGAGATAGAGAACAAAAGTAGGCAGAGCAGCAGAGGGAGAGGGAGAAGTAGGCTCTCTGCTGAGCAGGGAGCCTGATGCAGGGTTCAATCTCAGGACTCTGGGGTCATGACCTGAGCTGAAGGCAGTCACCCCACTGACTGAGCCACCCAGGTGCCCCTGAAACACATTTTAAAGGAACTGTTACATGCAACTCATATGTGGAACATAAAGAATAGTGCACACTACTACAGGGGAAGGGAGGGAAAACTGAATGGGAAGAAATCAGAGAGGGAGACAAACCATGAGAGACTCTGGACTCCAAGAAACAAACTGAGGGTTACAGAATGGAGAGGGTTGGGGAGATGGGGTAATCGGGTGATGGGTATGAAGGAGGGCATGTGTTGTGATGAACATGGGGTGTTATACACAACTAATGAATCATTGAACACTACATCAAAAACTAATGATGTACTATATGTTGGCTACATAAACATAATTAAAAAATAAAAATAAAGCAACTATTATAAAAATGACTCAATGAATAATTGTGAAATATATTTCAAATAAATGAAAGTCTCCTCAAAGAAACAGAAAATTATACTAAAGAAACAGAAGACATAAAGAAGAACCTAACGGAAATTTTAGCATTGAAAAATACAGTAGCAAAAAAATTTCAATGGATAGACTCAACAGCAGAATGGTGAGGCCAGAAAAAAGATGAAGCTAGAAGGTAGATCAATAAAAATTACTCATTCTGAATAGATAAAAAGCAGAGAGAGAAGTGAACAGAACCTTGGGGACCTATGGGACTATATCAAAAAGATCTCTGCATTCATATAAACAAAGTAGCAGACAGAGATCTGAACAGAACCTTGGGGACCTATGGGACTATACCAAAATATCTCTGCATTTATATAAACAAAGTAGCAGAAAAAGAGAAAAATGTAGGACTGAACAAGTAGTTGATGAAATAATGACAGAGAACTCAAATTTGGCAGGACACAAGCGTAGAGATTCAGGAAGATCAAGTCAAGTAAGTCAACACCAAACAGGAAAAAGTTCAAGAAATCCATACCAGGACACATCATACTACAAGGTTCTCAAAACTAAAGAGAAAGAGAAAGCCATAGTTCTACCTACAAGGGAAAAGAAATTTTCAGATTTCCTACCAGAAATCATGGAAGCCAGAATAAAGTGGCACAGCATTTTCAAGTGCTGACAGAAAGTAACTGTCAACTCAAAATCCCACATCTACCAAAAACTTCCTTTAGGAATGAAGGAGAAATTAAGATATTCTCCAATAAATGAAAACTAAGAATTTATTGGCATCAGACACACCCTAAAAAAATGGCTCAAAGTAGTTCTCTCAACAGGAAGGAAACAAGAAGGTATTTCTGTACATAAAGAGAATAACAGCCCAGAGGGCAGAAGCAAGAACCATCAAGTATTATTGCCAGGTCTGGAAACCTAACGGGCTAAATTTTAAAGTTACTTTGGCTGGTGACTCCTTTTTTTCCTTCCATTTTTTCCCTTTTTAATGGATGTTCTTATGATTGGTATTGTATACGCATCCCACCATTGCATTTTAGATGCAGAGAGCTTGCTTTCTAGTTTCACAGGTCCACAGGTCCTCTCCACAGGCAGAGAGGAATTCTACCCTAGGAGTGTAACACTTACGAGTCTTGTCTATACCTAACTGAAATGACTTAAATGATGAAATCTAGGGTTTTTGAGCTGATGAGATTTAGATGACACTTTAGACTTGGAATGGATGATATGATGGGTTGAGACTTTTGAGTATGCTAGGATAGAATGAATGTATTTTGGATACAGGAAGATACCAATCATTTGGATATGGAGGCCAGGGAATAGACAATTCCCATGAAGGAATGGGTCCTAAGCCAAGAAATACAAGTGATCTCTAGAAGATGGAAAAGTCAAGGAAATATATTTTCCCCCAAGAAATCCAGAAAAAATGTAGCCTTATTGACACCTCACAGTTTTTAGCCCAGTGAAATTGATTTCAAACCTATGAGCTCCAGAACTTTAATAAATTTGTGTTGTTTTCTTTTGATCAATTTGTTATTTATTACAACAGCAATTGGCACCAAAACAATCAAGAAGAAATAATGTGAGAAGCAAAAATATGGCACATTCTTTCTCTTCTAAGGTTCCAAATTATGTTTGATGAATGAAACAAAAATTAGAACACTGCCTGATGTGGTTTTCAACGTATACTATTTTTTTCAGGTCATTATAAACAAGGGAAGCTAAAGGGTATAAAGGAAAGTAAGGCTTCTATACTGCACTAGAACTGCTAAAAAGACCAGTAGACTCTGATGAGTTACATATGTGTACAATTTTATACCTAGAGCAACCACTGAAAGAGCTATATAAATAAACTTGAAAACACTACAGATAAATCAAAATGGAATTCTAAAAAATGCTCAAATAACTACATGAAGGAATAGAAAATGAGAAAGAAACAAAGAATAAAGAGATAAAAAAATTAAAATAGTAGACTTTAATCCTAACACATGATTAATTATATTAAATGTAAATTACATAAATATACCAGTTAATGATAGAAATTAACAAGGTGTATTAAAAACACAACCCAACTATATGCTGTGATTATCTGAACTGTTATAAATTTCTACAGAAATTCACTTCAAATATATGTATATAGGCAAAGTTAAAGTAGAAAAAATGGAAAAATATGGAAAATAAGAATACCAAAAGAAAGCACAAGTGGCTATATTAATATCAAATAAAGTAGACTTCAAAGCAAATTGCCAAAGAGAGTGACATTACATAATGATAAAGTGTCAATCCACCAAGACATAGCAATCCTAAATATATATTCATCAAAGAATAGAGTTGTGAAATATGTGAAACAAAAACAAGTAGAACTGAAAGGAAAAAAGAGACAAATTCACAATTATAGTTGAAAATGTCACCTCTGTGTCTTAACAGTGGAAAAAAAAAAACTAGACATAAAATTTCCAAGGATATAGAAAACCTCAATACCACCATCAACCAGCAGTACCTAATGAACATTTACAGAACATTCCACCAACAAAACACAAAATACACACTAATTTTCAGTGACGATGGTCCCAGATAGACCATGTAACCAGAGTAACCCTCAGCAAATTTATAAATGTTGAAATCAAACAACATATGATCTTTGACCACAATGAAATCAAATTAGAAATCACTAACAAAAAGGCAACAGGAAAACCTTAAAATGCTTGGAAACTAATGAATGCATCTATAAATAATGCGTACGTAAAGAGAAAGTCTCAAAGAATCTAAAAATATACATTGAACCTAATGAAAATACAACTTATCAAACTTTGTGGGACACCATTAAGTAGTACTGAAAGTCAAATTTATAAACTAAATGCATCGATTAGAAAATGAAACAAGTCTAATATCTACAATCTAAACTTCTACCTTAACAACTTAGAACAAAAAAAAGGGGAGGGGAATTAAATGCAGAGCAAGCATCAAGAAGGTAATGATAAAGAGCAAAAAGCAAAGAAATTTTAAAAAGGAAAACAGAAAATTAATGAAACAAAGAATTGGTTCCTTGAAAAAGATCAATAAAATTGACACACCTCTAGCAAGACTGACAAATCAAAGTGAAGATACAAATTATGAATGTGAGGAATGAAACCAGGAGTATCACTGTAGACCTTCAACACATCCAAAAGAATGTCTAAGGAAATACTACCAACAACTATACATGTAAATTTGGCAACTTAAATAAAATGGACAGATTTCTTTTAAAATACAAACTACCACGACATATTTGATATGAAAGAGATCATTTGACTAGCCCTGTAACAACTTCAGAAATTTAATTCAGAACTGAAATACTCACAAAAAAGAAATCTCCAGGATTAGGGGTTTTCACTAGAGAATTGTACTGTATGTTTAAGAATTAATAACAATTCTACACAATCTCTTTCAGATAATGGAAGAGAAGGAAACACTTTCCAATTCACTTTAGTAAGCTAATATTACCCTTATACCAATACAAGATAAAGAGCATACAAAGAGAAAAAAATAGACTAAAAATCAGTATTTCTCAGGAGATAAGTGCAAAACCCCTTAAAATATTAGCAAATAAAAAGTAACACAATATAAAAAGAATTAAACACCAAGTTGAGTTTATAACAGTATGCAAGGCTGATTCAGTATTTGAAAGCTAATCAATACAATATTTAAATAAGCTGAAGAGGGCCCCTGGGTGGCGCAGTTGGTTGAGCGACTGCCTTCAGCTCAGGTCATGATCCCGGAGTCCCGGGATCGAGTCCCACATCGGGCTCCCGGCTCCATGGGGAGTCCGCTTCTCACTCTGACCTGCTCTCTCTCACTCTCTCTTTCCTAATAAATAAATAAATAAAATCTTAAAAATAAATAAATAAATAAATAAATAAATAAGCTGAAGAAAAATCCCAATGATCCTATAAATCAATGAATAAGCATTTGATTGCAATGTTTATCAGATCCAAATTTTTAAAAAGAAAGAAAAGCATTTGAAAAAACTCAACATCCATTAATAATAAAACTTTCAAAGAAACAGGAATAAAAGGGAACTTCTTCAACTTGATAAAGGGCATGAACAAAAAGCCTTTAATAAATATTATACTTAATGGTGCTAGATTAAATGCTTTCTCCTAAGATGTGGAACAACCTAAGAATGTCCACTCTCACAACTCTTCCTCACCATATACTGGAAGATCTAGCCAATGCATTAAGGAAATAAAAGGCATACAGATTGCAAAGGAAAATATAGGGGTTCCTATGTGGTTCTGTCGGTTAAGCATCCGCCTTCGGCTGAGGTCATGATCCCAGGATCCTGGGATCAAGTCTCTAGTTGGGCTCCCTGCTCAGAAGGGAGTGTGTTTCTCCTTCTCTCAGCTTATGCACATGTGCTCTCTCTGTGTCTCTCAATTAAACTAAACAAATTAAAAAAAAAAAAAAAAAGGAGGGGCACCTGGGTGGCTCAGTGGGTTAAAGCCTCTGCCTTCAGCTCCTGTCATGATCTAGGAGTCCTGGGATCGAACTCTTGGGAATCTCTGCTCAGCAGGGAGCCTGCTTCCCCCTCTCTCTCTGCCTGCCTCTCTGCCTACTTGTGATCTCTCTCTCTTGTCAAATAAATCAATAAAATCTTTAAAAAAAAAGAAAGCAAAAAATAAAACTGTGCCTATCTGAAGATGACTTGAGTGTATAGAAAATATTAAGAAATCTACAAAATCTCTTAGAACAAATGAGTTTAGTAAGATCACAGGTTAAAAGATCAGCATACAAATTTCAGTAGCATGTCTACATACTAGCAATGAACATGTAGGCAACAAAAATCAAAAATTCAATACCATTTACTATCACTAAAAAAAAAATAACTGTATAGATCCAACTAAACACAGTCTTGCACATTGAAAAGTACTAAATGCTGGTTAAAGAACTCAATGAATATACAAATAGAGATAATGTGGTCATGGATTGCAAGACTCTGAACAGTAAAAATGTCAATTTTCCCCAAATTATTATATATTTACAGCAAGGTATTTTTGTAGATACAGACTGAATTTATATATCAAGGCCAAAAATTGCAACTACTAAAACAATTTTGAAAGACTAAAATGGAAGTAATCTGTGTGATTTCAAGACATATACAATTAGAGCAATCCAGACTGTGTTATATTGTCAGAGGGACAGGCATAGATCATTAGAATAAAATAGAAAACCCAGAAATAGACCCACAGAAACATATTCAATGATTGAGCAAAGTTCAGTAGCAATTTAATGGAGCAAAGACAGTCTTTCCACAAACAATGCATACATAACTCCCACATCCCCAAAAGCATCTTGACCTAAGTCTCACCCCTCATACAGAAATTAACTCAAAATGGACTGAGATAAAAATCAAAAGTGGGACTATAAACATCTAGGAAAAACAGAAAAAACTGTTCAGAATCTGGTGTCAAGCAGTTATTAAATATAATGCCAAAAGCAAGATCAATAAAAGAAAAAGTTTAAAAGTTTGACTTCATCAAAATTAAAAACATTTGCTTTGTGAAAGATCTTAGAAAGAGGATGAAAAAAACAAGATACAGCTTGGGAGAAAATATGTGCAAACCAAGACTACTATATAAAACATATAAAGAACTTTCAAAATTCAACAGGAAAAGAACAATCCAAAAATGTCTCACTAAAGAAGATACACAGATGTCAAATAAGCATATGAAAAAGTGCTCTACATCATGTGTCATCAGGGAAATGCAAATTCAAACAATGAGACACAACTATACATTTATTAGAAAGGTAAAAAGTCTAGAATGCTACAAACATCAAATGCTGGTGAGGAGGTGAAGCAACAACTCTTATCTTGCTGATGGGAATACTAGGTGGTACAGCCACTTTGGAACATAATCTAGTGGGTTCTTACGAAACCAAACATACTGTTACCATGTGATCCAGTGATTTTACTCCATGGTATTCACCCAAGGAGATAAAACCTTATGTCCACCAAAAACTTGATTTTTAATTGATTCAACTTGATTCATAATTGCCAAAACTTGGAAGCAAACAAGATATTCTTCAGTAAAGGAATGGATAAACTGTGATAGAGCCAGACAATGGCATACTATTCAGTGCTAAATAATAATAATAATAATAATAATAATATCAGCTATTACCTTAAATTTTCGTTACTAAGTGAAAGAAGCCAATCCAAAAGGCTACATACTCTATGATTTCAACTATACAACATTCTGAAAAAGGCAAAACTATAGATGATAAAAAGATCAGTGGTTGCTGGGCATAGGGGGGTAAGGACAGGGATGAATAGGCAGAACACAGAGGATTTTTAGGACAGTAATAACATTTTGTGATATTATAATGATAGATATATATCATTATATATTTGTTCAAACCCATAGAATATGCAATACCAAGAATGAATAACAACGTAAACTGCAGACTTTGTATGATTATGTGTCAATGTAGGTTCAGCAGTTGTAACAAATTTACTACCCTGGTGGAGTATGTTGATTAGGGGAGGCTGTGATATGTGGTAGCAGGGAGTTTATAGGAAATCTCTGTGCCTTTCCTTCAATTTTTCTGTAAACCTTAAACTGCTCTAAAAAATAATGTCAAAAATTCCAGTTCGAAAATGGGCAAAAAACATGAAGAGATATTTCACCAAAGAGGATATGCAGATGAAAAATTAACACAAGAAAAGGGATTCAACGTCTAGCTGTTAGAAAAATGCAAAATTAAAACCACAGTGACTAGGGCGTCTGAGTGGCTCAGTCCTTAAGCATCTGCCTTCAGCTTGGGTCATGATCCTGGGGTCCTGGGAGTGAGCACCTCTTTGGGATCCCCGCTTGATGGGAAGCCTTCTCTCTCTCCCACTCCCCCTGCTTGGGCTCCCTTTCTCACTGTCTCTCTTTTTAAAATAAAATCGTAAAAAAAAAACAGTGACATGTCACTACACACCAAATGGCTAAAATTAAGAATAATGACAATACTCTAGCCTGTCAAAGATGCAAAGAAACTGGGTCACTCAAACATTGCTGGTGAGAATATAAATTGGTACAACCACTCTGGCAAAGTTTGGTAATTTCTTTTAAAAACAAAAGAAAACCAACAAAACAAACCCAACTATGCTTGCAAATACCATAATATAAAGCAACTGTACTCCCAGGCATTCCTTTCAGAGAAATGAAGATTTATGTTCACACAAAAAACTTGTACTAATGTTTATAGCAGCTTTACTCATAATAGTTAAAACCTCAGAACAATCCAGATGCCCTTCAATGGATGAATTTTTAAACAAATTGTGGTACATCCATACCATGGAACACTTCCCAATAAAAAAAGAAAAAAAACTATTGCCATATGCAAGGCATGGATGAATCTCCAAAGAATTATAAGGAGTTTTTTAAAAATCTAAACTCAAGAGGATACATAGTATATGGTTTCTTTATAGAACACTCTTGAAATGATGAAATTTTAAGAAGGGAAAACACATCAGTGGATCCTAGAGGTTAAGGAGGGTTTGGGAGCCAAGTGCATGTGGCTTTAAAAGGGCAACTTGAGGGATCCTTGTGGGGATGGAAAAGTACTTTGTCCTGACTGCATCAGGGTCGACATCCCAGTCGTCATATCGTTTTGTATAATGTTCTGCAAAACTGGGACAAACTGGGAAAAGATACAGAGGGTCTCTTTATTATTTCTTTCAAATACATGTCAATCTAAAATCATCTCAAAATAAAAAGTCATGATTTTTCAAAAGAATCCCCTGAAATGTTTTTAAAAGTGCAGATGCTCAAGACCCACCCCTGAAGGGGCTCATTCACTCAGTCTGGAATGGGATCTGGTAATCTGTGTGTTTAACATACATTTCCCTGTGATTGGGATACATGGTCTATGGACCCTAGTTAGAGGAACAGTGAAGTCACCCTCAGATGTGATGTATTAAGCCTCTAACCAAACTGCTTTCTGTAAGTCAGCATTGTTCCTTACTAGTTGGAGGAAAGCCAAACAAACCATTAGGAAACAGATCTCTATGTCCAGGCTCTGCTGTCACCAGTAAGTCGCTTTCCAATGTCCACACCACCTAACAAAGGGCTTCCTCCACAGAGAACTGCCCTGAGTGTAGGGTGCTGCCTAAAGGGATTCGATCTTGCACTCTTTCACTTAGCAATGCACTGGGGAACACTGCAGCTTACTAGGTGCTGAAAATGTGAAAAGCAAGCCATCGTCTCCTTTGTGAGTAAAATTTATCCAGATTTATAATTTAGCTACAAATGCTGTCTAGGTAACATAACAGAAAATTATGCTGTCACTCCCACATTTCAGTGAATTTTCACCTGCTTCTCCAAAGGAAAAATAAAATTACATATTTCACAAAGTGAATTTCCCTTTCAGACATGGTTAATAAGAAGAGAGAACATAGTCTAATCTTGTCAAACATTTAGGTGTAATTAGAGTCAGGCTAGTTCATGAAACTGAATGTCAGTCTGATAGAGAAGAACAAGGTCTATGAAGATAGAAAAAACATGACTCAAATGAGAATAGAGATTATCCTTATATTTAAGAAAAAATTAGTAGCTACACACTAAGTTGTTTGCGTACCTTTTGCTTTGCATTCTCTTTATATTGTAATTACCAAGTTCAGAATACAACTTTAGAAAAAAATGATCGATATTATACTAGACTTCTGAATATTACCAGGATCCAGATTTCCCCCTCCCCAGGCCTAAAATTGGCAGCATTAATCAAAGGAAAATGGACTCATCAAGACAAGGGAACATATTACATTAAGTAATGAATATATAAAATACATTTTGTTAGAGATTTTTTTTAAAAGGCATAGCCATAAGACAATGCCTATTTGAGAATAGTTTGTATTTTTCTTATACTAAATTACAGTGTATTTTATCAGTAGAATTAGACAAGCATGATTCAGCCATGAAGAAGAACATATCTTGGTTGATCACAACCTTAAGAAGAATGAGGCATGATAATAAAAAGGAAGCAAGTGTTCAGCTTTGATATCCTTATAATCACAAGTGAAAAAGAAGCACAGGGGATAAGGTAATATGGAGGACAATTATCAAGATCATTTAAGAAAAGGTTTGCATTATAGGCTAGAATTTTTTTTAAGATAGGTTGTATCTATGAATTTTTAGAATCTAGAGGTTATGATGTCTGCTTTTCATTAGCCAGGCTGTAAATAGTACGAGTAAGCCAACATTTCAGGAGTCAAAATGGCCTTGTCTGCCCTGCCTGGTGGCATCTCCTACTTAGAGATGGCAGAGCCAACTGCCCTGTCAGTTTCCCTGGGTTGAGTTCAGTTGCTCCTTCCTGACATCAGAGAGATGTCTGGCCAAGAGAGAACAGAGCATGGGGTAATGCTGCCCAGCTTTTTTCATGCCAAAGGACGCTGAGAGAATGCTACTATTTATATAGCACATTAAGGTAGTGTAAAGGAGACTGAAGAGCCTCTACATGGGGCTGGTGAAAAAAAATCATTACCCCTTCTTTATATAATTAAGGTAAGAAAAATAAAATACAAAGTTAGGGAAGGTATTTTATATAGAATTTTTATAAAACTTCCAATTATAAACCCTTCAGCATCTTTAATGAAGACATCTTAACCATTAACAAAAAACACCTTGAATTAGCAAAGTTATATGCACGCTGTAGTTTGAATGGCTTTATTCAATTCCTGTTCAAGATATTTTAATGATGAGCTCTATAAATTTTTGATGGGTACCATCAGTGAGAAACTTTATTAGATGATTGTTTTATATGTAGACAATTTTACTAGTAGATAATTTTTAAAAATGTGAATCCTTTTATGCAACCATTCAAAACTTTAAACAGTTGAAAGTGTATTTAAGGAATTAAAGATCTCTTCCCATGGTAAGGTAACTGCAATTTCTTATAATAACATGAAGAAATTTAAGATCCAAATGAGCCTTCCCAATCAACTATTTCAAAATGATGATGAAGCCCTGAATTGTAGAACACATAGATTAGTAAAACAGAACACTGTAGTTAGTTTGGACACAACTAGTAAGACCCATCCATGGCAAATAGACAGAAGTATGTGGTATAGGACCAGAAAGTTCCTGGATTCCTGTATGGAGGTGCAGGCACAAGGAACTCCTGCTCAGGCTCCCAGTGCCATCCCCATCCCTAAATGGCATCATGTTTACCTATACCCTTGGCCTGTGCGTCTACAGGATGAGATCATCCAGGAGTGTGTGAATTTCATATGCATAATAGGCCACAGAACGCTCGGCAGCAGGTTCCTGGAGGAGATACCAAAAAGGTAGGCATGCCCCAGGAGAGCAGCCAGACCAAATGAGTACCTCAAGTCCTTCCTGATCCTCGGCAGATCTGGCAATGTGCAAGCAGATCGTCTGCTCCTGGCCACCCCTGAGCCCTAAACAAGACTGTTCCCTCCAAGGACAGCTGTCTGAGTGTTTCCATTCACCCCAGCTTTCTGAGGGATGAGGGGATAAACATCTTATGCACAGCAAGCCTGGTAAGATGTTTTACGATATGGGGTAAACACAATTTTAAACAGGTCTAAGTTTATTCTCAGGATATGTTTACATGTACTGATGTGCACTGCTCATCCACTCGCATTTTAGTGTCTCACCTTTCTTCTGCCTAAAATGCAAGAGGGCAGCTGACCTAAATGGTTCTCAATAGCACGTTGTGAATGTCCAGTGAGCTTCCAAACCTGACTGGGAAATACAGGAAAGTCTCCAGATGAAACTCATCAACACAACATTCCCTCACTCACTAATTCAGGGGGTATTTCTTAAGTACCTACTATGTGCCAGGAGATACTTTAGGCACAAAGATAATAATGAACAAAACAGACAATATTTCTTCCCTCACAGAATTTAATTTCCTTGGAGAAAGAAATTTTGTTTAAGTAATAAAATATATAGTATTGAAGTATAATATATGCTATGGAGAAAAAGAAAAGATTAAGAAGGATATGGAATGGTAGACTGGGGCAAAGTTGGGGAGTTTGCAATTTTAAATAAAGTGATTAGAACAGGCCTCACTGAGAAGATGATGTTTGAGCAAAGACTTGAAGGGCCTGAGGAAGCCAGCTTTGGGGATATCCAGGAGATGATTACACACAAAAAAACCATAGGACTCTGGGGTAGAAGTATGTAAGGCATTGTCAAATAACTTCAAGGGGATACTATTGCTGAAACAGAATGTGGTAAGAGGGAAAGCAGTCAAGGATGAAGTTCCATCTCCATGTAGTGTGCAGGGAATAGATCCAGTGGACCCTTAGAGGACATTGGCTTCTGCTCGACATAAGAAGAATTCAATGGAAGTAGTAAGGGAAAGAGAGACACGAGTTAAGTCTTAATAAGATCATTCTGTTTATGTGCACTGAGAATAAACCATGAGGAGGCACGGTAGAATCAGAGAGACTAATTCAGAGGCAGCTGCAATAATATAGCTCAGAAGTAATGATGGCTTGGACCATGGAAATGGCAGTGTAGAGGACATTCAATGATCAGATTCTGAATCTGTTTCCTATTTAAAATTTTCTATTAGATTGGATATAGCGGATAAGATAAAGAGTGAAGGGCAACTCCAAGGTGTCTGACTTCAACAATTAAAATGAGAGCCACCTACTGAACCAGAGCATAGTTGGAGGACAGATGATGTCCAGCTCAAGACTTACTGTATAAAACTATAATAATCCAAAAAGTATGGTATTGATTAAAAAATAGACGATTCAGCACAGCAGTTTAGAGAGCCCAGAAGTAGACCCCTATCAATGCAGTCAAGTGACCTTCAGCAAAGGAGGAAAGGCAATATAATAGAGCAAAGACATTCTCTTCAGCAAATGGTGCCAGATTCGCATGCAAACACATGAATCAAGACGCACACCTTAAACCTTTCACAAAAATAACTCGAAATGGATCACAGACCTAAGTGTAAAGCTCAGAAGTACAAAACTCCTAGAAGAACACATTGGACAAAGTCTAAATGATCTCTGGCATGGTGATAACTTTCTAGATACAACACCAGTGACATGATCCATCAAATAAATGATTTATAAACTGGAATTTAGTAAAATCAAAGACTTCTGCTCTGTGAAAGACAATACTAAAACAAACAGAAGTCAAGCTATAGACTGGGAGTAAATATTTGCATAAAACACATCTGATAAAGCGCTCTTACTGAAAATATACAAAGAACTCTTAACATTCAACAATAAGGAAACAAACAAACCAATTAAAAAATGAGTAAAGACAGGGCGACTGTGTGGCTCAGTGGGTTAAAGCCTCTGCCTTCAGCTCAGGTCATGATCTCAGGGTTCTAGGATCGAGCCCCACGTCTGGCTCTCTGCTCAGCAGGGAGCCTGCTTTCCCCTCTCTCTCTCTCTGCCTGCCTCTCTGCCTACTTGTGATCTATGTGTCAAATAAATAAATAAAATCTAAAAAAAAAAAAAATGAGTAAAGACCCTAACAGACACCTCACCAAAGAAGACATATAGATAGCAGACAAGCATATGAAAACATTTAAGACATAATATGTCATCAGGGAATTTCAAATTAAAATGACAATGAGATACCACTATATACCTGTTACACTGGCTAAAATCCAGAACACTGACACCACCAAATCCTGATGAGCATTGAGAACAACAGGAACTTTTCATAAATTGCTCGTGGGAGTGCAAAATGGCACAGCTACTTTGGAAGTCAGTTTAGTGATTGCTTACAAAACTTAACATGCTCTTATCATGTGTATCCAGCAATTATGCTTTTTGTTATTTGCCCAAGACATTAAAAATTTATTTCTAGGGGTGCCTGGATGGCTCAGTGGGTTAAGCATCTGCCTTTGGCTCAGGTCATGATCCCAGAGTCCTGGGATCAAGCCCCATATCAGGCTCCCTGCTCCACAGGGAGTCTGCTTCTCCCTCTGCCCACCTCCCTGCTCATGCTCCCTCCAATAAATAAAATCCTTAAGGGGTGCCTGGGTGGCTCAGTGGATTAAAACCTCTGCCTTTGGCTCAGGTCTTTATCTCAGGGTCCTGAGATCTAGCCCCACATCCAGCTCTCTGCTCAACGCGGAGCCTGCTTCCCCCTCTCTCTCCACCTGCCTCTCTGCCTACTTGTGATCTTTTTCCTCTCTGTCAAATAAATAAATAAAATCTTTCCAAAAAAATAAAATCCTTAAATAAAATAAAAATAAACAAAATGTTTTAAAAACTCATAACCCACCTGGGTGGCTCAGTGGGTTAAAGCCTCTGCCTTCACCTCGGGTCATGATCTCGGGGTCCTGGGATCGAGCCCCATCTCGGACTCTCTGCTTGGCAGGGAGCCTGCTTCCTTCTCTTTCTGCCTGCCTCTCTGTCAAATAAATAATAAATAAAACCTTTAAGAAATTAAAAAAAACTCATTTCCACACAAATATCTGTACACAGATATTTATAGCAGCCCATTCATAATTGCTAAAACTTGGAAGCAACCAAGATATCTTTCAGGAGGTGAACAGATAAACTGTGATACATCAATACAATAGAATATGATTCAGTACTAAAAAGAAATGAACAATCAAGCTATGAAAAGATATAGAGAAACCTTCAATGTATATTACCAAGTTAAAAAAGCCCATTTCAAAGGCTAGACACTGTAGAAGTCCAACCGTATGACATTCTAGCTAAGGCAAAACTACAAAAACAATAACAGGATCTGTGGGTGCTGGGGAAGGGGCAGAGGAGAGGGCAGAACACAGAATTTTTAAGGCAATTAAAATAGTCCATGATATATGCTAACATGCATTTGTCTCAAACTATTGAATATGCAATGCCAAGAGTGAAATCTTACAGACTTAGATGATTTTGACAGGTCAATATAAGGTTATTCTTAGTAAAAAATGTGTAAATCAGGTAAATGATGGTAATAGGGGATGCTCTGCATATAAGGAGGTAGGGAGTATATGGGAATATCTGTACCTTCTCAATTTTATTGAAAAACCTCAATCTGCTCTAAAAAAAAAATAACACCTTAAATTTTAAAAATGGGCTTTTCTTCATTTATTGAGGTGCAGAACAGGTCTATGGACTGATCTAGAAATCACTTTTGGAATGTTAAATTTGAGAAACATTACTATCCTAGTGGAAATGTTGAGTAGAAATATGTGTCTAGGGCTCAGAAAGATGAGAAAGAGAGCTGTACAAGTATCAATATATGAAACCAAGAGAAGCTTTTTAAGATTTTATTTGAGATAGAGAGAGAGAGAGGGAGAGAGAGAACATAGCGAGGGGAAGGGCCAAGGGAGAAGCAGATTCCCACCTTAGCACAGTGCATGACACAGGCTCAATCCCAGAATCCTGATTTAATGACCTGAGCTGAAGTCAGATGCTCAACCAACTGAACCACCCAGTCCCCCCTGAAACCACAAGAATCCTGCGACTAAAAGTTGATTTTTAGGAAAAGAAACAAAATAATAATATGAAATGTCTAAATATATGTAAATCCATGAAGTCTAAGAAAAGGTCCTGAAAAGAGTGATGGGTACTTAGGGCCTGTCATTAACTCACCTTACATCCTGAGAAGTTTTTCTAAAATGCAGATCTAATTATGCTTCAACTGTACTCAAAACTCTTAAATGGCTCCCTAGACTGTAAGAATGAAGCCCGTACTCCTTAGCATGACTTGTACCTTCATCACTTAGCACTAGCTTAATGGTTCATTCAGCCTCATTTCTTGCTACAACATTCCCACTACTCGCTCACCTCCATTAAAGCATTCTTCACCTGAAAGAGACAGAATGACTTTTTAAAACCTGGTGTTTCCAGCTATCTGGTTTCCCTTCTCCAATGTCATACCCAAAACTAGCCTGCATTGCTTTTTCAAGTTTTGGATTATATATCATTTCATACTTCATTCTAACTGCCTTTTTAAGATTTTATTTATTTATTTGACAGAGAGGAGAGAGGTCACAAGTAAGCAGAGAGGCAGGCAGAGGGAGAGAGGGGGAAGCAGGCTCCCTGCTGAACAGAGCCAATGCCGGGCTTGATCCCAGGACCCTGAGATCATGACCTGAGCCTAACGCAGAGGCTTTAAACCACTGATCCACCCAGGTGTTCCTCTAATTGCCTTTTAACCTACTAGAGAATGAACTCTATGGGAATTTGTTTTTTTATGTGTATTTGTTTCTTGTGGCTGTCACAAAGTACCACAAAGACGGTGGTTAACAACAGAAATTTATTTTCCCATAGGTCAGAAGATCAGAAATCAGCCATCAGTTTCACTGGGTAGCCATCAAGGTGTTGCTAGGGACATACTCCCTTTAGAGTTTCTGAGAAGAATAGTTCTCATGGCCTTTTCCCTTTCTGGAGGCTGTCCTCCCTCTTTGGATCATGGCTGTGCATCATCACATCATCTTTTCTACACCTGTTTCCCCCATCCTATTGCCTCCTTCTTCTTCTCTCAAACCCACTCTGCATTCCCCTTGTAAGGACACTTGTGAATGCCTTTAGACCCCACCCAGATAGATTTAGCATCATCACCATAGCTCGAGATCCTTACCTTCATCACTTGGGCCTTATTAGGTAACACAGTCACAAACACCATGGCCTAGGATTGCCTCTCTTAGTAGGTCATTATTCAGCCTACCACAGTAAAGACTGTAATGGTTTTTGTTTATCACCCTATTCCCATTACTGGCACTCTGTCTATTATGTAGGTTCTCGGTTAACATTTGTGAATGAATGATTTTGGTGACTTTTTAATTACCTGAACACCTCATTAATCTTCCTGTTAGATATAATGAGAGAAAAATCATTATCTTCTATCAACTTACTATTGATCAACAAAAAGTTTTCATTTGAACAAACACAGATTATTCTTCTAGTGTTAAATTTGACAAAGTTTGTTAAACTGGGTCAGGGAGGAAAGGAACCTTTGGTCAGGTTATTGAGCTGAAATACAGAATAGGCCACTGGGGTTGTTATCAAATTTAAATCTTACTATAAACTCTTAATTGCTTCCCCAAAACTCAAATAATAAATCCTTCTGGGAAGACTAGTGCTTTCTGTGTGAATGGTTAATGAGGGTCAGTATGGGGGATTTTAGTTACCAGGGGTGAGTAAGTCCTAGGAGTCCAGATCTGAAGGACACATCCAAGGCTTGATTTTCCCTAGCTTTATCATCCCTAAACACCTCCTTTCTGATTAAGTCCTGTCATGTTTTCTTCACATAGCACAGTTCATTTAAAAGCTTAAATTTATGAGAAAACTGTATCACATAAAACAGGGATAAGTGATTTTTGAAAAGATGGAAATAAGGGCTTCAATGGGCACATGATCACCCATAATAAAGACATTTCCCATTTGCCTTCCCAGTTAAGTGTAGTCAGGTGACTAATTACTGGAAAATGGAATATTAGTGGAAGCTTTGTGTGCAACTTCTAATATATACTTTAAATGAAGTAGGCCTGCTCTTCTTTCCTCCCTTTCTCCTTACGACTGGCTCCAAAGTGAGCACAATAACTACAGCTCAAGCACCTACCTTAGATCATGAGGCAGCACGTTAAAACTGTTGGACCAATGAGATAAAAAGATCTGAATCTAGATAACCAGGCAAATACCATACCAACACTGGGTTACCTACCTCTGGAGTGTTCCATGTTAGATAAAAATATACCTCTACCTTCTGTAAGCCACTGTTACTTTGATTTATCTATTACCCATAGCAGAACTTAATTCAAGGCAATTCAGAATTTATGTACCTGGAAGTGGGTGCTGCCAATGATCAAATTTAAAAAAAAAAAAAAAAGAAAACTAGATGTTGACTTAGTGCCTGTGATAGGTGTCTAGTGACAAGGATATAGTTATTGCAGCATAAACCTAGTGACCCTTGTTACATATTGGCTCTGCTTTGGGGCAAAATTATTGATCCAGCTAAAATTTATTTACTTTGCAAAGCAAACCACATGACCAACAAGGTTGTAGTCTAGGGAAGATGAGGGAAAGGTTCAGAATGCTAGTTGGTGATAGTTGGCTTCTTCCCACTTTCAGCAATACTCTCCAAGAAATAGTTAAACTCAGGCCAGAGCTACCCAGTCTGCAAGCAGAGATAGATGGGAATTCAACTCTAAGGGAGGTACTTGCTGCCTATCACCCAAAATTCATGTTGATTTAGAATCCGATGATTCAGAACATTTCTAGGTTGAAAAAGTTTACAGCATCACTATCTCATTCTGAAGGAGCAGGGTGGAGGGGTGGGGTGGCTGACACGTAAAAACTCCAGCAGGAGATTATGTTTATGCCTACCATACAAAGACTGAACATACTCACAAAGATGGCATTAAGGGTGTTTCCTTCACCCCCAAATGCATTATGTAGATAGTCACAGGATAATCGCCATTAACATGAGAGATAGGAATATGGGAAGATCAAAGAAACCAATAAATAAAAGATGGCAGGCTTAAAAACTATGTTTTTACAATCTTATAAACTATAATTTTTCAAGAATATTGATTGCTATGCTTGCCTCAGCAGCACATATACTAAGAATATTGATTGCAGTTACTTATACATGGAACTGACGAGAAGTCAAATGAAATCATGTTTGTTTGGGGTTTTTTTAGACAACTGTATCACCAAAATCTTCCTGCCGAGCCTACAAAAGACTTGTGTTATTATCTTTTGCTGCATAATGAACCACTCCCAACTCAGTGGTATGAAAATACAATAGTCCTCTATCATCATCATCCTTCACAGTTCTGGGAGGTAACTGTGCTCAGATGGTTCACACTTAGGGTCTATTATTCAGTTGCAATAATGACCAGTATTGGAGTCCTTTTAACAGCTTCCTCATTCATGTCTGGTGATTGATGTTGGCAATTGGCTATGACCTCAGCTAAGTATGTCAGCCAGAACACTAAGCATGACTTCTCCATGTGGTGTGGACCACCTCATAATACATGTTCCAATGAGTGAGCAACCTACAGAGTCAGGTAGAAGCTATATCACCTTTTATGACCTAGCCTTGGAAGTCACATGGTGCCATTCTGCCATACTCTATTGGTTGCAGCAGTCAAAAATGTCCAAGTTTCAAGTAGGGGGGACATAGTGTCTACTTTTTGATGGGGAAATAACCAAGTCACATTTAAGAACTGGTGAGATGAAAGGTATTGTTATAGCCATCTTTGGAAAATATAAATCTATAACTGGCTTTCAAAATACAATTCCTGGGCCTCCAAAACAGCAGAAATATTAAGTGATGTGCAAAAGTTCCAAAGCCCTCAAGAAGTGTTGACTATCCATTGCCCTTAGAGGTATCCTTGGGGAAAAAAATGAAAATGAAAAACTTTCCAGAAGCAAAGCCAGAACCGGAGAGCACAATGCCTAAGGGAGTTCCTCCCAAAGAACTAGATATCCAGGTGGCTAGTCAAGGAACTTAGCCCATACGATTCCTGCTATAGGGAATTTAGAATTTCTAGGGTCAATGGCTGAGAGAGGTTTCCCATCCTCCCCATTTCTGATTTTTATTGAAAATAGATTGTTCCTTCTCTACAATTTTATGTTGGGTAGCTTTCTGGCAGACAACTTGTCTTTTAGTTTATTGATCACCAGATCAGAGGAGTCATATCTAGAACTAATGGGAGAGGTTTGCCTATCTCCCAAAATCCTGGACTTTGAAATGGAATTAATAAGTTAATGGGATTCAGGGCTGCCTTTCTAAGAAGGAATAGAGATTGACCAAATTTATCCCCAGTATTCATGTTCCTCTTTTTCAAAGGAATGGCATCTTCCACTTTTAGCTAAGCACATGGCCTCAGAGAAAATTGACTATATAACTTAGCACCCATTTTCTGAGTGTTGGTATGTAATGAAGTTCCAGAACATGGAAACATCCTGTGTAATTTCCAGGAAGTGTCCTTAAAGGGAGAAGACATGCTCTTCATGGTTCTCTTCTCCTTCTTGCTCTCTGGAAACCAATGTGACATCCTCAGGCCATGAGGCAACGTGTACTAAGCTGCTAGAACAGCGAGAAAGAAGACCACTGTTCCCTGATCACTCTTAAGCTTTCATGCTACTCCTGAAATGCCTACCTCCAGATTCCTTTATGCGAGAGAAAAACAAACCTCTCTCTGTTTTAAGCTGTTATTTTCAGATGCCTCCGATCTGCACAGCAAATCAAATTCTAACTAATGTAGCATATAGTTGAGTGGGGAATAATACAACACTGTAAGGTAGATTAAAATAAACATTAATTATTTAACAACGTCTTGTTCATACAAAATGGAGTGACACACATGTGATTCAGGGAAGTCCTCTGCCAGCCCATAATGGTCAAAAATAGACTTCAAAATACAAATCTGATTCTATAACGCTCCACTTGAAAATATCCTTGCAGTATTAACCTGGTATAGAACTCCCTGTGTAATCTGGTCCCTTGTACCTCTCCAAGCACATTTACTCCCAAGGTTCCACTATTCTTGCAGGTCCAGCTACACTGGTCTTTCAGTTTCTCTTGTTCCTGACTGTAGCTGGAGGCAGCAGATTGTGCGCTTGCTCCTCTAAGTACATTCTCCAAAATACATACCTTCTCAAATATTTTAGCATGTCAATTAAGTTTTTAATAAAAGAAAGCAGAATGAAATCAAGATGATATGTGTTAAAAAATAAGAAGCGTATCTCACATGTGACCTCCCCGTTCCTACCTGGCCCACCCCTAGGTTCATTCACCTAACTTTAGAACCCAGCTCTGTCCTTGATTTTAGTCATCATATTCCCTCCCACACCATACCCCTCCATCACCTCATCATCCAGATGACTGACCCTTCAGTTATCAAATTTCCTTATTATACTTGCTCATTACGTCATGTAACTTTGTGGGATTTGATGTCAGTTTTCTCATAAAGCCATGTGATTTTATTTTCGTAGGCACATAATAAGTGTCCATTTTCCCACACTAAAGTGCGTATTCCATGACTCAGAGAATATGTCAATTTTAGCTTATGAATGTACCCTCAGAGCATGACACTTTGCCTCGCATATTGTAGGCTCTCCATAAATATCTACTGAATGAGTAATTGAGATGCTCAGGGCTGAGCCAAAAAGAATTTAAAAAAAAAAATTGATAGGTTCAGAATGAAATGAAAACCTGACAGAAAATTACAAAGTCACAGCATCATAAACATGGATGACAAATTCAGAGAAAAGAAAGGAAGTCAGTGTGCTGCAAAGCACTGTTCTAGAAACATAATATAAAGCAGGTCTTAAGAAATGTACCAACTAGGCATAATAAAATTTATGCAGAGGAAAAAATAGTCAATCATGAAAGGCAGAGGAAAAAATGTGCTAAGGAGAAGTAACAAACAACATGCCATAGTATTACAATGTTAAGAAAAATTAACAGAGATTAAAAAAAGTCTGGGTTAATAGTTTGTGTCCCTTGTTACATACCAGAGATTCATGAAGCACCTGACACACATTATCTTCTATAAGCTCCACAATAACGCATGAGCAAAGTATGAATATTCATATTTTAAAGAGACCTAAAGAGACTCCAAGTGTATGTAACAAAGCTTATATATAGAATGCCAGAATTTGAACCCTAGTCCTTCTGAATTAAAGACCAATGTACTAATATCTAGGTTATAAAGATGACAGTTCAGGGGTGCCTGTGTGGCTCAGTTAGGCATCCAACTTTTGATTTCAGCTCAGGTCATGATCTCAGGGTTGTGAGATCAAGCCCCACGTCAGACTCCACACTAGGCATGGTGCCTGCTTAAAATTGTCTGTCTCTCTCTCTCTCTCTCTTCCTCTCCACCCTCTCTCTCTCTCCTTCTCTTAAAAAAAAATAGTTCATTTGGCTTTGAGGAATAGGTGGGAATTTATAGAAGCAGAGCAAAAGTATGGAAAACAACCAAATAAGGGTACAGTGTGACTGAGATACCACCTTACACCAATTAGAATGGCCAGAATTAACAAGACAGTAAACAACAAATGCTGGAGAGGATGTGGAGAAAGGGGAACCCTCCTCCACTATTGGTGGGAATGCAAGATGGTGCAGCCACTTCGGAAAACAGTATGGAGATTCCTCAAGAAACTAAAAATAGAGCTACCCTATGACCCTGCAATTGCACTACTGGGTATTTACCCCAAAGAAGCAGATACAGTACAAATAAGGGCCACATGTACCCCAATGTTCA
>CM052811.1:60077188-60118384 GCA_028533885.1 Nasua narica
CAGGTACAGAAACCGATGAAAAATTGAAGACAGAGAAAGAAACCATAATCAAAATTAACTCTCAGGTTTAAGTCAAAACTACTTTGAAAATGATGGCATCACTCTCAAATAAAATATATTTGAGAAATGATCCTTATGGCAGCTCCTTTCAGCCTCCAGTTTTCTCTCCCTCCTGGGATTCATGCTCTCCCTAGAGTGTGGGCTAACCTAACAACAGATACCAAGTCAATATAGCAAAGGTGATGGAATAGCACTTCCAAGATCAGATTATAAGAGATGTGATTACAACAGGTTGCAAATTCTAATTGGCTAGCTGAAGCTCTCCTTTGCTGGCTCTGATAAAGCTGCCATACTGCACACCACCCCACTGAGATGTCCACAGGCAGGAAGTTGAAATTGGCCTCTGGTCAATAGCCAGGCAAAGGAGTAAGGTCCTTGGCTCAACAGCCACAAGATGCTGAATCCTGCCAGTAACCATGTAATCTCAGACACAAAGCCTTCCCACACTGAGCCTTCAGATGAGACCCCAGCCCTGACCAGTTATTTCATTGCAGCCTGTGAGAGACCCTAAAATCGGAAATGCAGCTACACACTGCCCAAATTCCTGGCACACAGAAATGGTGAGATATAAATGTGGGTTGTTTTAAGCCACTAAGTTTCTGATGATTTGCTAAGCAGCAATACATAACTAATACAGTACTACTGAGAGAAAGATGAAATTTTTTTTTTAAGATCTTCTTTATTATCTGACAGGGAGAGAGAGAGAAATCACAAGTAGGCAGAGAGGCAGGCAGAGAGAGAGTGAGAGGGGAAGCAGGCCCCCCGCTGAGCAGAGAGCCCAATGTGGGGCTCGATCCCAGAACCCTGAGATCATGAGGAATCAACTGTCGCTCCGCCGAGCTCCAGGCAATGAATCCCTGTTTTTGAGCGCTATAAATCACTCAACAGTGAAAAACTCATAGAATGAGTCGAAAAAATTTCAAGCAAGACATTTAGCAGTGAAGAAAGGAAAAGGAAATTACACATACTGAAAACGGAGGGAAAAGGCTTTACAAGAAGTTCGGAGATATAAAAATAGGATACTGTTTGGAAACAGAGTCTCTCTAGAGAAACAAAAATGTGTACAAAGTAGACATTGGCAGTAAGGTGGAAAGAAAAGAGAATAAGTGATTAAAACCACTGTGTTAAGCACAGCTTGGAAAACCTCAGGGAAAATTCAGCAACTCTTGGATTTTCACTCAGTGCCTTTCACTTTCAGCACTATCTAATCAATTAAAGGATAACTCCAATACTCAGGATACCCCTGGAGAATAGTAAACCATGAGAGTATTATTATTTTTAAATACTTACATCCCCAACTTGGAAGAATATAACTAGAAACTTACAAAACCCTTTTGAAGGCCCTTCATTTTACCTTCAATTTCTCTATTTGGTTTTTAAAAACTTGCATTTGAATTCAAATATTCCTTTCTTAAGAACAAATTTTAGTTTTCTAGTAGTTACACATGGAATTTTATTTTCCCTTATGAGATAGAATTCCACTAAACTACTCTACTCTTTCTCCACCTCATGATTTGGATTTCTCCACAGAGGGAAATGTCAAAATATAATTGACAACCTAAGACGTAGTATTTTAAAAAGCCATCTTCCTTTTAATTCAGGGCTTATAAGGTTTCTAAAGAGTCCACTTTCTAAAAAGAGGAGAGGAATTCTACATGGACAGGTATGAAATATTTGAACTGTAAGATACCACTTATCCCCAAACGACAAAAGGAGTCTTTCCAACATCTCACAGAAGCTATCTTTGGAAGGGAAGACTACTTCCCCATCCTAACCCACTAACAAAGCAGAGAAGAGGCACAATGCATAGAGAAAGCATTTCCTGAGTGATTTGCAGGCGTTTAAAAGGCAACATGCTTAAAAAAGGCCAACATGACCTCATTCCAGGAAAGCCCTTTATTTATGCAAGAATTGTGAACGTGACAAGTCCAAGGACCTCATCTATCCTATTCATCCACTATCTCACATAGTACCCAATATAGGCATTCAAGAAATATTTGAGTAAATAAATGCCAAACAAGGAGAGCAAGAAAGAAAAAGACTATAGCTGACATAAATTCTTAAGAAAATACAGGCAGATACTTTGAGAATTATCTACATTTAGTTCGAGAGCCTAAATGAATAAGGAAGCAACATTGCCGGTACAGACAATTAATGTTTTAAGGTCATGAAAACCAAGGACTGATCAGCCCATATACGGAATCAGAACAATCCAAGTGATGGGCTGAGTAAGACAAGAACTGAGACAATTCCCACCTGATGGGGCTTCATCAGTTGTTTGCACCACATGCTTGGAAGGTAGTATTTGAACCACAAAATATCATTTTTGTAATTTATTATATCTATGTTTATTTTACATGTGAATAATATATATTTTGTGTTTATTCTCTATCTGATCCCATTCCAGAGTATGGGTTGTCATTCTCGATTTTTTGCTGTCATTATAAAGCCCCAAATTAAAAAACTCCTAAAGATCAAGAGCCTACTCAGCTTCACTTTAGAGAAGACAGTTGAGCCAAGAGGACAGGATTTTTAATGGCCTTTAAGATTCTCGTGCTACTTATGAAAGGGTGCTCAAATAACCTTGTCCCTGCCTGCACTTCAGCACACCATACACTGTCCTATGGCGGATATGGAGGTCGGAGGAGCTGTTGCAATTATTTCGGCACTACCATAAATTGAGAATGCTCTCTCAACTTCAAAGCTGCAAATGCCCAAATGCAGTCTGAAGTAACTTTATCAGTCAGGATTCTCCAGAGAAACACAACCAAGAGGACATATTTGGAAAATCTGTAGGGCAGGTCAGCAGGCTGGCAACACAGGCAGGATTTCTATATTACAGTCTTGTGGCAGAATTCCTTCTCTTGAAAACCTCAGTTTTTTGCTCATAAGGTTTTCAACAGATCGGATGAAGCTCACTCACATTATAGAAGGCAATCTCTTTTACTTAAAGTCAACTGATGAAAGATGTTAATCACATCTACAAAATACTTTCACAACATCGAGATTAGTAGCATACCATATAACTGAGCACCACAGACTAGTCAATTTGGTACATAGAATTTAACCATCATAGCAACGAAACTTTGATCGTGGAGCTACCAACCTGACATGAAATCTTTAAACTCCTAACAATTCACTATACTAATGCAGTATCAACTCTATCAACAGAGTCCATTATTCTATGAATATGGAGTACATTAACAGCCTTATAAAAATGTCTACCATTACACATGTTGGTACCACTAAATGCCATCTTCAGGTGGACCAAGACTATAAAAACTAAACTTTTAATAGGTCAATAGATAAATGGGTAGCTCTGAAATAATCTGCCATACAGTTTACTTAAAATGTTCTATTGTTAATTAGGATAGAGTATGAAACCACCTCCTAACCTAGGTAAGAAGCTTACAACCCTTTAAAAAACATTCCTGCATTCCTGACTAAGTCAAATAGTGACAGCATTTCAGCCTACCAGGCTACTATGAAATGGGTCTATTTCCTTCTACCCATAGGTCATGCACTTTGTAAATGTGTCAGTTCAGATTGTGTATATTGTAAGAACGTTATTTCTTATAGTCTCCTCTCTTGCTGGAGTATCTCTGCATTGTAATCAATTTCTTCTTTTTAAAAGGAGAAGTATTTTATCCTGATAATTTCAAGGGTTTTTACATACTAATCCCATTCCTGATTAGTACACGCTACATGATGATTGGATTTTTTTCTTTCCTCTGTTAATTGATCCTAGGTTTTACTGTTTTATATATATTTGCACCAGGTTATAATTTTCAATAATTACTGAAAACAAAGAAGAGAGTATGTCCTTACATTGTCATTTTTGCCTGTTCTTCCCTACCTGGTCTGCAATATCTTTCCTTGCTTTGAAACTATTTAGGAACTTAACCTTCTAGTTATCCATTCACAAAGAGTGAGCAGTGATAAACTTTAGTTTGCTGCTCATTTATTGATAAAATCTTGTCAACTGAAGAAATTGTCTTCTTATCACTTCACTCAGATACACATCTGTAGTAGGTTGAATTAAGTCTTCTAAAGATATGTTTAAGTCCTAACCGCAACAAATGTGACATTATTTGGAAAGAGGGTCTTTACATGTGTAATCAAGTTAAGATGAAGTCTTATTGGATTTCAGTGGAGCCTACATTCTAATGATTGATGTTCTTGTAAGAAGATATTTGGAATCACATAAACACAGGGAAGGAAGCAATGCGACAACAGGGGCAGAAAGTGGAACTACAAGTCAAAGAATAGCAAGGATTGCCTGGAGCTACCAAATGCTAGCAAGAATCAAGGGAAAAAAGCCTTCAGAGGTAGCATGCCACTATCCACACTTTGATTTCAAAGAGTTGGCCTCCAGAATTATGGAGGAATAATGTTCTATTGTTTTGAGCCACCAATTGGCAGTAATTTCTTACAGCAGCCCTAGGAAACGAATACATCATAAAATATTATTCCACATTCCTGTGTATAGTCAACTGCTCAAGTGCTCAGCATATCCTAGTTTTGTTGAACCCTGTAACTATTTGATGCCCGAGTTCTTTCTTTGTGAGTAAATACAACATGCTCAGAATTCGCTCAGAAAGCAGGTTTGAATCACTTACCCTGTTACCTTCTGACCTCAGATTCTAACTACAGGTTTACAGTGCTGGAGAAGTTAGTATCGTGAACAGATGGTATAGGGCTTATTATAAGCTTATGTTATTTATGACATTTTTTAGGAACTGCCTTTACATCATTTGTGTTCAAATTTAGTCCTGTATCTCTATGTGTTGCTTACTTAATCTTTAAAATAAGCAGATTTTATTTGGAGTGTCCACATTTTAATTCTTGGGGATATAAAAGAATAGGATAGTACTTATTTATAGAACACATAAGCAAATGCAGTCTTCTATAAGAAGTCTTGCTCTGCAGGTTTTGCACATTTTAAGCATCCGCATTCTGACCTTAATAATTAAGCAGTGCCTACCCAGCTGTGGCATCTAAAACCAAGGGTTTCATAAAGGAGATAAAGTTGCAAATTCTATCTCATTGCAAATGACTAATAAACCACCCAGTTTGGGTGGGGGCAGTGAATTTGGAAGATAGCGCAATAGATATTGTCATATTGACACCGTTTTGTGTCAAAGATTTTTTCCAGCCTTCTCTAAATCAAGTATTTTACTGTATAGGTTTATATATGAACCATTCAACGTAAACCCTTGGTCCTGAAACTAATCTCCAAATCCTTCTCACTGAATGTGACTAAAATCTGACTGGTATAATCAAAAGAATAACCTCTATTCTCTTGGTATGATCTGGACTCCTCTTATATTTATTGTATGTTGCTCAAGCTCTCTATCATCTAAAATTCTCTTCCCTTTCTGCTTCCATTCTTGATTTCGGAGTACTCTATCCTTGCTAGACCGTGCTCAGTGTATTTACATGCCAAATTTGTGGACTTCTAGAGAAGATGACTAGTAGGAGGACCCTGGGCTCACCTTATCCCACAGATACTACTAGATAGTACCCACATCAGTACAAATAACCCAGAAAACAACCCAAAACTGGCAGAAAAAGACTTTCCACAGCTAAATGTAGAGAACAAGCTACATGGAAGAGGGTAGGAAGGGCAGAGACACTGTCAGGAGACAAGCAACCAAGGGGACTATAAGCAGAAGGGACAGATCCAGGGAGCATGAAGAAGGGAGAGGAGCGAAACCCCAGATCAGGCACCCCAGGCAATGGGGATTGGCACTGGGAAGATGAATCACTCTAACACCTGGCTTTCAAAACCGGACGGGCTTAGCTTCTTAAGTTCCTATAATCAGTGGGTCTTAGCACTAGCACTAGAACTTGAAAAATTAGCAGGCTCTACCCTGGGAGACAGAGGAAAAGAGGAAACTGAGTCCCAACCTTTATAGGACAACACAACAAACAGACCCTCTCAGATACAGCACAGAAGCAGTAGTTTGAAAACACCTGAGGTACAGAGGAAGGTGCTAGAGGGCAGAGATCCTTGGGAGACTTCTCCAAGAACAAAAGAGCTGGTGGGAGCCATTTTCAACCCCAGCCCCCCAGCCTAGGTGACAAGGACATTTGTGGGAACTAGCACAGTGTTAACTCTCTCCACCTAGCTTGCCGGTTTACTTCAGAAAGCAGGACAGTGGAGCCTCACCCCCTATGCACTTGTGCAGAGCCATCTCCTCCAACCCACCTGGCCTCTGCAGCAGTTGTTTCACGTAGCAGTTCCCCTCCCACAGTGGACCACAGACCTTGCTGGTGCCACACCCTGCCCTACATTCTCCTGCAGGCACACCCCTTCCAACATGTCCTTTGTAAGAGTCCATCCTAAGTGGTGCCACAAGACTAGCAGTGGGTAAGCAGCCCTCATAAGGGCCAGCACCACTCCAAAGGGACTCTCGTCCAAGAGGAAAGAGGAAGATAACCACCCGCACCAGTCCAACTTCAGCCACAGGGTTGGCCTGGGGGCAGACATCCTGTCTGACTCCAAGCCCTGCCCACCAATGAAGGCTTCTCATGGGAAAATACAGGACAAGTGCCCTGCAGTTCAGTGCTACCATAGCTCTGGCAAACATGTGGTCTGACTTAACTCAAGTCTAGGTTAGCCCCAGCTCGGGCCCACTAACAAAACAGGGATCAAAACCTGCCCACAACAGGTAAAGAAAGCCACTGCAGACAAATGGACTGAAGGAAAATACAGCTCAATGGCAGGGCAAACACAAAACATATAGGTGACATCCCTACAGCACCAGGTTCTGGTGAACAGGAGATAGTGCACTGCAGGGCACTACAAGACCTTTTCTTCCTAAGGTCACTACTTTCAAGACCATGATATAGAGCTGACTCTCCCGACATGTAGAAACAGACACAGAGAGTTAGACAAAATGAAGATATAGAGGAGTATGTCCCTCGTGAAACAGCAGGACAAAATTAAAGCAAGAGACCTAAATGAAATGGAGATAGGGAATATGCCTGATAGGCTATTTAAATTAATGGTTGTAATGATGCTCACTGGACTTAAGAATGGAGGTTCACAGTGAGACCCTCAACAGAGAGACAGAAAACCTAAAAAAAATAATAAAAAAATAAATTAAAGATGAAAAAATCAATAATCAAAATTAAAAATACATTAGATGGAATAAATAGTGGGCTAGACGAAGCAGAAGAACAGATCAGTGATCTGGAAGACAGAGTAATGGAAAGCAATTAAGCTGAACAGGAGAGAAAAATATATATATATTAAAAAATTAAAATAGACTAAGGGAAATCAGTGATACCATAAATCCTGGTAACATTCACATAAAGAGATTCCATAAGGTAAAGACAGAGAGAAGGGGGCAGAAATTTTATTTGAAGAAGAGCTGAACAATTTTCAAATCTGGGGAAGGAAATAGACATCCAGATCCAGGGGGGGACCTGGGAACTCCCCACAAAATCAACCCAAGGAGGTCTACACCGAGACACATAGTAATTAAAATGACAAAACATAGTGATGAGAAAACAACTTTAAAAACAGGAAATAGGAAACAGCATACAAGGGGAACCCCATAAGGCTATCAGCTCATTTTTCAACCAAAATTTTACAGACCAGAGCAGAGTAACATGACATATTCAAAATGCTACAAGAGAAAACCTACAACCAACAATACCCTACCCAGCAAGGCTATCATTCCAAATACATGGAGAGATAAACAGTTTTCCAAACAAGGGTTAAAGGAATTCACCAATAAACCAGCCATACAAGAAATATTAAAGGGGAATCTGAGTGAAAAGACCATAAGCATGAGTAACAGTAGGAAGCACAAAAGCAGTGAAATTAAGTACATCTGTAAAAATCAGTCAAGGGATTTCAAAAAAAAAAAAAAGTAAAGAATGACATCATATACCTAAAACACAGAATACAGAGGAGTAAAAATTCAGTGCTTTCAGAATGGGTTCAAACTTAAGTGACAATCAACTTGCTGCAGACTGCTACATGCCTACGATGTTATATATAAACCTCATGGCAACCACAAATCAAAATTGGTATTAGATAAATTAAAAAATAAACCATCAAACCATGAGAAAAACAGGAGAACAAAGGAACAGAGAAGAACGACAAAACCACCATAAAACAACTACCAAAATAGCAGTTAGTGCAAACCTATCAATAATCAATTTGAACGTAAATGAACTAAACACTCCAATCAAAATAGGGTGATGGAATGGATAAAAAAGCAAAACCCATCTATATGCTTCTTACAGGAAACTCAGTTCAGACCCAGAGACGCAACAGATTGAAAGTGAAGGGATAGAAAACTATTTATGATGCAAATGGGAGTGAAAAGAAAGCCAGGGTAGCAATACTTAAATCAAAGTAAATGACTTAAAACAAAGACTGTAGTAAGACAGAAAGAAGGAGATAATATTAGCATTGAAAGAACAATCAGGGCACCTGGGTGGCTCAGTTGGTTAAGCATCTCCCTTCAGCCCAGGTCATGATCCCAAAGTCCTGGGATGGAATCCTGCCTTGGGCTCCCTGCTCAGCAGGGAGCCTGCTTCCCCCTCTCTCTCTGCCTGCCTCTCTGCCTACTTGTTATCTCTCTCTCTCTCTCTCTCTCTCTCTCTCTGTCAAATAAATAAAATCTTAGGGAGGGAAAGGGAAAAAGGGAAAGGGAAGAAAAGAAAAAAAAAAATCTCATTTACAATTACACCAAAAACAAGTATCTAGGAATAAGCTACCTTGGGTGGTCACTGGCCACTTTTATACCAGATCTAAACCCAACCAAACTGCAGCCTAGCAGTCAAGCTCAGCTGATCACCTAAGCCCAACCAAGCACAACAGAGCTCATCAGAGCCACTGGATCTTCATTCCCGTGAGTGAGAAATAAATATTGCTACCAGCTACTGAGATCTGGGGCACTATTTGTTATACATCATCATTACAGCAAAACCTGACAATGAATCCCTTCTGGTAGGAATTCCTTTCCTGAATATGGATTAACCTGAAAACAGACCTCACACTGCGAAGGACCATGATAAAAATATTCCAATTAAGCTATAATATTACAATCCCTGGAAGTGGTAGCTCTACACCACTCTTTAATATCTCCTGCCTAAACTGTTTTACTCTAAATCCTATTTTCATTCACATATAGGATACAGATTCACAGACAAGACCTATAGAAGGTCCATAATTTTATCACACACATCAAGAGGAGTCAACTACTTCTTTACCAGAAATCTGATAAACTGTGAGCAAAAGTATCAAGGAATTAGAGGTGCCCAAGATGAAATGTCAGGCACAAAAATTCAACTGCTGTGGCTGCACACTGGGCCACGGCAGTTGGCCATGCTTTTAATCCACACGGGTTTTGGATATGGACCGCTCTTCCATTGCCTATCACCTCTTTCACCTCCTTTTGGTTTCTTTGTGAGAATCACTGGATCAGAGGTTCTATCTTCTCTTCACCACGCTGGACAAACCAGACATCCCTCTCCCAGAACGTGAATCATGAGCCATGCAATGCAAACCCTGAAAATGGCTGGAGAAATTAACTTGAGAGCTCAGCTTGGGCAGACTGTACAGATATTTCTGCCACCAACGCTACCTGGAAGTGCATGGTTCCTGTCTGCTCCAAGCCTGATGACTGGACCTCCTCTCCAATCCTGTGTCTTCACCTTCACCTTTCAGGAAATTTTTCATTATAAGTTAGCCAGAACTACTATCTCATGCTTGCTACCCAAGAGTCCTGAGTGTGGCACCAGAAGTAAACCTGAGAAGAGCATTCAGGCATCTAGATGAGAAAGGGAGGGAGAGGGGTGGAAGACTACCTCTAGGTAAGGACGGACCCACCCTGGCCATTTTACTGTCCAGACCTGAGCCTACTGCCTAGATCCAGAAATGAAAAAATCATTGAAAATTATCAGCCCATGGAAAGATAAGAAAGGTATCACTCTTCTTGAAAAGCTACAATTATCCAAATTCTCCTTCCAGATAAAGAATTCAGTGGGAACAATACGTGGTCATTAGTGTTTTAGAAAATATGTCTTAAAAAAAAATAGAAAATATGTCTTAAAAAAATTTATGTTTAGAGAGAGAGAGAGAGCACAAGTAAGCGTAGGGAGGGGCAGAGGGAGAGAGAGGAAGTTTAACAAACTCCGTAATGAGTGCAGAGCCAGACATGGGGCTTAATCTTATGACCCTGAGATCATCCTCTGAGCCAAAACTAAGTGGTTCCGAAAATAAGCCTTTAAATACAGATTATGTTGGTTAGTGTATCATCTGAGTAGAATTAAATCAACATTTGTCTCTTGGACTTGATACTACCTAAGAGACCTTTTCCCAGGACCATGAAATGGTCACTACAGACAGGGTCCTGTCAACCCAGATGCCCTCCCGGTATGTCAAGTCACACTTCTAGGAAGCTTATAAGCCAACTGGCCCTTTTGAAGAGAACTTTTAAGGTCTTCCCCCCTGCTTGTACCCTTTAAAACTCTGCAATAAAAAAGTTAAACGGGGGTGCCTGGGTGGCTCAGTGGGTTAAAGCCTCTGCCTTCAGCTCAGGTCATGATCTCAGGGTCCTGGGATCAAGCCCCGCATCGGGCTCTCTGCTTGGCAGCGAGCCTGCCTCCCTCTCTCTCTGCCTGCTTGTGATCTCTCTCTCTCTCTCTCCCCCCCCCCATCAAATGAATAAATAAAATCTTTAAAAGTTAAACTGATTTTTTTCATGTATTTTTACATACTCCAAGGTATCCTGAAGTCCTATTTTTAATTTTCAGTTTTATCATTCGGAACATATTTTTTCTCAAAAACTACTTAATTTCAAATTCCGGAGAATCCAAAATATTCATTCTCCTCATTTAATCAACTCAGGTAAGTTCTCTGTCCTAATTCTCAGTTTCCCTAAGTTATAGAGACTTTTCAACAAAGCATCTGAAGTAACCAAACCTGACCTACCACTTAAAACCCGCTTAGTACACAAGAGAGATCATTATGCCCAACTAAACCAAGTCACAGCCTGCCTGTTTCTCAGCCACACGGCCTGCCCTCCAAACCAGCTCTCGTGTCATCAATCTCCACCTGCACAAACACTGAGCATATCCTTAATTTTCTCAGCTAACTTATCAGCAGCCCCATTAATATTCTAAATTATCCTCTCTGGAAGACAAATTACTTTACTCCTTGTCTCCTTTAAACATTTTCTAGTCCCAAAATGTGGTCTCACATTTCCTGCTATCAAATTTTAGTGTTAAGGCTTTTTACTCTCCCATCAAAACTGGGTCCTCCCAACTTTTCAAGGTAATAATCACCTGAGTTCTATGCCTTCAGTCCTCTTTGAGCCTATTTATTCCTTCAACAAGTATTTTTGGAGCCCCTGCTATGTGCCAGGGAATCTCAATGATTCCAGAGACACAAAGAAAAAATTCCTGTCTTTGTGGAGCTTGCAATTCTAACAGATGAAGACCAACTTGAAATAATGATCTGTTTAATGTATAGTGTAACAATTAAACAAATATAGTTCAATCAATAAATAATCTGTTAAACATGTCAGATGAGATTATGTGCTTTAGAAAAAATTAATAATGTAGTATAGGGTGATGAGGAATACTGAGCACGGGGGAGACTGCAATTTTAAATGGGGAAGTCACTGAAGGCTTCATTGAGGAGGTGACATTTCAGCTGAGTTTTGTAAAAGACAAGGCAACGACCCACCAACTTACATGGAGCAAGAATTTTGTGGACAAAGAATACAAAATGTGCTAAAACTCTAAAGTAGAAATTTTTGGTCACATTGGCCAGGTGATGTTGTACCTCGAACTATTTGCTACCATCATGTTCTCCTCTTCACTCTATACCTCCCTCTGATTAAAACCAGTTCTGATAAGGGAAACTCAATGCAACATCCTTTTCCAATGCCCATCTTTTCCCAAGGGTGACCCCCCTCCTCCCAAAGCTAATAAATCTTAATTCTGCATACCAAGTACAGATACCTCTTCTGAGGTACACATCTGTACTTCTGAAAACCTGTTTTCCTCTTCAGCTAGGTACCTCACAGTCACCTCACAAATAGTATGTCCAAGTCCAAACATCATCTTTCTTGCCAAGCCTGCTTCTCTCCTGTCCACCCCCATCCCAGGCACCCACATTGGGCATTTTGACACATTCGAGGTTCCTCCCACTTTCTTCCATTCAACATTCAACCTGTTACACATCATCCAGACATTCTCCCATTTTATCCATGTAGTATATGGATCCCGAGTACGAACTGTAGTCTGACTCAAAATATCTTAGCAAACACTGTTGACTTCATTGTACCTGTCAGCTGCCATGGAGCAGGTAATACCCTGTCTCTCAACTGACTCATAAAGACACAGCAATGATGTAATCAATAAAGGCCTGCCGGTGTATCCCATCTCCTATCTCTTCCCCAATTAATACAACATACACACACACACACACACTCCACCCTCACCATGTTTACAGGCCAGTATGAACACTTAAAGCCTTAAATAAACTTTATCTTTTCATAGATTCTTATGAGATTTTATGAGCTGCATTACCAATAACTCAGCCTACAAAATTTAAGGCAATCTCAGCTATTCACAGATTTTTAAGAATACATTTAAATTTCCAGCATTGTTAAAGCAAAAAACTCAAGTTACCTAGATCTTCTACTAGTAAGAGAAAATGCATACTGTATCATCAATAGCCTAACCACAAGAGCTCTAACTTATCAGACTTCTCAGTAAAAGCAAAATGATTCAGAGCACCTCTCTCTTGATGTCACAGAGGCCTTATGAGAGAAGCAAGGAAGAAGGTAGGGACTTTTCACTCTTGATGGGAAGAGCCCAAAAGAAAATGGTGAATAAGTTTCCAACTCCTGTATCAGCAACTCCATAAACCAGTTTGAGTACTGGGCGTTCACATCATTATGAAAACTTTATAATAAAAAAAAAAAAAAGACCAAGACCAGATACCTAAAATGGAGTCACTTATGCTAACTAAGTCTATTAGCACTAAACCAAGACTTAGCTTAACTACAGTTCCAGCTCTCCCAGAAACTTAGTTTTAAAGTAGTCAATCAGGAATCTCCTGATCAGCAACTATTAGATAATCTGCCTCTTACACCACTGACATTCCCTGAAAGAAGGTAAACTTTCCAGTAACCAACCAACCCTTTTGCCTAATCTTTCTCATTCCCACTCCCTCGGGCTATAAAAATCTTTTCATTTTGTGCAGTCCCTCAGAGTTCTTTCTATCTGCTAAATGGGATGCTGCCCAATTTGAATTAGTTTCATTCAAATAAACCCTTAAAACTTCTAACATACGAGTCATCTACCAGTATGGATAGTCACTAGGAGCATGTCTCAGGTCCAAATTGTGCTCCACTTGCTTACTAATTTGGGTTAAGAAGTTTTCTGCAAGGATTCTACCCCAGGTAGAATTGGTCACATTGGCCAATGTCTGAGCATGGGGGTAGACATGCTACCCATCATGTCCCATCAACGTGGGACTCTTAATGTTACTACATCAGATTTTAAACCAACTCCCAATTGTTGGTCAAAATGTCTATAAATCCTACATCAAGAGATGTAACATCAAGAGATGTAGGATTTATAGACATTTTGACCAACAATTGGGAGTTGGTTTAAAATCTGATGTAGTAACATTAAAAGGCCCACATTGATTTGTAGGTGTCCTTTTTGTTTTTTTTTTAAGATTTTATTTATTTATTTGACAGAGAGAGAGAGAGCACAAGCAGTGAGAGTGGCAGGCAGAGGGAGAGGGAGAAGCAGGCTCCCCGCAAAGCAGGTGAAGCCCGATATGGGACTCGATCCCCGGATTCCAGGATCATGACCAGAGCTGAAAGCAGCCGCTTAACCAACTGAGCCACCCAGGCGCCCCAGTAGGTGTCCTTTTTATATCCTTAAATTGAATCCATATATGGTTTTATCCGACCTTCATAAACACGCCAACGAACATGAAAGACAAATATCAGGCCCACAGAATGTGAGAAATAGGAAGGTAATCAAGAATTCTCTTACAAAAAAAAAGATGAAGTTCCCTTAGACATTTCCTAAATCATAAAATGATCTCACTTTGGAGATAAAACTACGGAGACCCAGTGAGGTGGTGCACTGACCAATTTCACAAAGTTGCAGTGGTATTATAATCCTGTTCAGAAAATGAAAAAAATCAAAGCATGAAAAGGTAGATGGCCTATTTAATGACAAAGGCAGGCATAGGGTCCTTAACTCTAAGTCTTGAACATTTTCCTTTCCTACATGTTTTTTTTAAGTCACAGTTTGAACTGCACATCTGAGAGCTACCAGAGTGGCCTAAAACTCCTTCAGCCTGTCATGAAATTCGATTTCCTTCTACAAAGCAGTACTTAGGAAAGTCTTATTTAAAAACATCACCGAGCTACAAATGAAAACCTTCCCAACAGGGACAAGATGGAACATCTGCCTTCCTTTTGCTTAATAGAACACTGCAAAGCTGCTCTCTGCTTGGATAAATGCTATTTGGGTTTTCTTGATTTCTGAATGAGTTCTTAGTATCGCTCTCTTGAGCTCTCCCTCTCTTGGTATTGTCATCGTCTTCTTGCCCAGAATTTTGTGTGTAATCGTCTGTTCCACCATTGGCTTTTCTGAAACCAATCTTCCTTGTCTTTTCTAATTATGTAAAGCTGTTCTCTTTGCAGGCCACACATTGTAGATATCTAAAACCTGGAGAGAAAACACCCTAATTGTAATTATAATGGATTTCAAATTCCTATTATTCATGTTGTAGAGAAAACATGCAGTGAGGATTCATTACCCATTTTCTTTAAAACTTGGAAAAAATAGTACTGGAACTTATTTTTGTTGGAGCAGGCAGTCTTTAATTAAAAAAAAAAAAATCCTTAATTACTTCTTCAGAATTTTTAAGACACATTCTATTTTTATATCTACCTACTCAAGTTAAAGAAAATTGAGGTCATTTAGTCAGACCACACAAATTCAAGCAAACCCAACCATACCTACACTAAAAAGAAAAAAAAAAAATCATCCAACTGACCTCTTACCATGGGATAGACCCAACTTCAAAAACAGGATCATTTTGAGATTCTGAACCCCAGCAGTAGCAAGGCTACTAACTGTTGATTATTATGCAGGTCTTGCACTAATCTAATTAACTGAAATGGAAATCCAATTTCAAGCATTGTTGTACACATTTGCATATGACATAAGTAGTCAAAAATCTGTCTGAAGTTAAATGAAGCACATGTACAGCCCCCTTATTAATTTGAATTCCGCATTTCCACTCAGTCCCATTTTGAAATATTACACTCTCAACATCTGCAAACCCCTCATAGTCCAAATTCCATTGCTAACAGCTGCTTGCTTTAACATTGCCATTTTTCTTACTGAGTGTTAGGAACAAGGAGTGGGCACAATACAAGCTTTCATTTCTGAGGGATGTTTTCTTCTGGGCATTTCTCAGTAAAAGGAGAAGCAAATAGACTCCTCTATTTACTGCCAAGTCAGTTCTTCTTAGACTGTGGGAGGATGTGGCATTAGTTTGTTTTTGTTTGTTTTTAAATACCTATAACTTAAATATCAAAAAGGAATTCTATCATGGGTGAGCTTCTCAAAAATACAAGGTTTTTTTCCTTTGAAAAGAAGGAAATGCATATAAATAGAACACCAACAGGAAAACGGTAGAGCCAGACTTAAATATCCTTAACCCTTGAAAACTCTCCCAGAATATCAACTAAGTGTCATCAAAACTAGCTCATTGGAAGAGCCAACGTAGTCAGGACCCTGATTCAGAGCTCTGGTGTTATACCCAAAGCAAACACAGGTACAACGTGAGGGGGAAAGCTTAGCCCTCACAGCAGCACCAGATTTTCTCAAAGTCTGGGGAAATGACCCAGCGTTCTATCTATCCCTCTCAATTTGATGTGAAAAAAAGTTCTCGTTGAAGAGCATGTGTCTAAAAGAGAGAGGGATAAATGTTCCATTCATACTCTATATTCTGTGATTTACTAATGGCATCTAACAAAAGGAAAGTAGAAGAGTGAATTAAATGTGTAGGGAGAGAAAATAATGGGAGCTAATGCAATAAATAGCTAGCATTTATAAAGAGCCATCATGCCAAGAAAAAATTGATTGCTTTTATACTGGTAAAGAATATCAAATGAAGGGCTGGAGATTCACATTAGCATTAAAGGTTAAGCATTCAGCACAATACCTCAAAAGATAATGAATTAATTCAGAGAAACTTTGGGATAAGAACCTCTAGCGTAGCTTAGTGGACATTTGACTATGTTCTCTACAGTGTTTAAGAAACTTGATCTGCAAGTGAATAAGGCGTGATCTTTTTGCCCCTGAATCATTCACAGCTAATGCACAAGAACAGGCCAAGAAACCAGAGAACAGAATAATCCCTTTGCCTTGGAACCAGAATCTAGATTGCTTAGATCGGCGAACACTCATAAGTGCTCCCACTAAAGTGTCTTTCTTAGCTTTTCTCCTGCTTACCAAGTCTGCTAACTTGCACAAGTCAGTTCATCAAAGTCTCTTGTACAGATAAATACATTTACCTTGTCACCCACTACCACAGACTGGCTCGAGACTTAGACATTTTAATACTATTGCCTTTTATTTTTTTATCTAGCAAATATTTCTAAAGGAAACACCTAGTAATACAGAAGTAGTTTGCTTTTTTAATCCAAACTGATTGCATCCTTCACTTAGAAGTATTTACGCCTGTGTCAGCTATTTCTCTACTTGTCTCTAAGATAAGGATAATACCTGCCTGTCTTACTTCATAAAGTTTTGAGATTTAAATAAAATTTGTGAAAGATATTTGTGAAATGCCATGGTAGTGTCATTATTAAGCTTTCAAAAGCAGAAGTTATCAAGGCAGTGGATGTAGTTCTCATTTACAAGTCCACACGAAATACATGCATAACAGAAAATGGCAGAAAGCTCAAATTAAAAATTTCAATCACAGACCCCCAAGACCAAGGGCAAAAGACAGCCTAGTGGTTAGCACAGAAGACTAGAATTCAGACAGCTGGGATGTGGTTTTACCTCCCCTCTACAACCACAAGTAAAATCTGGGGAAAGCCAAGTGATTTATGACTCATGCCTCAATCCTTATCTTTCAGTGTGTTTTGAGCTCTTACCATGATAAGCCTGCTACACATAAAAGATGTCATGCCCCTAAAACTACATTCAGAAAACTAAATAGTCCACAATTTTCAACCTTAGAATGTGGGGGTTTGTATCACACAATCAAAAGCGCTCATTTGAGATTTAGTGGGATTAAATAAACCTAGTGACCAATGAAAGGAACTGTTCACTGTGAAACTGAGATATGGAGTAATTTCAGATTCTCTTGAAATGGTTTGCCTACCCAGAAATACTCAGTTTTTTAATGCAAATATCTACTATCTTTAATATTCTCTTTACTGTAATTCTTACTAACCAACTTGTTTTACTCTTGAAGAATCCAGGGGATCCTTCCATCCCCCTTAAAATGACTAAAGAAATATAGATAAGTCCTTAGCATTTGAAACCCCTCATAGTCCATTAAAAATTAGAAGCATAAAAACAACTATAATCCAAAAAATTTTTTTGCATCATCTGGTGTGGGCAAGAGGTATTTTTATCCCATCAGCAAATGATGTTGAGCAATTGTGTTAGGGTTCAATACAAGAAGTAGAAGACAGTCTAAGATTTCATTAAGAAAGGGTTTCTAGAGGGAGTTAGAGGTTTTGAAAATTGTTCAAAGGGCTGGAGAAGTGAAAGTCAGGATGCTGCCACCAACCGGATTTTTTTTTTTTTCTGACAAGTCAACATCCCCTCAGCTATGATCCAGAGGTTATAGGACCACTGCTGTGACTTCCTGTGTGCCCACACTCACGAGCTGGTGTCCAAGGACTGGAAGGTGCCACCTGCATGCTGAGATACCTCCATCCATACCTCTGTTGATACCTCTGTAGAAAGGTGTCCTCTACCTCCCTCGCAATCTCACGCATGCGCATCTCACCGGCTCTAAATAAAGTGCACACATCCAGTGAGCTGAAAAGCAGTCTAAGAGAAGTCACTTTTAGCTTCCCAGACCCTTGTGTATGAATTGGCTGGAGGGATAACAAGGAAGTGTAAGTGAATGTCGAGTATAATAAAGAATATTTAGCCCAACGTTGTTATATGCTAAGGACATTAAAAAAAAAAAAAAAAACCAGTAGTCTTAGACTTAAAAATACACAAAGCTAAAACCTGTCTCTCAGTTATTAGTATTCTAAGAAGTTAGGAGATGTATATGGAGAGGTCAAGATGAAGAGTTATGGGTACGCTACTCAACAGGAAAGTGTTTATGGGACTAAATATAAAGCTCCTGGGGATGGTAAACAGTAAGAAAATTGGCTTTGTGTGAGGTAAGACACAAACTACCTGCTTCTCTTTATTAGCTTCTAAATTATTTCAGTAATGAAGAGGGTAGTGTTAATAGAAGCAGGATGAGTGAGGATTTAAGATGCCTCCAGGGTTAAAGCAAACCCCCACTTCACCTACATCTAGCTAACCTCACAACCGAGGTCAAAGTTTCCAGAGCAACTGATTATGCAGATACATTCCATTGTTGCAAAGTACATCATCTCTGGTCACCTGGGCTATAAGGTTATTTTAATGTGAAAATTACAGCAAAATATAGATCAATAAGCAAAACAGTAAGTGAAATGGGGATGTTTAGTAAATGAGGCCTACGAGCAGTCTCAGAAGGTGGAGGTAAGATAAAACAACAACCACAGGCCTCCAGAGAGAAAAACTACACACACACACACACACACAATCGACTGACTCCAAGGGCATTGGCCATGGCAGGGAGCAGCTAGAGAGCCCGTAAATCAAGGCCCTGTGAGCCTGAGCAGTCCACATCTTCACGTAGGCTTTGCTCCTATGCCAGCAACCACAGAGAGGTCTTCTGGTTGGGTAGTCTGCTGGTTCTAGCTAGAGTTGGTCTTTTGCTCAAAGGGACTGTAGCCAACGATTCCCCTGTGGCCTGTGTGCCCAAAGTGCCCAAGGCCCATCCACGATGAATTCCTCATAGTTGGCATGAACAAAATAGGCAACGGAGAATCAGAAGAGGGAAAGGGCCCCATGAAAGGGAGCAGCCTGCAGAGACGCCATGTCCACTGTGGGTACTCGACACTGTATGACAATTCCCCTCTCCCTGAAGTCCTAGTATTTGGAGTACAGTAAGACCTCCTCCAGTTTTTGGGTTTTTTTTTAAGATTTTATTTATTCTTTGACAGAGAGAGAGAGAGAGGGAGAGAGAGAGACAGCACAAGCAGGCAGAGAGAGAGGAGGAAACAGGATCCACGCCGAGTGGAAAGCCAGATGCAGGGCTTGATCCCAGGACCTGGAGATCATGACCTGAGCTGAAGGCAGAGGCTTTAACCCATTGAGCCACCCAGGTGCCCCGACCTCCCCCAGTTCTCTATAGTCATCTCTCAGTTGGATGCAAACATAGTTTCTGAACCCAGATTCTGTAGTGTGTGTGCCTCTTCGGGAAAAAAAATAAATTAAGAAAAAAAACTGTAAGTAAATCTTTTTTTTTTTTTTTTTTTTTTTTTTTTTTTTACAGTTTGTCTGGATTCCTTGATTTTGGGCGTTTTTTTCTTCAGGATTTCATTCCTTTCAGTTTTTTTGTCCATTTTTTTTTAATCAGTTAGCATGGAAAAACAAGAAATAAAGTTGCCAAGATAACTATCAATGTTTATGGCTGTATGACAAATTAACTTTGGAGCAAATGTCATATACATACAAGACCTTTAAAAAGGGTTGCCTAATCTGACCTACCATTTAAGTACAGTTCAGTTACTATTTGATAACATAAATGCCATACCAGGGCAGGTATCTAACTAAAGCTGGGGAAACTCTAAAGAGGGTACTAACATAGAGAAGGCTTCCAGCCAATGATCACGTCCACACTTTTAGGACAGAACTGTTCCAATACTGGATTCTACCCATGAGGAGAGATAGCAATAATACATCGAGATACTGTCATAGATTTTTCTTCCCAGGAAAGTGGCTCTGAGATCTGCATGGAGGGGGTTCACTGAAGAGTACTTCTGAGTCAACACCTCTAAGGGAATGAGGGAAGCACAACTGAGAAGAAAGCAAATTTGCAAGTGTGACGCAGTTCTAAAAGAGGCCTCATCTGATCCTAGAGGGAGCTCTGAGGCAGGGGTGGTCCTTCAGAGATGTCTCCTAATGAACCAAGGGGGCCAGTCCTTTGTAACCTCAACATCCAAGCAGTAAATAGATGCAGGAGGCCCCAGGGTAAGAGAATTTGAGAAAGGCAGCTGCCTCTATCAGAAGGCAATTCCTGGGGCAGTACCCACCTGTCAACTGCCAGAAGTCCACATTCCCAGCAACTGTGAGACTATTTTTGTGGAATGGAGGAATCTAAGTCATTTATTAAGATTTTATTTATTTATTTGACAGAGAAAGCAATCACAAGTAGACAGAGAAGCAGGCAGAGAGTGAGGGGGAAGCAAGCTCCCTGCTGAGCAGAGGGCCCAATGCGGGGCTCAATCCCAGGACCCTGAGATCATGACCTGAGCCGAAGGCAGAAGCCTTAACCCACTGAGCCACCCAGGTGCCCCTCTAGGTCATTTATTATAGCCACCCCAAAAGGTGCAAAAACCAGGGCCAACCATTCACTCCTTGGCCTCATCAACAGGGCTTTCTATTTCTCCATAGTAACCTTGACAGCTGGGTAAGCCACACTGTTGGCATAGGTCCTGGATCTACTATTAACACAGAGGTGTTTATGTTCTCCCTCCCACGACTTCCTAGAACCGACCTCATTTTCACTCTTCAGCCTTTTCTATCAAATGGATATTTTGATCTGATGACAAGTTCAGAAACGGGCTTGGTCCAAGAGATCCACTGTTTCTGAAGTAAAAATTCAATTTCTCCAATTATGCATAATCTGTCACCCTATGGACTCCATCAGAAAATAAGTGTAGTTATAAAATAATTTGACTCGTTTTTAAGAATATGCCAGAAATTTCATATCCAGATCAGTGTTACCCTGTTCAAGGTTTCAAGGTAGTCAAGTTTTCGTAGTTTGTACTAATAATTGTTGTAGAAAATATTTCTGGCAAAGTCATCTCAAAGCCTAGGACACATGCTTAAGAAATATGATTATGAGGTAGAGACAATTTATGACCAGGGTAAATATAGGTCCAAATTCTACTGTTTACCACATATTAGCTGTTAGTCCTTGGCCAAACTAATCTTTCTGAGCATACTTTTTCATTCTGTAAGATTGAAATAAAAACTACTGCCATGGCACTAGTATGAGAATTCAGCAATAACATAGGCCTAAAGATTCTGGAACATAATCCATACTCATAATATTATAATATTATATAATATTATATATTATAAATTATATAATATTAGCTTTTTATCCTTTTTTCCCTCATTTTCTCTTCTTTTCCATCAATGAAAGGTAGGAGAAAAATGTGAAGTATCTCATGTACAATGTCTGTCCGTTTTTAAGATTTTATTATAGAATTAGTTTATATTTATAGCCTTATTACAAAGTTAGTAGTTTCCCTATGCCCCACACCCAGTTTCACCCATTAACATGCTGTATTAATAAAACACATTCGTTAGAATTAGTGAACCATTAGTGAACATCATTAGTGACTACAGTCCATAGTTCATTTAAATTTCCTCAGCTTTTTGTCAATGTTTTTTCCTTCCAACTTTTTTTTTAAATAGGCAGGCATTTCTGAAGATAAAATCTGGTAAATAAGGTAAGTAATAGAATTTATTTTTGAAAATGATCTAATATATAAATCAGTGAGGAAGTTGTCTGTGGTTTATAAAATGGCCTTCACAGTCATGTCAGAGGAGACTTCCAAATATGTGTTAGCCCCACCTCCACCTCTGGTATTGGAAAGTGGGTCCCCATGCTAATTCTAGTTGATGACAACATGCATACAATTGCTTCGGGAACAAGCTCAGCATGCTAAGTTCTTACCATTCTTACCTTTACCCCCTAAAAAAGTGAATAGTCTCTCAAACCCAAGCAAAAATTATCGTGGGGGGAATGCCTGGATGACTCAGTCAGTTACGTGTCTGCCTTTGGCTCAGATAACGATCCCAAGACCCTGGGATCGAGTCCAGCGTAGGGCTCCTTGCTCAGCAGGAACCTGCTGATCCCTATGTCTGCCATTCCTCCCACTTGCTCAGTCTGTCTCTCTCTCTCTCTTTGGCAAATAAATACAGTTACTAAAAAAATTATCGTGGGAAAAAGAAAATGATCACCGGAATGTATTCCAAGAGATTGGGATCCCAAGATTGGATTCATGATGTAAACTCTTACCCTTCACAGGTAAAATATCCCAGTAAATGACACCACTAGTCTGTAGGAAATTTATCTCTTTCTAAAATTTTTAATAAAATGAATATACCCCCAAATTGATTAATAGTGACGGTTACACCTAGAGAGACATGTCCATGAATATTTGAGGTTTGAGGTTACAGGAGGCTTTGGGTTTTGTTCAGAGTTGGCAAAGTTGTTTTGACTTAACAATATATTCCTTATGCTGAGATGGTGTTTTGAAAACCATTCTCCCAGGTCCTCATTTGGCCCTTGCATAGTTAATGTGGCCTCAATATAGAATATGCATGCTACTGGCCGAGGGACTGAAGTATTCTAATCACTCAAGCATGTTATAGCTAAGGATTAACAAAATCTCCCTCTATGCTCCAGAGTAATTAAAATATGCAGTTGTGGGCAAAGCTGAGAATTGGGAATGCACCTGAAATTTCATGAAGACTCATTAAACCATCAAAGATAATCCTAAGCAAAACAGACCTCTATGTTTACTCCCTTGGTTTTTACATGGAAACAGTACTGCTCTCTTGCTCCCTGCAAAAGTGAATGCTTTGACTTCTGCCCGTTTCTTTTATAGTAAGAATGTCAAGTTCTTTCAGATGGACATTGCCTTCAAATGCCAAGTTCCATGCTTCCGTGTCCTAGAAAGACAGCAATCCTCAGCATACAGAGCTGCTAAACTCTGATAGCGAACCTCAGAAGAGTGGAAATCATGCAGCCTCTCCCGTTTTACTTTATGCATAGAGTTCAGATTTGAATTCCGAAGGCTTCTGTGGGAAGAAGAATCCCATTACCTCTACACTCAGGCCTCACGTTGCCTTCTATGGCATGTTGTTAACTAAGCTAATGCCACCTCTAGTATTTACATCCCACTGTCTTCTGCCCACAACTCTATGTACAACCTCAGTGGTTTAGCAGAAATATCAATGGACCAGACATATTTGGAAGAGGAACAGGTGTGTCACTGTTCCCTTAACCCTGCAACTCTGCTTTTTTCTAACACTTCTCCATAATTCTCTGCCCAACAAGGGAAGACAGTGCAAAGAAAATTCAAAGAAAAGAAAAGGAGATGCAAATGGGAAGATGCTCTTAGTGCAGCCAACTGTTGAGAAAATACTCAGTGGACGTATTAATTTCTGAATTTCAAGTCTTTTCAGTAATAATCACTTCCTTTTGACAAGTTACAGCACAGAGTATGACCCCACTTTATCTGTTCTCTGCTACCAGACTTATCTCAATGGCCACATGCAAGAAGATCCAGTAGCCTTGTGGGCACTACTCATAATGGGGCTTTAATTCTTCTAGAAGAGAGACAGTGTGAATTTGCGTGTCTCTAACCAGTAAGAGAGATAACTGCCAGTGAGAGCAGATCAAGTACAAGTGTGGACAAGGCCCCTGTATACTCTGCAGGCTCAATCACATTTCCTCACATTATTTAAATATTTGCAAGACTCATCCAGTTTTTTCTAAGGCCTGCAACTCAACACTAAGCACCTGGAATAAAAACAGTATTTAGCATAGCTGTAACTTAAAGGATAAAAGTCACCATCAGTCCAGAAAAGTAAGGAGCCTCATCCTACAAGAATAGGTTTCCTTTAAAGGCCAGCTATAATGGTGCGTGCAGAATCTGTTTGCCGTATCCATTATCTGTATCAGGGAATGGGCCTTGGCCATATTTTTATGATTACGGAGCTAATGAATCACCTTGCAGTGGCTGACCTCTAAATTAGAATGGCTTGATAGTTCCCGTCAGAGTCAGTAGTTTGCAAAAAAAAAAAAAAAAAAAAAAAAAAGCTGCTTATAGGCCATGAATCCAATAAACTGTTTACTGGGAACTTAGATTAGAATGAGTTTAAGAAATTACTTGTCTAACTATTAAACTCATAAATTACAATTTATTCACAAATGAATATTTCAATTATTATTTTTAACATATTGTCTCAAAGACATAGGGCTCTATCCTTAATAGCAACTTGAATTATTTTTCAATTGCTTTATCTTAAAGTACTTCTCTCCAGCATAGGAAATGTTGGCAATATGTTCCTAATATGTGACCTTTAAAATATGATACTACAAACACCTTGACACCATAGTCGCTTCCAGACTGAAATGAACTGCTAATGTTTAGAAACCCAGATTTCATCTCTCAGTACTCAACTAAAATTAATTGGAAGCTAGAAAGGAGGATAGGTTGCCAGTCGAAACTGGCCCCTTACTTCGTCATATTCCTAAAAGTGAGTTATGAGCTCTGCGCCCTAGAAATGCTACAGACACAGCAATGTCTGTAACACTGAAACTGAAACCAAAACCCCACCAAGTCCAGCTGTGCAATTTTCATCATACACACAGCTTCAGGTACCTCAACGGGAAAATGAGTTTCACACGTTTCTCAGATAAGGTGTTTGGAAGGTTGGATAAGAAATTGCACGTAAAGGTACCTAACGATAATGAGCACCCACTCATTGAATCTGTATCTTTCTACTCTTAACCTTTCATCCTGCAAGAACACATAGAAGCCAAGGAATTTCTTTTGACCTAGAGAGGGGCAGACTCATGAAATCAGAACCTCTCACCTCAAACGGGCTCCACATCTCTTTGGTTTACTCCTAATCTTATTGGACCATTTTTTAAGAGTTTCTAATTTAACCAATTCCAGTTTACATAGAGTGTTGGGGTTTTGTTTTATATGTTAACATATAATGTATTATTTGCCCCAGGGGTACAGGTCTGTGAATCATCAGGCTTACACATTTCACAGCACTCACCATAGCACACCAGTGTCCATCACCCAGCCACCCTCTCCCTCTCCACCCCCCACTTCCCAGCAGCCCTCCATTTGTTTCCTGAGATTAAGAGTCTCTTATGGTTTGTCTCCCTCCCTGGTCCCATCTTGTTTCATTTTTTCCCCTCCTTTCCTCATCTCTAATTCCATACAATATACAATAGCTCAGATCACATTAGCAAGCATTTCTGCTTTTTTGCAGAGCTGAGACATCCATTTAATATCAAAGAAAGACAAAAGATGTATCGGAGTTAAGACAGAAGTTTCCTAAGAGCAGCAGATATGACTTATTCATCATACAGAAGCACACAGAGACACACGCACATAGGTGCTGCTCCAAGACATTTGCTGTGAACATGACTTTTGAAGGTCTCATCACTTAGCCTCTCTGAGCTTTCTCTCTAAAGTTAGGTTATTAATACTCACTTCACAATGTTATGGAAAGACCCTAAGAGAGAACATGAAAATGTCGGTAGCTGTAACTGGTCTACGTGTGCTCGGCTGAATGGGTGACTTGAACCTCAAGAATACCTTCATGTAACTGGCAAGTTAATAACCACATCCTTCCTCAAATTTGAGTCCAGATCAAAATTTGTCTGCCATATGTTAAAAAATATAAATAGGAGTCTCACACGATATTCAGGCTTTCATCTTAGGCAATCTCTACACCTGAACTACAGAAATCCTCTTTGAAAATGTCTGACCTGGGCGGCTCAGTCATTAAGCGTCTGCCTTTGGCTCAGGTCATGATCCTAGAGTCCTAGGATCGAGCCCCGCATCAGGATCCCTGCTTGGCAGGGAGCCAGCTTCTCCTCCCACTCCCCCTGCTTGTATTCCCTTTTTTGCTGTCTCTCCCTCTATCAGATAAATAAAATCTTTGAAAAAAAAAAAAGAAAAAGAAAATGTCTGACCTACTATGAATTTGACCTACTATTTTGTGACCAAGTTAAAGCCTCAGTCTGAATTACAAGCTGCCTACACACATCAGTAAGCATCCTTTTAGTAAGACATAAACTGCTAAAGCTTCATCATAGTCTATATTCAGCAAATAAACTTCCCTCCTCACATGGAGTGTAAGAGAATAAAAACAGACCTGATAATTGAGAACAGTCTGTTTTTGGCATCCTAGTTTCTTTTAAACAAACGTCTCATGATTAATTCCTCTTTCCAGAAGACTGCTGTGAAGTTTGATGTTATTCTCATGTTGCTTCTCAGAGTATTTCTATGACACAGAACTTTCACTATGGTCTGGTCTTCAAACTGTTTGTGTCTATCTGCAGTGGTCACGGATTGGCTTGCCCCAAAGCAAATCCCATATGAAATTAGTCTTCTATATGCAGGGTTAAGACTCAAAATTGTGAACACCCAGAATGGCACAGGGCAGCCATTAGTCAGAGGGGACACTGATCCCAGCACCTCAGCTGGGTTCTGGAGATCACCCTGTTCTGCCTCCAGCTACTTAACTCTGGGGAAGCAGGCAGGGGGACAATGAGGATGACTACTATGTGATAGGGACCACTCCGGAAGCTCAAGACACTATCTATTTACCAAAAAATAAAGACTGATTTCCCTATCTTAACAACCAACGAGGCCATAGTAGTTCCTCCTGCCAAGTATGTGTCCTCATGGATCAAAATCCGAGGTGCAGGAACCCAGCATATCCACTGCCACCTAAGTTTCCCAGCATTAAAAGACAGTTTTAAGAAAAAAAAAAAACAACCTAAGAAATAACAGGCGTTGGTGAGGATGTGGAGAAAAAAGAACCCTCTTACACTGTTGGCAGGAAAGCAAAATGGTACAGCCACTGTGGAAAACACAGTGTGGTATGTGTAGTGTGTGGTATGTGTATGTGTTAGTATGGAGGATCCTAAGAAAGTTAAAAATAGAACTACCCTACGACTCAGTAATTCTACTAGGTATTAATCTGAAGAATACAAAACCACTAATTCAAACAGATACTTGCACATCTATGCTTGTGGCAGCATTATCTTTAATAGCCAAGATATGGAAGCAGCCCAAGTGTCCATTGATAGATGATTGGATAAAGAGGGTGTGGTACACACACACACACACACACACACACAGGAATATTATTCAGCAATAATAAAGAATGAAATCTTGCCATTTGCAATGACCTAGTTGGAGCTAGAGAGAATAACGTTAAGTGAGCTATGCCAGTCAGAAAAAGGGAAATACCATACGATTTCACTCATAATGCAGAGTTTAAAAAACAAAACAAAAGGAGCAAAAGGGGTAAAAAAGAGAGAGACAAACCAAGAAACAGTTTCTTAACTATACAGAACTTGATGGTCACCAGAGGGGAGATGGGTAGGGGGTGGGTGAAACAGGTAATGAGGATTAGGGTTAGAATTAGGATCATCGCAATGAACACCAGATGATTAAAATAAAAACATTTTAAAAATGAAGGCAATACCCCAAAATAGTTTAAAAGGTTTTATTTATTTGAGACAGAGTGTGAGAGTGAGCACAAGCAGGGGGCAGGGAGGGGCAGAGCGGGAGGGAGAAGTACACTCCCCCTGAGCAGGGAGCCCAAGGTGGGGCTCAATCCCAGGACCTTGGGATCACAACCTAAACCGAATGCACATATTGAACCGACTGAGCTACCCAGGTGCCCCTAAAAGTTTTTTAATTTTGCAGATCAAAAAAGGCTACTTTTATTTTCTCTTAAAAAAAAATAAAAACAAAAAATAAAAAAACAGTTTTAGAAAGCAGAATTATAGGACACCTGAGTGGCTCACTTGGTTAAGCAGCTGCCTTCGGCTCAGGTCATGATCCCGGGATCCTGGGATCAAGTCCCACATCAGGCTCCTTGCTCAGCGGGGAGCCTGCTTCTCCCTCTGCCTCTGCCTGTCACTCTGCCAGCTTGTGCTCTCTCTCCCTCTCTCTCTGACAAATAAATAAATAAAATCTTTAAAAAAAAAAAAGCAGAATTATATAAGTCTTGAAATCTCTATTTAAATGGAAATTACTTGAGAGAGAAGCTCCTTAAGGCATTAGGACCTATTATCATGTTGCTACCTGTTTAGTTGGAGATACAGGCAGTGGACACTGTGAAAAGCAGGGAAGAGCTGTGGGAGGCAGGGAACGCTACTCTGGTCTAGAAGTTTGCAAAGCTGAAGGCAACAGCGAAGATGGAAAGGTTTTGAGGGTAGTGCGGAGTCCAGAGGAGCACAGTGAACCTATCTCATGCCACCTAGCTGACTTACACAGCCCTCCTAAACAATCGAGTTGAGTAAGGTGGTAGCAAAATTCCATCAGAATACACAAGCTGATGCCAGATCTGGTTTGGGTTTTTCCCCACATTGTTCTAAGAGCTAATTAATTCAATGCTGTCAAATTTTCCCTAATGCTTTTCTTAAAGACATATTAATCAACAGTTATTTTAAGGTAGAGCATGTAGTTGCCAAACCCTCTTACAAAAATTTAGATTCATTGTAAGCAACCCATCACATCATTTTAAAGATGTCTAAGGAAGTGGCTCAATTGAGTTCTTGCAAAATAACCACAGATGGTTAAGAAAAAAAAGATGAATGGCCCAGACTTACAGAGCCATATAAATGAGTCACTACTAACAAAAGGTACCTACCTTTTCAGGAAATCTGGCAGAGTATCTTAAAAAGCAGCTTAGATAGTTTCATAATTCTAATTCTGATTTGAAATAACTTCACATTCACATGACAGGCAAGAGTGAAGGGACCTTTTTAATTCGGTAAACTTATGAGCATTATGATCTTTGTAAATATGTACCTGACAATAATTTTAATTTTCAAATCACTCTGTCAACAAGTTTTCATGTGCCACTAGGATGGTTTATAAGCTAATTAAATACAGTTATATCAGAAACATTTTTCTCCCTGGTTTTTCAATGCATCTGATTTTAACATATTACGAATTCTTTAATATTGATTATCTCTCTAATGGAAGTATTGATCCCACCACATAGGTGCCATTATTTTCCCCAACTGAAAAAAACGTAACATCTCAGAGCTATAGGTCTGAGCTTTATGTGGAGGAGAATACGGCAACTCCCATTACAAAGTGACTTATATGTGCATGTGGTGAGGGAAGTGGTAACAGAATTAAAAATAAAATTACCTTTAATATAGTATCAATGTGTTTTTTTCCTATTTTAGTTCTTGTATTCTCCTCCTCAAGGACTTGTGAAAGAGCCCAATTATATCATTCCAGAGACACCGAAGCCTGAGAAGCAGAAAAGAGCTTCTGGTCCAAGATGGTGATTTATAAAGGAAGACCCTGAACTCACCCCTTCCACAGACACACACCATCTATCGATATTTACAAAGCAGTTCCACCTGAAGAACTCAGGGCTGACTGAATCGTTTCTGCACAATACAAGATAGAGACAACATACAGACCAGCAAAGATGGAGCATCCTGCCTAATGGTAGGAGAGCTGCTGGAACGCTCTCCAGGTGGGAGGGGCTGTTAAGTTTTAAATTCTGCCTCCACTTTGAGAGTGTGGTCAAGAGTAGAGTTCAGGCACCATAGTCAGCCTGCCACACCAGGGAGCTCTGAGCCCCTCGTCTACCTTGGGGCACAGAAAAAAAAGGTAAAGTTTAAAAGACCAAATAGAATATAAGGGATCTAGCCCTACGACTCCATCAAATGGCAGGATAACTGCTTGAACTCTCTTCAGGTCAAAGGGCTTGACCCAAGTTTGACTTTGGTTTTTCGGCCTTAGTGTGGACACCAGCAGGATCCAGGCGCCCTAGCAGCCTACCTCCTCAGTGGGCCCCAGGACCCTTGCCACACCAGGTGTGTAACTAAGGCAACCCCAGCACATTCACAGAGACACGTCTCATCAGCAGACACCACAACTCGAGCTGTGTCAGCCAGGTGACACAGGCACAAAGCACCTCCAACTCTCCAGGTTCACACCACTTTAGCTCTAGACCACCTGCTGGTGCACCCCCAGACCAGAGTACTCCAGGACCTCCCAGCTCACATCCACCTCAGCTCCAGCAACCCCATCAAAGTGTCTCCCACTCTGAGCACCCCCAAGAGACTTTGGTTTGTATCCACCTCAGCTTCAGTTGTCCTATCAGGATTCCCTATGCACAGAGAGATGCAGAACTCTATCCCATGGCCATGTCACTCAATCCACCCCATTAGGGCAGCCCCAGCACAGATTGCTCCAGGACCCCTACCCACAGCAGCTCCAAGGACCCCTACCCACAGCAGCTCCAGCAAGCCAGGCAAAGTCACCAGGCACCCACAGCCTTCACAGGGGACATTCCTACAGAAGACTACTGCTTCAACCTGAGGACAGTAGCTGTTCCATTTAATTCATAAAACACACACACACACAGTCAAGAAAAATTAAGAGAAAGGGGAATATGTTTCAAATGAAAGAACAAGACAAAACCTCAGGGAAAAAAAACTAAGTGAAATAGAGATAACCAATCTATCTGATAAAGAGTTCAAAGTAATAGTCATGGAGATGTTCACTAGACTGAAGAGTAGATGAATTCATTGAGAACATCAACAAAGAGATAGAAAATACAAAAAAGAATCAATCAGAGGTGAAGAATACAGTAACTGAAATGAAAAGTACACTAGAGGGAATCAATAGATTAACAGATACGCAAGTATGAAGCAGCAATCTGGAAAACATGGTAATGGAAAGCAAAAAAGCCAAAGAGAAAAAAAAAAGTTTTAAATGAGTATAGGTTAAAAGAGATCCCTTGGACAACATCAAGCAAACATTTACTTAAGAGGGGACCCAGAAAAACAAAAGAAAGAGAAAGGGGCAAAAAAGTTTTTTTGAAGCAATAGTAGCGAAAACCTTCCTAACCTGCAGAAGTAAACAGACATTGAGGTTAAAGAAGGATACATCAATTAAGATGAATCCAAAGAGGCCCATACAACAATACCTTGTAATTAAAGTGTCTAAAATTAAAGGTAATTTTTAAAGCTTCAAGAGAGAACCAAATAGTAATGTACAAGAGAACCCCCAAAAGGCTATCAGCTGATTTTTCAGCAGAGACTTTGCAGGCCAGAAGAGTGGCACGACATATTCAAAGTGCTGAAAGTTAAAAAACCTATACATAAGAATACTCTACCCAACAAGGTTATCATTCAAAATAGGAAAGATAAAGAATATAAATTAAAAGAGTTTAAGATAAAAAGTTCATCTATACTAAGCAAGCCTTCTAAGAAATGTTAAAGCGGTTTTATTACATGGAAAAGAAAAAGCCAAATTCAAAAATTATAAAAGGAAACAATTTCATGAGTAAAATCAAATATACAGTAAAGGTTGTAGAGGAATCACTTATACAGGTAGTATGAAGATCCAAAATCAGATATAGTAAAACCAGGGCACCCAAGTGGCTCAGCTGTTTGAGCAACCTCAACAGTTTTGGCTCAGATCATGGTCTTGGTGTCATGACATCAAGCCCCGGGTCAGACTCTGATCTCAGTATAGAGTCTGCTTCAGAGATTCTCCTTCCCCTGCTCCCTGCCCCCCTGACCCTCTGCTCCTTTGCTCCTTTGCTCCTTTGCCTGCTCATGCTCTCTCGCACTCTCTTCTCTCAAATAAAAATCTCGAGGGGAAAAAAAGTAGTAAAACTAATTATATCTTAAAAAATGAGTTAAGGAGACAGACAACATTAAAAAATGTAAAATATGACAACACATATATAAAATGTGGACATGGAGAGCAAAAATGAAGTTCTTTTACAATGTGTTTGAACTTAAGTGACCACTGATTTAACATAGATTGCTATATACTTAGGATGTTCTATGTGAACTTCGCTGTAACCACAAACCAAAATCTCGTGATACATAAAAAATAAAGAGAAAAAGTCAAGCATTACACTACACTAAGTCCTTGAACATAAGACAAAAGAGCAAAGTAAGAACAGAGCTACGAAAACCAAAGAATTAACACAATAGTAATAAGTATATACCCACTAAGAATTACTTTAAATGTAAATGGTCTAAATACTCTAATTAAAAGCTATAGGGTGACAAAATAAAAAGGAGACCCATATATATGCTGCCTACAAAAGACTCACTTCAGATCTAAAGATAGGCAGACCAAGTGGAAAGATGGAAAAAGACAGTCCATGCAAATGCAAGCAAAGGAACTCGTACAGGACAAAATAGACTTTTAAACAAAGACTCTAACAAGAGAAAAAGAAGGGCATTGCATAATGATAAAGGGTCAATCCAACATGATGATACAACAATTGTACCTATCTATGCACCCAACATTGGAGCACCTAAATACATAAGGCAAATACTGACAGACATAAATGGAGAAATTGATAGTAATACAATAATGAAGAAATTTAATACCCCATTTACATCAATGGATAAATCATCCAGATCTCAGTAAGTGAACATTGGCTTTGAATGACATAGGAGGTCGCATTGACCTAACAGAAATATGTACAACATTCCATTCAAAAACAGCAGAATATACTTTTTCAAGTGCACATGGAACGTTCTCTGGGATAGATCACATTGTAGGCCATCAAAACAAGTTATAGATTGCAATTATAGCATGCATCTTTTCAAACCACAATGCTATGCAACAAGAAATTACAAAAACAGCAAAAAAAACAAAACAAAAAAAACTGGACAAGACACAAACACATAGAGGCTAAACAACTATACTACTCAACGAACAGTTGATTGACAAACCAAAGGGGGAAAAAAAAAAGTACATGGAGACAAAAGCAGAGACCCAACCTTCCCAAGTCTTTGGGATGCAGTAAAAATAGTTCTAACAGGAAAATTTATAGCAATGTAGGTCTACCTCAGGAGGGAACAAACAAACAAAAACTCCATCTAACCTTATTCTTAAAGGGACTAGAAAAAGAAAACACACCCAAAGTTAGTAAAAGGAAAGAAATAATCAAGAGCAGGAAAAAAGTAAATAGAAACTAAAATAACCGGCGCCTGGGTGGCTCAGTTGGTTGAGCAACTGCCTTCGGCTCAGGTCATGATCCTTGAGTTCTGGGATCGAGTCCCACATCGGGCTCCCAGCTCCATGGGGAGTCTGCTTCTTCCTCTAACCTTCTCTCCTCTCATGCTCTCTCTCACTTTCTCTGTCTCTCAAATAAATAAATAAAATCTTTAAAAAAAAAAAAAAAAACTAAAATAACAATGGGTGGGGGGGGAAAATCAATGAAATCAAGATCTAGTTCTTTGAAAAAATAAACCAAGTTGACAAACCTTTAGCCAGACTCTGAAAAAAGAGATTGGGGGTGGGTAGAGAACCCAAATAAACAAAACAAAATCAGAAGTGAAAGAAGCGACTACACCACCCCACAGAAATATAGCAAAAAAAATCCAAAGATCATAACAGACTGCTACAAAAGAGCAGTCTTTTATATAAATATTTATATAAAATTTTATATATATAATTTATATATTTTATTATATTTATATATATAAATACAATATAAAATATTATATTTATATATAATTTTAAATAATTATATGCCAACAATGTGGACCATCCAGAAGAAATGAGTAAATTCCTAGAAATATATAACCTCCCAAAACTGTGTCAGGCAACAGAAAATCTGAACTGACATAGTCTGTTCATGTCTGTAATGAAACTGAACTGGTAATCAAAAAGTTAACAACAAAAGTCCAGGAAGGAAAGCTTCCCAATACATTCTAGGAGACCAGCATCACCCTCATACCCAAACCAAAGACACTACCAAAAAAGAAAACCACGGGCCAATATTGCTAATGAGCACATGCAAACATACTCAACAAAATAGTAGCAAACCACATTCAATAGTACATTAAAAGGATCTTTCACCATGATCACGTGGGATTTATTTCAGCAATGCAAGAATGGTTCAGTATTTATCAATATGATATACCACATTAACAAAGTGAAAGGTAACAATCATGATTATGTCTACAGACAAAAAAACATCTGACAAAATTCTCATGATAAGAACTCTCAATAAAAAGGGTTTAGAGAGAACATACCTTAACATAATAAAGGCCTTATATGAAAAACTCACAGCTAACATCATTTTCAATGGTCAGATCAGGAGTAAGACAAAGATGTCCACTGTCACCACTTTTCTTCAACACAGTGCTACAAGTCCCTAGCCAACACAATCAAACAACACAAAGAAATAACAGGCATCCAAAATGGTAAGGAAAAAGTAAAATTTGACTACTGCAGATGATATAATGCCATACATAGAAAATCCTAAAGACTTCACCAAAAAGTTTTTGGAAGTAATAAACAGAGTAAAGCTTCCATATACAAAATATACAGAAACCTGTTACATTTCTATATGCTAATAATGAAGTAGCAGAAAGAGAAATTAGAACAATCCCATTGACAACTGCATCAAAAATAAAACACCTATGAGTAAACTTAACCAAGGAGATAGACCTATACTCTGACAACTTTAAAACATTGTTCAAAGAAATTCAAGGTGACACAAACAAATGGAAAGATATACCATGCTCTTGGATCAGAAGAATTAATATTGTCAAAATGTCCCTATAACCCAAAGCAATCTACAGATTCAAGGCAGTCCCATCAAAACATGAACAGTATTTTTCACAAAACTACAACAAATACTAAAATTTGTATGGAATCACAAAAGCCCTCCAATTGCCAACGTCATCTTAAGAAAAAACTGGAGATTCCACAATCCCAGATTTCAAGGTATAGTATAAAGCTGCAGTATTCAAACCAATATGGTACTGGCACAAAAACAGATACAAAGATCAATGGGACAGGATAGAGAGCATAAACTACTGTGATTACACCAAAATACAAAGTTTTTGCACAGTAAACCATGAACAAAACAAAACGGCAACCTACTGAGAGAAGCTATTTTCAAATGACGTTTGTGATGAAGGGTAAGTATCCAAAAACAGATAAAGAATTAATACAACTAAACATCAAAAAACAATCTGGGTTTAAAGACGGGCAAAGGACATTATTTGAAAGAAGACATACACGTGGCCAAACACATGAAAAGATGCTCACCACCACTAAATGCACATCAGAAAATGCACATCACCACTAAATGCCTCAGAAAAACGCACATCAAAAATACTGAGATCTTACCTTAAACTTGTCAGAATAGGTAAAATAAAAAAGACAAGTAGTAGTAAGTGGTGGCAAGGATGTGAAGTCAAAGGAACCCTCCTGCACTATTTGTCAAAATGTTCATTGACACAGCTACTATAGGTAACAGAATCGAAGTTCCCCGAAAAGTTACAAATAGAAATACCATATGATCCAGTAATTCCACTACTAGATATGCATCCAAAGAGAACAAAGGTACTAATTCAAAAAGATAGGTGCATCCCTATGTTTATTGCAGCATTATTTACAACAGCCAAGGTATGAAAGCAGCCTAAATGTCTTTTGATAGATGAATCAATAAGGATGTGCCATATACACACACATAATGGATTATTATTCAGACATAAATTAAGAATGTGATCTTGCCATTTGTGACAATATGGGTGGACCTAAAGGATATTATGCTAAATGATATAAGCTAGACAAAGGCAAATACCATAAGAGTTCTCTTATATGTTGAACTTAAAAAACAAAGTAAATGGGAAAAAAAAAAGGGTGGAAACAGACCCATACGCACAGAGAACTGGTTGGTTGTTGCTGGGATTAGAGGTGTGGAGGTATGAGTAAAATGAATGAAGAGCAGTGAAGGATACAATCTTTTAATTATAAAGTCACAGGGATGAAAGGTACAGCGTAAGGATTATAGTCAATGGCACTGTAAGTGTGCTCTGGTGAGAGCTCGTAGCTACACTTGTAGTGAGCATAGCACGTCACATACGGTTGTTGAATTACTATGTTATATACCTGAAATAACATGACATCATGTGTCAACTATACTTGACCTTCTCAAAAAGCAGGGAAAGAAATGCAAATTTTTAAAGAGGAAAAAAAAAGCCAGGAAAGTTAGGATCTTTTAACAATTGTAAAGGAAACACCAAAAAGCTAAATGTTGCATGCAAGCTGGCGATCAGGCCACAAACAGTCAGTAGACAGAGTTGGGACCATCACGCTGGAGAGATTTATTTGGAAGTCTGGATGGTGGGGTAAAAGGAGGGCATATGGAAAGACATAAAAAGAATCTTGTTCCTTCCAAATAAGCACTCAATTTTGATGAAAGAGTACGGACCAACCCAGATTCTACAGCCTGTCTTTCTGGGTGCAAATCCGGCTACAATTATTTTGACAAAGTTACCAAGTCTCCTAGCATGTCAAATGAGAACAAGAGGATCTACCACATAGGATTGTTTGTGAGGATTAAAAGAGTAAATATTTATAGGTGCTTAAAGCAGTCTCTGGTAAATATAGGATGCTGCCAATTCTCACTAAAACATAAAATGAGAGGGGCCCCTGGGTGGCTCAGTAGTTTAAGCATCTGCCTTTGACTCAGGTCACGACACCAGAGTCCCAAGACAGAGCCACGCATGAGGGTCCCTACTCACTGGAAAGCCTGCTTCTCCCTCTGCCCCTCACCCTACTTGTGCTTGCATGCTCTATCACATAAATATTTAAAATAAAGGAGATTTAGGAGATACATATGTAAATAGGGAGCATCAAATAATGTCATGTGACCCATTCACTTAAATATCTTATACAATATCCCACAAGCCGTATGCCTTCTTATAGCCCTGATTTTAATTAGTGTGGGATCCAAAAGACCAAAGATCTCAATCTTCTGAATCCCCCAGACTTTCCCCATCCATGCTTTCAACAGCAGAGGCATAGCTAAACCTAACCTCCAGCCCTTCAAGGAAGCAATACGAACAGTTGAGTAGGAAATGTGATTAAATTCAGGTCCTGCCAGTATTTCCACATGCTTATTTTCAGAATGGTTTAATTAAAGTTTCTGACATGAAGAGAGCTATTTCTGTTCATCTATTCAGAGCTAGTTATAGAGGGGGAAAAAACTGAAATAGGCTGTTTCAGTCAATTTATAACAATATAGTTATACAATTAAGCTGGAAGGGTACAAAGAAAGTTAGTCTATATAATTTTTCCTCTTATGGAGGTATTCATTATTGAACAAATTGAGGTCTCAAATGGAATAATGTTGAGATAAACCAGTCAAAGGAGAACATAGCAGTTTCAAAATGTTCAATACGGACCCAATGTCCAAAATTTTAATTGTGTCCCCACTTTATTAATTCATTCTAAAAAGCTACAGAATGGTCAAACTAATTAATGCACTATTTATTGTTGATATATTTAAATATTCGTATGGATTATAAACATGGACATTATTCTTTAGTAACTAAAATGATAAAAAAAAAAAAACTATCATGGGGCGCCTAGGTGGCTCAGTTGGTTGAGCAACTGCCTTCGGCTCAGGTCATGATCCTAGAGTTCCGGAATCGAGTCCCACATCGGGCTCCCGGCTCCACGGGAAGTCTGCTTCTTCCTCTAAGCTTCTCTCCTCTGATGCTCTCTCTCACGTTCTCTGTCTCTCAAATAAATAAATAAAATCTTTAAAAAAAGAAAACTATCATGTGCAAAGGATTTGGATGCCCTGCTTAACTGTTATATCCATACGAGAAAATGGATACCGTACATCAGAAAAATATCTAGAAACCACTCGAGCTTTCTGAAAGGATCTGAAGAGCACTTGGATATAAATTCTCAACAGTTTTTCTCTCCAGCCTCAAAGCACCCCAGCAGGTCATAGAGCTCTCATGTCTCTCCCCTCAGCCTGAAGCTGGAAATGGCTACAGTACTATTTATTCAGTGAGCAGCCCGCCAACTCCATTCATCAGCCGGCCTGAGCAGGTGAACGATGGCAGAACATGTCGGTCACCTAGAGGGTAGCAGCTGTTCCAAATTCTGAAAAGGCCCACGTTAGGAGCGGCAGCCTCAGGTTGGGCGCCAAGAAGCAGCATCTTCCGGCCCACGCGGATGTGCACACAGCCCCCGCACACCTGGGCCAGGGCTTTGGGCACCATCCATTATGCTGGTGATCATGCGAGGCTCCAGCTTCCTGGGGAGCCAAGGTGAGGAATGCTTAATCACACTGCAAAATAGCTTTTGCCGGAACAGATGTAGCTTCTCACATTCTGGTGACTTTCCGAGGGGGGTCCAGAGAGGAGGAGGGGAAAGGGATTGAAAAGGAGGAGGAAGAAAAGGGATGGAGAGCAAAGATACAAAACCTGCTCCAGTTTTGTCTTACTTTTGGTCTGTCTCTATCGCACACCAGAGTGTCTGGAAAATAAGGAATGGCCAGATCTAGGGATTCGGCTGTCATCTGAGTATTCTTTCCTAGTTTTTGTCATACAATGAAGGCAACATGTGCCCTTATTAAAACATAATTGCCCTTCTACAATATGCACAACTTTAAAATGCACAACTCCGTGAGTTTTGGTATTACATACATACCATGAAACCATCATCACCATCAAGATGGTAAACTTACCCATCACCCCCCAAAGTATACTCAAGCCCTTGTCTCTTTGCCCTGTTGCAGGCAAACACCTGCTTTCCATCACTACAAACTAACTCACTTTTTCTAGAAACGTGTGTATGTAGAGCACACACTCTTTGGCTTTGAGGGCAGCAAATATTTTTTATAGTCACATTCAGGGATGTAAGTTTTAATTTTTGTGTGTTAAGAACGTTCAAAATTTTGTTAAGTGGCTACATGTCAAATATACCATATGTACCATTGACTACAGGTACAAGGTCATACAGCAGATTTCTAGAATATATTCATTCTCCTTCACTGAAACTTTATGCTCATTCACTAGTAATTCCTCCTTTTCTCCTCTCTCAGCCCCTGGCAGCCAACATCCCACTATTTGATTCCATGAATGTGCCAACATGCCCTTCAACAGACCAATGGTTAAAGAAGATATGGCCCATATATACAATGGAATATTATGCCTCCATCAGAAAGGATGAATACTCAACTTTTATGTCAACATGGACGAGACAAAGAGATTATGCTGAGTGAAGTCAGGCAGAGATAGCTATAATATGGTTTCACTTACTTAAAAGAGCATAAGGAAAAACATGGAGGACATCGGGAAAAGCAAAGGAAAGGTGAATGGGGGGAAACCGGAGGGGGAAATGAACAATGAGAGATCATGGACTCTGAGAAACTGAGGGTTTTGGAGGGCAGGCACTGGGGGAATGGGTGAGCCTGGTGGTGGGTATTAAGAAGGGCATATATTGCATGGAGCACTGGGTATGGTGCAAGAACAATGAATCTTGGAACACTGAAAAAATAAAATAAAATTAATTTATTCCATGAATGTGATTATCTCCTAAGTAGAATGATGTAGTATTTTCTTTCTGGGACTGGCTTATTTCACTTAGCACATGTCTTCAAGGTCCACACATGTTGTCACATATCGCAACATCTTTAAGACTGAAGAGTATTCCATCCTGTGTTCAGACCACATGTTCTTTATCCATCCAAGTGACCATGGGCATTTAGGTTGTTTCCCCCATCGTTTCTATTGTAAATAGTGGTGCAATAAATGTAAGATGGCTACTAGCTCTTTGAGATCCTGATTTTTATCCTTTTGCATATATATCCAGAATCAGATAGCTGAATCCTATATTAGTTCTGTTTTTAGATTCTTGATGAACCCCCCCCCCCAGTTTTCCATAGCAGCTGCACCATTTTGCATTACCACCAATAGCACACAGGGTTCCCATTTCTCCACATCCTTTCCAACACTTGCGTTTTGTTTATTTAACACCTGAAGGTAGGTAGTCTCTCACTGTGGTTTTGATTTCTAAGTCCTTGATGATTAGTGATCTTGAGCATTTCTTCATACACCTGTTGACCATCTATAGGTCTTCTCTCTGGAGAAACATCTAAGTACTTAGTCTATTTTTAAAACAGGTCATCATGGGGTGCCCAGATGGCTCAGTCAGTTAAGCATTCAACTCTTCGTTTCAGTTTAGGTCATGCTCTCAGGGTCCTGAGATTGAACCCTGCATTGGGCTCCATGCTGGGCAGAGCCTGGCTCAGTCCCAGAGCTGTTCTAGCAGTCGACTTTGAAACACCAGCGCCAGGGATCTAATCTGATCTTTGGAAATGTGCTATAGTTGGATGGCCTGGGCAACCAGGCCTGAACCCTGACGGCCACACTAAAATTCTCTGGACATCAAAGAACCTACAGGAGCTCCCAGTTCTTCCCAGCAAGCAAGTCATTTTTCTGGCACCGATTTTAACTCTAGAGAGAAGAAAGTAATCCAACTTTAAAGAAAGTATTTGCCATGACACCTGAATAGAAGAGCCTCACTTATCTAACTCAATGGTACAGCCACACACAGAAATTCTTACCATCACCAAAACCAACGAACTGAAAATGGTCATTTTGACTCTTGGGGGGTGGGAGGGGGAGAATCACTATATACTGAAACAATCCCACTTCAAAAAAGGAATATATAAGCCAAAATAAGGTCCATGAAAAACAAGTCAATTTATAAAGGAGACAGACAATGAGAGTAGACAGCCTTGCAACCTTGGGAATGGGAGCCATAGTGTAGCCAGTGTGGTCACATCTCAGGGTATCTGTTTCCCCTTTTGTGGAGCAAGAGGGTTGGGCCAGAAGGCCTCTCCTTCCTCATCAGCTTCAATATTCAACACGGCACAAAGAGACAGAAGAGTGGAAAGAATGATAGAATGATAGTACCAGTGTGTTTTTCTGACTTTCGTTATTTAAGACAAATCTATATTAATACCTCAGATCTAACGCAGCCCAAAGGCAGAGGACAAACCAAGTTGAAAGCACAAATGGGGCACTGATCCAAAAAAGTCACAGAGAAGACATTTAGATCTCAGCGCCAGAGTGAGCCAAGCCCCAAGAAATTTAGGAGGACAGCTCCAAGAGCAGAGCTGCTTCTAAACCAGCACCATGACTCCCAACAGCAAATAGTT
>CM052811.1:60118884-60137430 GCA_028533885.1 Nasua narica
GGCTGGACCTATACCAGCTGCCTATCCTCTGCTTGCTCTGTTAGCTCAAATTTTTTTTAATATTTTCTTTATTTGACAGAGATCACAAGTAGGCAGAGAGGCAGGCAGAGAGAGAATGAGAAGCAGGCTCCCCGCTGAGCAGAGAGCCCAATGCAGGGCTTGATCCTAGGACCCTGAGATCATGACCCAAGCCGAAAGCAGAGGCTTCAACCCACTGAGTCACCCAGGCGCCCCTGTTAGCTCAATTTTATCTTCACAAATATTCCAAGTTCTCCTTCTCCCAAAAAAATGGTTTATTCCATTTCTCCAACCCCTTGAAGTTGGCCTGGGCCAAGGGCTAGCAAACTACAGCCCATAGAAGCCAATTACACTTCAATGCTTGTTTGCATAAAGTTCTGTTGAAACATAGCCACACTCATTTGTTAACCAAGTGTATGTGGCTGCTTCTGGGCCACCATAGTAGAGTTGAGGAGCTGTGACAGAAAGCCTATGTTCCACTAAGCACAATTTACTATCTGGCCCTTTACAGAGGTGAAAAAAAAAAAATTAACCAACTCCTTATTTGGATTGTGTTGAATGTCACCTGAGTTTTAATGGCCATAAAAACGGTCATCCATTTTGAGAAATTAGTATTTTTTAAATGCTTGAATTAAAGCAGTAATATTCAGTGGTCCGTAGAAGTAATGAATAGAGCCTCTGATACCACAATATAGTATGACTGACACTTAAGTGTTTACAGAGGCTTTTTTAATAGAATTTTGAACCAACATCTCACTCGAAGTTCCAGGCCTGTAACAAGGAGGGTGGGTCAGGTATCGCTGTCTGATTTAGGACAGGAAGAGACCGGAGGCATGGGGATTCAGTAACCCATCCAACAGCTGTTCCTGGGTTGTGACAGCAACCCTAGTTTCTGGCTCCTAGCCAACCCATGCAGACTCATTCAGCACTGCTGCCTCTCCCACAGAGAAGGTGCCTGCCCTCCCACACACACTAGGTCCTCCCTGTTTCCATCGTCACTCCCGTTCCAGGTCTCTCTGTACCCAGACAATACAGACTCCCACCAGAGGCCAGCGTACCACCTCCTGGCTCACTGCCCAGAGCCCGGGGCCAAGGTCTACACACAGCAAGGGGAGTCATCAGCATGCCAGGCTCCCAGTCAGTTTTCTGTATGGGAAGGTTAAAGGTCCTGGTGAAGCAGGGAAAGGGGACGGTGGAGAATTACTGCCTTCTCCGGATACATCTCCTGGGAGAAGGAAGGCAAACTGCTGTCAGTTTGTCTCCCTCCCTGCCGCACTGTCACACACTCTCATCCACACTTTCCTCCAAAGTAGAAGAAAACTCAACTTGTTTGTTTACAGCGCATCTAGTACAACTTCAGCGTAAGACCTCTCGTTGCTTGAGGGGCACCTGGGTGGCTCCCTCAGTTAAGCACTGGACTCTTGGTTTCAGCTAAAGTCATTATCTCAGGCTTGGGAGATGGAGCTCCCCATCACGGTCTGAGCTGGGCATAACCTTGCTAAAGAGTCTCTCCCTCTTCCCCTCACCCAACTCACACGCTCATGCTCGTTCCAAGGGAAAAAAAAAAAAAGACTTCTAATTGCTTTGAAAGTGAACAGAATTGGGATTATGTGACTATGTGTAATAGACAGAGCCCTTATGTTGAGAGGGGAAAAAAAAATGACCATGCAGAACTTCCATGGAAGGTCATTTACCTTCAGCAAATTTGGCCTCACAGCCAGCCAACCAACCTCACCAAAAACCCACCAGGCCTCCTACCTTCTAGAATGAACAGTGCTCGCAGCTCCTCCCAGGTCCACGCCCCACAGGGACTCATCCGGCCAAGGGTGATGCTCCGCATCGCTCAGCTCACTGATCCAAATGCAGTGTTCGTGCTCATTGTGACAATTTGAGACACTCCAGGGAGAGTTTCTGCCTGTGTAAATAAACAAACCGCTAAGTCTTAACCCCATGTCACTTTCCCATTATAACAAATGCACAGTGAGCACAGCTCCCCACAGGCCAGCTGCAGGCCCCCCCACCCCCCAACTATCTCCCTCTGCAGACTTTGTCTCTGTACCTTCTTCCCCAAGATCCAAACCCTTTATTACAAAAACCAACATGCCCTGCAGGGCATCGAGTTTATCTAGAAAATGATTCCCTAAGGCTAGGCTAGATCATCCCTTCAAAGTGTTCCTACAACAACTAGAGGAGGGACTAAATATTCATTTCCTAGGAAAAATTCCTGTTAGCAAACTGGAATAGATTTGCAATAAACCTCACTTCAAACTAAAGTCAAAATAAACTAATGATGTCAAAATAAACATAGTATCTATTCTTCTCTTGTTTGTATCCTTCCATCCTATCTACCAAGGCTATGTAAATTCTTTGACAGCAGGAACTGGGTCTTATTTTAGTATTATCTCCAGTCCCCAGCTCTGAGCACTAACATTGAAGGGACCCTCAAGCCTGGTTTAATTAACATTGTTCCATTGCAGAAGGTCTGTTACACTGCACAGTATTGTATCACCTTTATGCAATGTTTTCATGCAATTGCAGCTTAAGTTCACATGCTCTAGGACCAAAGTGCAATACTAGACAATGTTGATTTTACCTAGATCGATCATCCTGCCCCAAGTCCAGTTTACAGGAGTACTTTCATCCTACCTTGAACACTCCTAGATGTAGCAATCATACTTAAGATATTCCAAGAAATGTCTTGACTACTTTTCAGTTTTGCAGTGATTTTTTTTTTAAATACAGGACATAGCTGAAAATAGAGCCCTTTTTATACTGCAGAACTGGATTTTCATTCACCTAAACTGGCTGTCCAGGCATGCTATCAGGCAATTCTAATTCTTTTTCTCACGTGGAACCTAGGAGGCCAGACTCACCACAAGCTTGAGAGTGGCCACCCCAGGTCATAAAGGAGCTTACAAGCCAGTCTGCCAATGAAATACAATTCTCACTGGTGGTGGGGTGGACGGTTTCCGTGCTGAAAGGCACTCTATTTGAGATATCGTGTATAGATGGCACTCCTAGGACACTACCTTTGTCCTTGAAGCCAGTTTTTCTAGGAGCATCACTTAGCACTGCTGAGCTACATGAGAAACCTGATGTGTCAATACTACTGATCTTATAAATGGGCACATCTTTTTTTTAAAGATTTTATTTATTTGACAGAGACAGCAAGAGAGGGAACAGAAGCAGGGGGAGTGGGAGAGGGAGAAGCAGGCTTCCCTCTGAGTGGGGAGCCCAATGTGGGGCTCGAACCCAGGACCCTGGGATCATGACCTGAGCCGAAGGCGGATGCTTAATGACCGAGCCACCCCGGCGCCCCAAATGGGCACATCTTTTAAATGAAAATGATTTAAGCCATAGATTAAACATTAATAACACATAAATGAGACCCAGAAGACACACAAGCTAGACACCTTACATTGTATTTTCCATGCCTTCATTTCTTCAATAAGATTCCAAATCCTTCTAAGCATCAACAATTTAGAATAAATCAAAAAAAGAATAAAAAAATTCCTGCATACATTTTCACTTTCTTCCCAAGAGGTAGTACAATGTTTAAGTCTAACTGGCTTTTATTACGTTATTCCTGGTCTACTTTTAGGAAGGATTTCAATCTGATCAAATTCAAAAAGCTACATTGCACCTTCTCTCTTCCTATCTTTGCTCATCCCTGTAATGACTAACAGTTAGGAAACATGCCAGAAAAGCGCTTCTATTGTGATAGAGGGTTACTCTCTACTTGAAGTAGTTAACAGGTTCTTTCAATGAAACTGGCCCTTTCTAATTCTCTTGACGCTCCCAGAAAACTATTATGGAAGACAGAAAGTCACCTGTTTTCTCGTTAGACTAAATATTTCTGCGATGCCATAGGTTAAAGAAAAACCTAGAACTGAATAGATTTCCAGAAATACCTTCAGTCCTTGCAAGCACCCATTACGTACATTATAGATACAACTCCTGCTGGGTCGTGTCTCTGGCGTAAGTTAGTGGCTTCTTATGCAGAAGCATGTATGTGGAAAGCGAGCTAGCACCATGACCTCTGTGGAACTTTTAATCAAATCTTGCGCAGAAACAGGGCTCCAGAGGGAACCTTTTTTTTCTTCTCAAAGAATACAGTCAGCTCTGTTTCAATTAGTACCTCAATCTCAGAACACCGGCAGAAAAACACATCATCAAAAAAAGAAATTTTAAGGCATTTGCCAATCCAAAAAAAAAAAAGAAAGAAAGAAAAGTGGAAGTTGGTAATTAAAGATTTAAAATATCCTGAAATCTTAATGTGGCAGTATAAACAGTCCTCAGGATACCATGGCAACATTCTCTCTTCTTTAATGAAATTGATTAATTAGCCTGTGAGCTTGCAAAATGTCAGAGCAGAAGGATTGAGAATGTCTCTCTCCGCGGCTAACACCTTACCTCACCTCTTTCTTCCTGAGCTTGTCAGTTGGAAACACTAGAGGTCTATCTGTGGAAGAAATCTCCAACTACAGCTCTGTTTTAAATGCATGAGGAATGCGGAGGCTTCGAGCACATGCATTCCCAATCAGCTCTCAAGATGCAGAGAGGAAAGTGTCTCCGATACATAAAACTCCACCAAAAAACCGCATTTGACTGGGGCCCCAGCAGAAGGAGAGAATTGGGGAAATAGTTTTGCAAATTGAACCAGCTAGAAACATACATTTCTGTGTGTCCGTGCCTATAAAAGCGAGAAATCATTTCCACAATTCATACATGCAAATTTCATGTTATAGCCCAATCTCCTATGTGTAGGTTAAGATAACAGATGTAAATATGTTAGCATATTTTTACATACATTTTAAGTCCCTAGTTGTTACTAAACAGAGGAACAAAAACACTAAACAGTCTTGCTCCTTCAGCGCAAAGGACATCATATTCTTTTTTGGAAGCAGAAGGGCTACCTTTGTTTTAAAACCAAGCCTAGTAAAAGTGATTAGAGATTGCTGGCCATTTTATTTTAGTACTGTCCCACTCACTAAAAAAAACAAAACAAAACAAAAAAAACCTTCTGGGAGCACCTGGCTGCCTTAGTTATTTCAGCTCAGGTCATGGTCTCGGGGCCATGGGATCAAGCCCCACACAAGGCTCCATGCTTATCAGGTGTCTGCTGGAGATTCTCTCTCCCTGTCTATCTCCCTCTGCCCCTCCCCCACTCCTGCTTGCTCACTCTCTCTAAAATAAAGTCTTTTAAAAAATTAAGATTTAAAAAAAAAAACTTAAAAACCTCCCACACACCTCTCTACCCTATGGGGGCCAGAAATTCCTACCATTACGTCTGTGTTGCTCAGCCTCGGACTATCAGATTTTTAAGCCAGGCTATTTGTTGTTGGAGGTATTCCGTGCATTGAAGGAGGTTTGGCAGCATCTGACAACAGTCTCTAGCCATGAAATGCAAACAGCACGCCCAGCCCTGACAACCAAAGGTATCCCCAGACATCACCAGGGTCCCTGGGTTTGTGCAGTCAGGAGTGGGGTCGGGGAGAGGACAAAATCCCCCTTCACTGACAAAACTACATTAGAAGAATTCACGAGCAAGAAGAGAAAAGGAGTAGAGAACGATCTCTTGCAGAAATCAACAAAGACCACCCAAATGAGCACAGAGGCTACGTATTCAGAACTTGCTATAGCAAAAGAGTCAGCCACCATCACTTACGATTGGCAGAGATTCAAAGGCAAACGGAGTGGAAATACATTACGGTGGGGGTAAAAAAAAAAAAGAAGATAAAAAGAAAAGCCTTCCGGATGGTCTTGTTCAAGATTATTGGTAAAGGGAAGCTGGAGGAAGGGCATTTTCATGCTTAGTTTGGGAAACATATTTGGCTTTCTCGGTTGGTCTTAAATTGGAACGGAGAACAAAAAGTAGGAAAACTGGGGACCGCTGACCACGTCAGCTTCTAGTACCCCCCACAGCCCTGAGGGGCATCTGCATTCATTCCTTTTGCTGCTGTAACGGACGCCCACAAACTTAGTGGCTTATAACTGGGGCCCGTTGTATCATCTAACAGTTCTGTATATTAGACTCGTATCCTACCGGGCTACAAACAAGGTGTCAGCAAGCCCGTGTTCCTTCTGGAGACTCTACGGGAGAACCCATTTTCTTACCTTTTTCTGCTTCTGGAGGCTGCTCGTATCCCTTCAACGACAAGCCCCTTCCTCCATCTTCAGAGCCAAAAACATTACTTCTCTCTGCTCCAGCTTCACTGGTCACGTCCCCCTCTGACTTGCCTTTTCTCTCTCCTAATTTAAATAGCTTGTGATTACATTGGGCCCACCTGGATAACCCAGGGTACTCTCCCAATTGTAAGGTCAGCTCTTTAGCAACCTTAATTGATTGACTTATTACTCCATCCAAAACCTCAATTCCTCTTTCTCATCTAGCATAATACATTCATAGGTTCCAGGGATTAGGACATGGACATCTTTGTGGGCCATTATTCTTCCAACCACAGCATTTAATAAGCAAAGTATGGTCTCCGGACCAGCAGCATCAACATCACCTTGGAACTTGTTAGAAATGCAAATTCTGGGGGCCTGCCCCAGACCTACTAATCCAGAACCTCTGTGACTGGGTCCCAACAATCCGTAGTTTAACAAGCCCTCCAGGTGACCCTGGTGCTCACTCAAGCTGGAGAAACACACTTTCCTCACTCTGAAAGTGTTTACTCAATATGTGAGGCTCTAGAACACCACAGAAAGTTCCTTAGAAACGCACTATTTACCAAAATAGTGCTTTCAAAATGTGAATTCTAATTATATCACTCCTTTACTATAATTCCTCAGTGCATCCCCTCCCAGTTCTCTAGGGACAAAGGCCAAAAGCCTCAGCGTGGCATAAAGACTGCCTCATCACCTCACCTTGGCATGTTTCTCTAAGCCTCATCTCTCTCTCCCTCACCCTCACTAAGCCGGCAGGGTGCAGCTCTAGGCTTGTTCTTGTCTTTGATGCCTCACACATGCTGTTCCCTCCCCCTGGAAAGTTCAGTGTCTTCTGGCAAACTCTGCCTCTTCCTTCATAAGGTTACCTTCTCTAAGAAATTTCCCTGATCTCCACAGGAAGTTGGAGTTGCATCCCTGTGGCCACAGGCCCTCCTAGAAACCTCTCCTTAGCACTTTCATGGGAATGATTTTACATGGCTCTCTCCCCAGATTCTGACACAGTCATGTGTCAGGACGTGATAACCCAGATCCAAGCAGGAGGCCTGGAACATAGGAAAGTCTTTGTGAATGGTTAAGTAAATGAACAAGTGATAACGTTTAATGAAACATTATTCCGGCCAAATACTGGTGATATCCTAGGAAGCAACTACCATCAGATAAATTTGTCCAGAAAAAGATTTCCTGAAGATATATTAATATTCAAATGACACTGGGAATAATCATCTTATTTTTTCATGAGAACAAATTCCTCGAGGGCATAAAAATACTATGAAAGTCCTCCTCTGACATTCCATACCTATTTGCACTTCCTACTACTTCCCCCTAAATAATGTTCTGGAACCCAGCCAGAACACAGGAAACAACCAACTAGCTATGGGTCAGCTTGGCCAAGGGGTTCAACTGCTCTCCCATTCTCATGTACTCCACAAGCAACCCCAACCTGGCCTCATGGGGGTGTGGAGGCGAGAGATCCTCAAATACTATAGAAGGAATACCACTCCTATGCAAACACCAAGAGCGACCCCTCGCTACTCCACTGCCTAGACGCTGATGATTCCCTGTTTCCTATTACGGGAGGGGTCCACAGGGGAGTGCGGGAGGTTGTACAGTGGAAAGTAGCCTGCCGAATTTTAAGTCAGGCTTCTAAGGCCATGTTTTTTGGATTGTGGTGGCCACTAATTAGTGGGGCATTTAACAATTTATGAGGCTGCAGCCTGTGTTGCTTTTCATAAAACAAGAGATTTCCATAGAGTCTAAAGGAATAGAATAGACAGTGTCACAGTAAATCTTCAGTATTGTCCGGTGAATCTTCAGCGGCAGTGATTCACACCCATTTCTGTGAATGGTTGTGATATAAAATTTTCTTCTGACTACAACTCAGGGTCAGTACAGTTTGCAAAATACCTGCTCCGAGCTGCTGGGATGACGCTCAAGAGCGTAGACACAGGCAAAGAGCGCCCTCTTCTCTCCTCAGCTGGAAACAATTCCCTCCCCAAATGCGTGCCTACGTTTGCACCGTGTAACTGGCACTCGGCACACATGATTTGCATAACTCACTGTCCTTTCCCCTACGTGTCCTGACCTCTCAGTCAGACTGTACGCTTGGCGTGAACCCGAACAGACTGCGGGTTTCATTCCACTACACGGTTTCCTGCCAGCCTGGTCCAGGGTCTGACACACAAAGTAGGTTCTTAATGATGACAGGCTGGTTGGCTGACTCTTACAAACCGTGAACTTTCTATAAAGAGAATCAGATAAAATGCTTAGAGAAAGAAAAAAAAAAATCAAGGACCCCTCAAGAACAATCCAAATGTCAGGGGTTCCTATGAAAATGACAGTTAAAGGGCAGCCCAAAGAATGCACGAGGCCACCAAAAGCAAGAGCCAAGGATGGAGACTGGGCCCGGTGTTGGTGAAAAAAACAGAAACCAAGAAAACTTGCTTTCAGTCCACTTAGAAATCAGTGGTCTTCCCCAAACATCAAAACTGAGTAAGAAATTGCAGTGGATGCAATCAGCTCCTATTTCTACATCAGTGTCTTACATCCGCAAGCATTAATAATACATCTTGTATTTATAAAGCCTTTGTTTTTCAGCATTCTCTGATATGTACGGAGCCGACAAGATTTGAGAGTATCTGTGGGGTCTGGCCTTTGTTCGTAAAAGAAGAGAAGAATTTCACAGAGAGAGGGGGAAAAAAATCACAATATAAACCTATTGAAAGATTCAGCATCCTCGTGAAATTGTTCAGTTATGCTGCTTCCTTGTGACAGATATAACACGAGGCATTACGAGGAAACCAGAAGTAAATGCCACACAGAAAACCATAAAACGAGAAGAACCACTGAAATAAGGCCTTGGTATGGTCAGAGCTTCCTGCCTCAATACATAATTTATACTGCCTGTAAAGCCAACACCTGGGAACTGCTAATTTAATTAGTTTGTATTGAACATTTAATTGTAGTAAGCCAAGGTTTCAGACTAGTTTGACAGCTGTTTTCATTACTTCTAATTAATCTATGATGTTCAGCTCTCTTTCCTACCTTGCTTAGACTTTAAAGCTTGCTTAGGTTTGTTTGGTCTGAGGAATAAGTTCCACTAAATGACATCATGTTGATGTTATGCTCCCTTTATTTTCCCTAATTCTAATAATTTACGGGACAACAGCAGAGTGTTTCCTGCTTGAGGGTGTCACCAATCCTGCCCAAGGAACAACCAGGTGGGCCCAGCATCTCCCCTACAAAGCTTTCCCTGGCGGCCACAACCTTCAAAAAGGCACTCATTCGGGGCACCTGGGTGGCTCAGTGGGTTAAAGCCTCTGCCTTTGGCCCAGGTCATGATCTCAGGATCCTGGGATCGAGCCCCGCATCAGGCTCTCTGCTCAGCGGGGAGCCTGCTTCCACTTCTCTCTCTGCCTGCCTCTCTGCCTGCTTGCAGTTTCTCTCTCTCTCTATCAAATGAATAAATAAAATCTTTAAAAAAAAAAAAAGGCACTCATTCATTTATTCACCATTTGGCACACAACTGCTAAGTCGCTAATGCCAGGCAATGGAGGAATCCTCGACTCAGACCGAGTCCTTGCCCTCAAGAAGTTCCAGCTCTATTAAAGATACAGAAAGGAAACCAACATTAAAAATTCAGAACAGGTTCAACCTTACCATCTGCAGGCCCTGGGCAAAGAGCACAGATCAAGGCTCTCATACCATATATCTGAATGTCTAAATGGTATAGATCAAGCTAGCAAACAGTTACATAGAACATATTCCATAGTGCTCTCTTAATAAATACAACTTCAAAATGACCCAGAAGATAGGGTCAAATTTAGAACAAGCAAAACAGAAAAACAGTCCCCAGCCTGTGTCTCCTGTCCTTCTCTTCCTGCCCTACACGTGTACGAACACCTTCACATAGACTAGCTCCATCCACAGCCCCCACAAACAACGGGCCCTTGATGGACACCCACAGAGGTTCTGGAATGACTCGAGGCAGAGAGTTTTAGAGCCTCGGTATAAAGCATGTTCAAGGATAGGAGCACACCATTAAGAAGGGCGTTACAGACAGAGAGGACCGAGGAGCCCTATAAGCAGTACTTTGCAGGGGCGCCTGGTTGGCTCAGTGAGTTAAAGCCTCTGCCTTCAGCTCAGGTCATGATCTCAGGGTCCTGGGATCGAGCCCTGCATCAGGCTCTCTGCTCAGCGGGGAGCCTGCTTCTTCCTCTCTCTCTGCCTACTTGTGATCTCTCTCTTTGTGTCAAATAAATAAATAAAATCTTTAAAAAAATAAAATAAAGCAGTACTTTGCAAACATTCATGCACATGAGCCCCACCTGGAAAGCAGGTTAGAACAGAGATTTCTGGAACCTACCTCCAAAGATGAGGCTACAGCAGGTCTGAGGTGGTGCCCAAGAACTGTATTTCTAACAGAGTCCATAAGACACTGATGCTGCTTGTTTTATGTATGACCTTGACAGGGCTATGGGATGCCCAGATACCTGACTCAACATTATTTCTGGGTGTGTCTTTGAGGGTGTTTCCAGAAGATATTAGCATTTTAATTGGTGTACTGACTAAAGCTGAAGGCCCTTCCCAGTGTGGGTAGGCCTCATCCAACCCACTGAGGGCCAGAATAGAACAAAGGGTAGAGGAAACTGCATTACTTGCTTTTAACTAAGGAAAGGTAGCAAGGTAGAGGGAGCCAAAGACGGAGAAAGTTGAAACAAAGGCTGTTTCCTTTGCTGTGCAGAAACTTTTTATCTTGATGAGGTCCTAAAAGTTCATTTTTCCTTTTGTTTCACTTGTGCTCAACATCAGTAGCCATCAGGAAAATACAAATCAAAACCACACTGAGATACCACCTTACACCACTCAGAATGGCAAAAATTAACAAAACAAGAAACAATAAATGTTGGCTAGGATGTGGAGAAAGGGAAACCCTCCTACACTGTTGGTGGGAATGCAAGCTGGTACAGCCACTCTGAAAAACAGTATGGAGTTTCCTCAAGATGTTAAAAATAGAGCTACCCTATGACCCAGCAATTGCAATACGAGGCATTTACCCCAAAGACACAGATGTAGTGAAAAGAAGGGCCACATGCACTCCAATGTTCACAGCAGCAATGTCCACAATAGCCAAACTATAGAATGAGCTGAGATCCCCTTTAAAAATGGATAGAGGGCGCCTGGGTGGCTCAGTTGGTTAAGCGACTGCCTTCGGCTCAGGTCGTGATCCCGGAGTCCCGGGATCGAGTCCCATATTGGACTCCCGGCTCTGCGGGAAGTCTGCTTCTCCCTCTGACCTTCTCCCCTCTCATTCTCAGTCTCTCTCTCTAATAAATAAATAAAAAATATTTTTAAAAAAATGGATAGAAGATGTGGTCCCTATATACAGTGGAATATTACTCAGCCATCAGAAAGGATGAATACCCACCATTTGCATTGACATGGATGGAACCAGAGGGGATTATGTTAAGTGAACTAAGTCAAGCAGAGAAAGACAATTATCATATGGTTTCACTCATATGTTGAACATAAGCAATAGCACAGAGGACCATAGGGAAAGGGAGGGAAATCTGAAAGGGGAAAAATCATAGAGGGAGATGAACCATGAGAGACTATGGACCCCAGAAAACAAACTGAGAGTTTCAGGGGGGAGGGGGTAACCGGGTGATGGATATTAAGGAGGGCACATGTTGTGATGAGCACTGAATGTTACGTGTAACTAATGAATCATTGAACACTACATCAAAAACTAATGAGGTACTATATAGTGGCTAACTGAACATAATTAAAAAACAACAACAAAGGCACTCCCTGGTGGGGTAGTGGTACCTATGATGGTGAATCAAGGAACTGAAGAATGGATCCTAAAGTGCAGCGAAGAGTGAACAGAGGAAAACAAGGAAGAGGAAAGAGGCACACACACGGGAACGTTTTTAAGGATGTGGGACCTAAAAAAAAAAAAAAAGGATGTGGGCTCTATGCAAGAGTTTGAGGGAAAGGCAAAGCAGGCTTGTGGAGAAACATGAGATCCATTTTGCAGCTGTTCTTCCCAGCCTCATCTCTTGTCATAATTAATGTCTGCAGAGTTCATTTTGTAATTAATGACATCCCCCAAGATGAAATCTCTGTTCGTAGTTTGAACATTTAAGTAATCTTTATTTCACTGTCTACATGTCTGTATCTTGGCTCCTGGATAGCCTGAGTCATTTTCAAGCAAGAATCGTGTGGGTGGGCTTCTTAGAACAGGTGCTCATTATTTGTGGATCTGGTTCAAAAAAAAAAAAGACTGCAGTGCCAATACACTTTGCAATGAAAATGTGAAGTTGCTTCTCACTGGTGCTGAACAGAACACACTATGTCCCTCCTGGAGGGGCTCAGAAAATACTCATGTTTCTAGAACCTGACCTGACAGGCACAGACAACAGACTGGGTGTCTAATTGGACAGGGATTTCGGTGTTGTCTTCATCTAACTAGAGCGAGTGGTTCTGGCCCTAATTCCTTATGTAGATGTTTAAGATAGTTGTATGGAACTTAGAACATTCTCTAAAAACCTATCAGCCTAATAAATTTTACCAACTCTCTTATATATTGCTTTAACCATTGAATAAGAAAAATGAAGACACACTGCGATACATTTTACATTCACATTCAATAGGAAATGGCATCATGGTGACTTCTGAGGAAATAAATTCTCTTTGAGATGCTGACCTGGGAGGTGGAGGGAACAGCAGGGCGGGTTTGTTTACAAAGTTGGAACAGAAAACCTATAAAGTAATCACTGAAAAGAAAAATAGACTCCTCAGCTTGCAGTTGTAAGCAGGTATAATTTCTTCACTCACTTTGGATCCAAAGCATTATATGAAGCATCCACTCCCTACAAAGAAGATTGCCATCAAATTTGAAACAGCACCATATGCGGTGGTTGACGTATGACAAAATTTGCTATCAGGTAGACCTCTGTTGGCTTCTGCTACAGAGAGCTCCCTCTGGTAGCTCCCTCCCTGAGCTGTGAACATACTGGGAAAGCTGTTCCAGGATTGCAAGATGGGAGGGTAAGTTAGAACCTTCTGTGATTATATAAAGGTTGCTGCCCACCAAGGCAGTCTTAATGTACCCCTCAGCTTGACTGAACTTTAGATGGGTTTCTTCCAGACTGTAGTCCCATGACTTCACTTTTCTTAGAGCATTTACTTTAGAAGCTTAGAACTGTAAATTCGTCCTCTGCCCTTTGAGATGTAAATCTTTTTTAACTCAGGAATATCTTTCTCAAGGACCTGGAAGACATCCCTTTGAAATACAATCAAGAAGGATAGTGCCCCTGTCTCCCAGTCTCTGTGGGAGGGTAGGAGCCTAACTCTGATCATCAAAAATTAGCAAACACAGATGGCCTAGTCACACTGCCTAACGTCTCACTGAATTCTTGCACACGAGGATCCGGAGCTTTGGCAGGAAGCACATAGGAAGTACCCATGTGGATCCCTGCTTTCTGAGATGCAAAGCTAGCCTTCATCTGTTGGGCCTGACCAAGACACAGTGGCATGGAAAGGTGAAAATTCTCATGAAATAAATTTCCCTGGAGCATGTTGGCTGGTGACTCGGGCTCAAGTTTTTGGAACTGTGAAGTATAGATGGGAAAAGCATGTGGCTTTGTCCTGAGTTTTGAGGAACCATGGCAAAGCTTGCGAGAGGACACCAAGAGAACAGGACTCCTAGAGTCTGAGCTTAGACACACTGTGTCCCCTACAGGGACCAGGCACCACAAGCGTCAGGAGCCAATGTCCACGATGATACTTTGTGGCTCCAAGAGACAACAGTCATGAGGGACTCCATTTCCCTCTGCTTGGCTCTTGGTAGAGAGGACTGAATGAGCCCCCAATGTTGGATGTTGGGGGATGGGACATGTGACCCTCAAGTATAAGGTAAGGGACCTCCTGCTTTATGGGATAGCTGCCTGAGCAAGAAATCGGAAAATGTAAAGAGACATGAATGCATTTAAATAGGCAGTGCCTCCTCATTTCTGACCTGGCCATCATATTCATACACATATATTTTTTAATGAAAATAGCCCTATGACAAAAAGTACTTCTACTCCTCTCTTTACTAGAGGCATGAATGAAAGCCTTGTGGAGGTAGAGAAATGAGAACTCAATCACATTTGGACAAGTGGACGTGGAAAAGTGTTCACCAGGAATAATTCCCAAGCTCATGTCTTCTTCCTATTGAACATGAGTTGGTTTGTTACAAGAATGAGAAGCAGTTGTGTAAGAACCCTGACCAGAGCCCTGAGAAATCTCAGAGAAGCTTTCCATTATTCAGGCTCTCTGGCTCTCAAACTGTGTAGGGGGACAGCAGCATCAGAAACAGTGAGTCTGAGTGACAAAGCCTCCCTAAAGATGTGTACAAAGGTCCTGTGCTTCAGGCAGAATTCATCAAGTAACTTCAGATTTATGCAACGTTAGCAGGCAGACCCAACTTACCAGGAATTTTATATTTAATTTAATAATTCCTATCACACAAACCTGATATCTCCTATATAGAAAAATTAGAAAACAAAGAAAACAAACCTCATAATCCTGTCACTCATTGATAAGTACTACTACTATCTATTAGTATTTTGATGTCTGTATTTCCAAACTTTTATATCAAAGTTCACTTTTTACTAAGTAGAATCACAATATACATCCCATTAAGTACCCCTTCTCTTAACAAATACATCATTAAACTTTTCAAAACAATACATGTAGCACGCTATTGTGTGTTATCGGATACATGGTAGTTTAAAGAGAAATTTCCATAGACTGACTAGTTCTTCAGCAACTATTTAGACTTCCACACAGCCACGTGCACAGTGTTTTCATTTCTACGGCTAACAGAATTTAATTTTACTTTGTAAAATAGCTGTACCATTTTGAGAGTCTGCACGAAGGGTACATGTGACAAGGGGGAGTTGTCATTTCTTTATCTTTTTTATTACGTATCACTCACCTTTCAGCCCCAATCACTGTACCGAAGAGAAAGAAGGTGTTCTCATGCAAAGTGCTTAAATAATCCCACAGTTCTGCAGTCGTCACCAAGGGATATATTCCAGTGTGACAGCTGAATGACATCCCCCCTTCTCTATCAGGATGGAGGGGAAAGGCTACCCAATTCCAGGAGGAGGGCAGCATGCCCGACGTGCGTGACCTATCAATTGATCTTCTGGACCTGCCTATTCCTTTACATCACTTGCACGCCATTAAATCACTTCATCCCTGCTGGGTAACCAGGCAAAACTGCCAAACCTCAGCCGGCTCTCTTCTCCAGCCCCACTTTGACAGCTGACTTGTCTTCAACTTTCTTAAATGAGAAGGCAAGAAAGAATCGTTCACTCCCAGAAGCCATTAGGCCCCGCTGCTTTGGAATGAAGTGTCTCTGACCTTTTTCATAAATATATTAAGCAAAGAAAGGTTAAAAACCCACTGAAGGAGGCATGATCAGCCATGAGTCATTTATGCCCTGGGGTGAAATCAGAAGTTGTAAATTAAAGCAAATCAATCCAATGGTGTATCAGAGACAAAAGAAATAAAAATCTCAGAGGACGCTTCTTCACTAATACGTAGTAGAGCGAAGGATTCTTCAAAGTTATGGAAGACAATGCAGAGAACAGGAGAACCCGCTCTCAGGGGACCAGGTGGGGACACTTTAGCCAGCAAGGATTTCAAGTATAAGAATTGTGATTCATCACTAAATGGGCAACGGTGAATTTCTGAAATCACATCTCTTAAATAAAAACTAATTTCAAGTTCCCTAAAGATCCTATATTATGTTCCTACAACAGATGTGGGATTTATTACCAGTTCTGTGTCTCTGCCACGTATTACCTAGATGACCCCGAGCCCAAAGTGCCCTTATTCCTCCCGATGCTCCGCTGTTATTCACCAGCATTTCTTGTGAATTACTGAGAGACATAAGGAAAACCTTGTCTTTGGCTCACTGGTCTCATCTACAGCCTTCTTGCTATTCAAAATAAATGTTCTCTTTATTGACCACATAGACAAAGAAAAACCAAAAACATTACATTTTCATATGGTTAAAAATAGACACAGGCTAGTGGGAAACTGATAGGTAGGGAATGATCCTCTTCTCGAGGAACACTGACACTGCTTTGTGGCGTGAGGATGTTTGGTCTGAACCCGTGAACCATGGTGGAGCCCCCTGGCCTGCCTCGTCTCTACATTGCCATTTCTTTCTTTTTTTAATACCGGTTAACAAATACAATTCAGTACATGAAAAATAAATGTGCTTTTTAGATCTTTTAAATGCTTTCTATATAAATAATTTCACAAATCCAACAAAATACCGTATGGGACTAAGTTTCCGGACAATATTTAAATCTACCTATCCAAGACCATTGGTGAACTTCAGGTAGACAAGAGCGACAACAGAGGCCCGTGGGCCGCGTGACGCAAAAACACCTGCTGTGTCTGCTGCTATACCCACAGGATGGGGCGCCGCGACACAGGGTAAGTACTTCACAGGGATTTGTGGGAGGGAGAGAGGGAGGGAGTGAGGAAGGAAAGGTGGGAGGGAAAGAGGGAGCAAAGGAGGTGGGGAAGGAAAGAGAGGAGGAGGAAGGAAACTGAAGGGAGAACAGAGGCAGTGGGAGAGGAATGAGGAGAGCCACAGGCCCTCGAGCCGATGGCTCTGCCGCTCCTGCACCCCCCATTCCAACCCCACAATCTACGCTAGGATCTGGGAATGGTGAGGGAAAAAATCAGCAGTTTCTGTGTATCGTGAGATGGTGTCAGGAAGAAAGACCATAGGGGCGATTTAACCCTTTTCTGCCTCTGTCACTTTGATTTAAGCTAACCCAAGTGAGCCTCAACCCCCACCAGTCAAATTAACGGTCTAGATTATCAGGATCGAATACACTGAAATGCGGTCATTGTGGTCTGGCATTGGGCCCCTGAGGCGTGCGGGCTGAGGGGCCGGCCTCCCTGCCCGTGGGCAACAAGCTGCCGCCCGAGTGAGTGACAGGGCCCAGGTCACTTCCAGCATTTCAGCAGCACAATAAATCATTACACTGACATTAATGTCATTGACCAGGACAAAACATACAAGACGCCAAACCAGATTTACCTTTTCAGGCTACAAAAAAAGCTGAAATGACATCTATGTTTTCCATCTAGTTTTCCATAAAATGATGATAAAATATCCATCAGTATGCCTCTTACAGTTGAGCACCAATTCCTCACTCAGGCTCTCCACTTTGGATAATAAAACTAGTGCCCTGATTGGAAATCTCAGGCTGTTTTCTTGCTTGTGTTATCGGGGGTTGATGGGCAAATTCAGGGTAAGGGACTCTGGATGTGCACAACTCATCCCTTCTCTCTTCTAGACCTGCCTCCCTGCAAAGACACAAGGCGCCCTCCCCGAGACACAAGATAGACAGCAAGACTCTGCCCGTGTGGAGAGGATGGCAACTGTCCAGCACAGCCTAAGACCAGGTGAATAATTCTCTCTAATTCTAGAGTTCAATCACTAGAAACCCACACCTAAACTATGTTCTTCCATATAGCTCAATTGCTAGCAAAGCTAACATTTTGATCTTCATCAGACTCTTTTATCTTGATTGGGTTAAAACTTGAAAGGGAGCATCCAAATTGGCAAAGAAGAAGTCAAACTCTCGCTCTTTGCAGATGATATGATGGAAAACCCAAAAGACTCCACTCCAAGACTGCCAGAATTCATACAGGAATTCAGTAAAGTGTCAGGATATAAAGTCAACCCACAGAAATCAAATGCATTTCTATACACCAACAGCAAGACAGAAGAAAGAGAAATTAAGGAGTCTAACTCAATCAAAAAAATTGCATTTTTTACAACTGTACCCCAAACTATAAGATACCTAGGAATAAACCTAGCCAAAGACGCAAAGAATCTGTACTCAGAAAACTATACGGTGCTCATGAAAGAAATTGAGGAAGACACAAAGAAATGAAAAAACATTTCATGCTTATAGATTGGAAGAACAAATATTGTGAAAATGTCTATGCTACCTAAAGCAATCTATACATTTAATGCAATCCCTATCAAAATACCATCAATTTATTTCAAACAAATGGAACAAATAATCCTAAAATTTATATGGAACCAGAAAAGACCATGAAGAGCCAGAGGAATGTTGAAAAAGAAAACCAAAGTCGGCGGCATCACAATTCCTGACTTCAAGCTCTATTACAAAGCTGTAATCATCAAGACAGTGTGGTACTGGCACAAAAACAGACACATAGATCAATGGAACAGAATAGAGAGCCCAGAAATGGAACCTCAACTCTATGGTCAACTAATCCTCGACAAAGCAGGAAAGAATATTCAAT
>CM052811.1:60137930-60225734 GCA_028533885.1 Nasua narica
TATGTTCTAAGAATGCAGCAATATTGTCCTACAAACACAAAACTGGAGAATAGAAGATGCCATAGATAAATGTAGGAATTTCTGATTTACAAACTCCCTTTCAAAACTTATACTCCTTATTAGTACCCATCAGAATAAGAAGTTTTTAGGGGCACTTAAGTGACTCAGTCAGTTAAGCATCTGACTCTTGATTTCAGCTCAGGTCATGATCTCGGGGTTGTGAGATCGATTCCCACCACGGACTCTGCACTCAGCGGGGAGTCACTTGAGGTTCTTCCCCTCTGCTCCTCTCCCCAGCTTGCACTCGCTTTCTCTCTCGAAAATAAATAAATCTTTTTTTAAAAAATTAAGAAGTTTTTAGAACAAGGACTGGCAAATTATAGCCCACAGGCCAAATCTAGCCTGTGATCCGTTTTTGTACAAATCAAGAGCTAAAATGATAGACTTTATATTTTTAAATGATTATAAAAAAGATTATGTAATAAAGACCATATGTGACCCACAAAGCCTAAAATATTTACTATCTGGTTTCAGGTTCTTCCCTGAAAAAGCTTGCCAAATCCCATCTAGAACAACTCTCTCCCAATGGACACACACAAACACATACACACCCACACAACACAGACACACACACACACACACACACACACACACACCAATTCCTCATCCTGTCAGTGGAGTGTGATGGTTCAAAGCATGAAGTTAGACAGACTTGGGTTCAAATCCCAGCTCCGATATTATTTGCTTTGTGACCTTAAGCAAGTTACTTAACTCCTCTGAGCATCAATATCCTGTCTTTAAAAGGGAATGATAATAGTACCTAACTGATGGGATTTTTGTGAAGTTTTCATAAGATATATATAATCAAGCTAGGTTGCACCTGGTATGTGACATTATCCAATATTGGTTAGTATTAATCAAGTCTGTTATGTTAGTACACTTCTTGATTCATGTACCCTCAAATTCACCATCTCTGGTCCCACAGTCCACCTCAGAGATAAATTATTCCTCATGTATCTAAAAACTACTATTCCCATCAATATAGTCCTTTCACCTGTTTCTATAATAACAGGCATAAAACTGTCAATAAGGCTGTATTTTAAGAAGGATTTCAGAGGAAAATACTACACTATAGGGCAGCTTGGTCAAGGTCCCTGGCAGCCCTTCCTAACAGATGTGAAAATTCCACTGCCTTTGGATTTTGTATGAAACATTTCATCATGAGGGCAACAGGCTCCTTACACAAAATAAGGGCTAAATAATCATCTTTTCAATTAGGCAATTAGAGAGGACAGTGAGCTTGGGGTCCATGGTGAAATGTAACACTGGAGTGATTTATTTCTGTTTTCGAGTCATACAAAAGGAATTTTTCTTAATTGTTTCTATATCTTTTGACATTATGGCAGGACTTTCTAATCCTCTTTAGCTAACCCATATCCACCCTTTGCACTCATACTGAACTACAGACAATCTTAGCTCTTCCAAAAACATATCCTACAGAAGGATATATTCCCCTTCAGACACTGCCTGACTTATCTCTTTACCCTTTGGCAGGAAAAACAAGGGAGAGCTGCCACTCAAGTTTAGCCAACATTTGGAATGCTAGAGGAGGAGCTACTTTTTTGCTCTGAGCCACAAAGATTCTCGGTCCCATCTTATAGCAACATGGTAATACATTTTCTTCAGAGGTTTTTTTTGTTGTTCTTTTTTTCTTTCTGAGTTTTCAAGAACTGAAGAATCTGATATAAACAAAAACTCCAGAGGCCAATTATTGATATTAATAAATTATATTGGTGTAGCAGGCATGAAATTCAGATATGGTTAAAAAAATGTAGCATTTTTATTTTTGATAGCTTGAAATTTGTTTTAAGCTCTCATTCTGAGAGGGTGGTGAAAATATAATCTCAGTGACCTCTTTCCCAAGGTGACATCCAATTTCAGGAGAGTGGGACCATCCATCCACCAAGAGGACTAGAGGGAAGGCCTCAGTGACAAGTGTTCAGAACAGCTGTCAGGGAAGAGCGATAAAGGGTGTGGATGAAGAGTCAGGTAGCCTAGGTATGAATCTTAGCTCCACCACTTACGAGATGTGTGACTAATGTAAAGCACTTAACCTTTCTGTGCCTCAGTTTTGTCATCTGTGAAGTGGGGAGGAAACAGTACTGTTGTCATATGGGTAAAATAACTTAACATTTATTAAGTACTTACACAATCATTGGTGCTTGATAAGCATTATATAAGTATTTGTTACATACATGCATACATACATACATATATACCATCTGGTTGTGAAGCCATCTACAGAAACCCCGATCTGACTGTAACTCTTTGTCTACCATCTGAGCATGAGATGTCCCTTGTTTCTGTCCAAATAGCTACATCAGTCCAGTGGATTTCTCTGCTATTACTCATTCTTGAGACCAAGGAAACCATCCAACTACTTCCATGTTGAATAGGGATGTAGAAAATCTTTGGGAGGCTGTATTCCCACCCGATACACTAAAGCAAGTGTTATAATTACATAAACATATCCAACACGAAGCTATTATTCTAGCTGTAATTCCCAAGGTCTTCAAAGAATATCAGTGTTTTACTGCTTCACAAGAAAAAAAAAATGCCATGCAAATGTTAACTTAAAATTCAAAATTTACTGTCTCAAAGCCAAACAGAAAGAAAAACAAACTCATTTGTTCAAACACTTGCGGTTTTCCTGTCTTCCACAAAGGAATGCCATTTTAGTCAGAAAGTGATTTTAGATTTGATGCCTAAAAACCCTCAAGGTAAAACATTGTATCTTCGATGCTTCTAATTAGGCAAACTTCAAAGAGATATTACTGGGAAAATCCCTAAGTATATTACTAAACTATAGAAAGAAGTCTTGTAAACACATAGTAATATTTTATACTAATATGAAATACATGATTCTTCTAGACGTGAGGGGTCCAGTGTAATAGCCGATAGCCACATGTGGCTTGTGAGTACTTCAAATGTGGAAAGTTCAAATGGAGATGTGCTGTGTCAAATACATAGCCAATTTCAAAGACTTTGTATAAAAAAAAAGAATATAACCTATCCCAATAATTTTTTATAATGATTACATGTTAAAATGACAATGTTTGCACTATACTGGATTTAAGTAAATAACATATGTAACTAAAATTAATTTTACCATTTCCTTTGACTTTTAGATGAGCCCTACTAAAAACTTTTACGTTGCCCATGTGGCTCACATTATATTTTATGGACAGCACCAGTCTAGATAACATGCAACTGAATCCTGTATACTAAATCACAATAATCAGATATTTCTGGAAAATAAAGGTCTGTCAATTGAGCTATATCTTCTCTTTGCCTTAGAAAGAAAATGAAAGAAGTACATATGCTTTGCTGTTGTCTCACTATGGGAAGGGCCAAACTTAAATCATTTGCATCTTTGAGTAAGCTGGGAAATGCTTATATTTGTCTTTTTTATTTTTGTTTTGTCTTTGATTTTTTTTATTGTTTTATCTCCTTTGAGTTCATATAGTAGTTTACTATAAAAATTTAGAGTAGTGATTTATGTAATTTTCAGGATCAATTAAAGATATCAAGTCCTATTCATCCTCTGTTTATTGCTACTGTAGCACTGTTTGGAATTCATAATAGATTGAAAACCTAAAATCTCTACAACTATAATCAATAAGCTTCAGTTGGAGAAATAATGAAGAGGCAAAAGTCTTAAGAATCATATTTCACATGTTTTGTCTCTAGAGCATCACAAGCGGCATTCTGTAATTATTCTGTTGACTGCTCTCCAAAATCAAGGTACAGAAGTCCCCTTTGTCCACAGGGGATACATTCACCACCCCCAGTGGATGCCTGAAGCCACAGGTAATATTAAACCGTATATATACTGTGTTTTTAATTATACATACATGCCTGTGATAATACTTAACTTATAAATTAGGCACAGTAAGAGATTAGCAACAATAGCTAAAAACAAAAAAGGACAATTATAACAATTCATTAAAATATCAAAAATATACTATACTTTTTATGTAAATAACATACTGAAGTATTTTCAAAATACATTTATAAATATATAAAAAACTACATAAATAACAATATACTAAAGTAAGAAAAGTTATATGAATGTGGTCTCTCTCTCTCTCAAAATATCTTATTATACTGCACTCACCCTTCTTCTTGTGATGAGCCGAGATGATAAAATGCCTACATGATGAAATGAAGTGAGATGAAGGACATGGGGATTGTGACGTAGGGTTAGGCTACTTCTGACCTTCTGAGGATATGTCAGAACGAGGATGACCTGCTTCCAGACCAAGGTTGACAGTGCAAAAAGTGAAACCATGGATGGAGGAGACTACTGTTTCTGAAACCAGTGAGTCCACAAGAGGCGGACAATTCTCTAGTCACTGTTGACTTCCTGTTCCATACCTTTCGGTTGCTGTTTACAAACCTTTCCCATCTCTGAGGGCCTAACTTCATCAAATATCTATGTCAGTGTCCCCATCTCCTGACAGTCTGTTGGGATAGCTCCTCCCCGTGTTTCCTCTACAAACCCCAATCACCCTTCAAGGCCCATCATAGCATGGCCCAGTCATGTACGCTCAGACCCAGACTCACCTTTCGTTGTTCTTTCAGTGATCAATCCAATGAATGATCCATTCAAACAGGGCTCCTAAACTCAATCTCCCTCAAAGCCTCCCTCACTATTTGCAAATAGATCCCTGAAATGCAGAACCTTAGGGGACTGTTCATATTCTCACACAGTAGGAAAGATAAGAAGCTATCTTATTTCAGCTCTTTGCTGTATGAGCAGAAATCATAAAAACAATGAAATCTCAGGATCATAAGTCAGTGGTCTTTTGTTAGTAGGTACAACCTATAAAACTGGAAGGTATAACTGAACTATTTGCTAATAGAATCACCAGTACACACCAGTATGAATTGTGTTGAAGTGGTCCCAGAACAAATAGAAATAGAATATGTGTATTGAATCAGCAGATCTTCAGGTAGAAAGCTACTCACTGAGGGGCCCCTAGGAGTGTTTACAAATTTGCAACAGCCATTTGACGATAACTTTATTTATGCACAGAGGGGTTACCAAAGACAAATTAGGTCTGCAAAAGAAAAGGACTAAAATAGGATTAAGCCTGAAAGTAGAGGGACTCATTCACATGCGCTGTTTGGCTTTTCTTTTTTCTTTTCTTTTCTTTTCTTTTCTTTTCTTTTCTTTTCTTTAAGAGAGACAGGGAGAGAGAATCTTATGCAGGTTCCACATCCAGTACACATCTCCATGTGGGGCTCAATCTCACAGCCCTGGGATCATGACCTGAGCCGAAATCAAGAGTCAGACCCTTAACCCACAGAGCCACCCAGGCACCTCCTCAAATATAGACATTTTTAACAAACACTCTAAGTGACTTTCATGCAAGCATCTACATGGTCCACATGTTCAGAAGTTCTGATTTTAAACCTGGGCTCTAAAGTATCACACATTAAATTAGATCCTCATGTGGCTCATGTACATGGATTAAGGAAGGGAAAAGAGATCTAAGGAGACAAAAAGTTTCTGAAAATGTTCTTATTCCCAAAGAATAAACCCTCCTCTCTTGGCCCACCCACCTGTGCTTCTTGAGTAAAACACACAAAGTTAAAAATCTTCCTTTCTGCAAAATTTGACTCAGAAGTGTATTTGTGCAAAGGCTTAGTGAATTTCAGCCATTCTTAAATTCTATTATGTGCTTTGGGGAAGAGGGGTCAATTTCTCATTGTCCCCAGTGAGAGAAGGATCTTATTTTATTAAAGTCCTAAAACGACTAGGAAGAAAACTGGCTGGGAATTTGCGGTGAGAGTGAATCTGATATTATGTTAATTAACAAGCTCCGAAGCCCTTAGCAATACAACACAAGGACAGGGAGTACTTCAGGGAGATGAGTGTTCTTCTGTGTGGAATTCAAGAATTTCCAGCACCTGAAAACCATATAATCATCACAGATTTCCTCAAGTTCTATGTTGCTTTTAGGAAACAGACATCCTAAAAATAGATACATGAGGATTTGCTTCAGTTTGACAAGTAGTTTTGTGTCTATACCTACCAAAGCCCAAGCTGAGACAGAGAGGAGTATTAGAAGCTTTTCCAGGAGAGCTAAAAAGGAAGCACAAATATTTCTTAGGCAAGAAGAAGAGTTTAAAAAGAAGGGGGAGATTAGAAATCCAAAAAGACTGAGACAAGGTCACTTCAGAGAGTGGCCTGAAGCCATCTCGATTGGCATTTGTTCTAATACGGACCTCTTTCTCTTATTTTGCCACTTCTGCATCCTGAATCTGTCTTCATCTCTATCATGGTTCATTAAAAAAGAACTGGACTTGAGCTACCCTATGAACCTGCAATTGCACTACTGGGTATTTACCCAAAGATACAGATGTAGCACACAGAAGAGACACATGTACCTCAATGTTCATAGCAGCAATGGTCACAATTGCCAAACTGTGGAAAGAGCCAAGATGCCTTTCAACAGAGGAATGGATAAAGAAGATATGGTCCATATATACAATATATACAATGGAATATTATGCCTCCATCAGAAAGGATGAATACTTTTGTATCAACTTGGACGGGACTGGAAGAGATTATGCAGAGTGAAATAAGTCAAGCAGAGAAAGTCAGTTATCAAATGGTTTTACTTACGTGTGGAGCATAAGGAAAAACTCTGGAGGACATTGTGAGAAGGAAAGGAAGGGTAAATTGGGGGAAATCAGAGGGGGAGATGAACCATGAGAGACTGTGGACTCTGTGAAACAAACTGAGGGTTTTGGAGGGGAGAGGGGTGGGGGATTGGGTGAGCCTGGTGGTGGGTATTGAGGAGGGCATGTATTGCATGGAGCATTGGGTGTGGTGCATGAACAATGAATCTTGGAACACTGAAAAAATTAAATTAAATTAAATGGAAAAAAAGAAAGAAGAACTGGACTTGAGATCAGAACAACTGGCTACCATTGCCATTATGGTCTGAATTTTGTCCCCCCAAATTCATAGGTTAAAATCCCAACCCTCTCCCAAATTTCAGAATCTGCATTTGGAGATGGGGCCTTAGAAAGGTGATCAAAGGAAAATGAGGCTGTTGGGGCAGGCCCTGAGCCAGTGTTACTAATGTCCTCATAAGAGGGGATTTGGACACAGAGATACCAGGAATGTCTGTAGAAAGAAAAATGACTACCAAGAACACAGAGAGAAGGTCGCCATCTACCAAGCCAAGCAGAGCGGCTTCAGAAGAAGTCTAACCAGCTGACACCTTGGTCTTGGACTTTCTGCCTCCATATATCTGTCTATATCTTTAAAGCAGACACAGACACAACTAACCCTTCCTACACAGAACTGTTAAAGTAAATTATAATATTTTTTAAAAAGCTACATATAGGGTTATACAAATATGATCCCTGATCTAGTTTATTATGAGTAGTAGTCCCCTGGTGCTCTTCCTCTCTTGTGTGTAATGCTGGCCATAGCGTCAGGAGGAATTAATATGCCCAGTGTCATCACTGAGAGTCAGAGGTTGCCCGCTGCTATGCTGCAAGGTGGGGATTCCCGATTTGTTTGCCCTCCTTGGTTCAAGACATTGACAGTGGAGGATAAAGAAAGGTAAACGTTAAGTATGAGTAAGAGAAAAGGTTCTCCAGCCCATCCCATTTTCTGTAAGCCCAAAAATAATAACAAGTATTCAAGGCTAGAAAAGAAAAAAATTCATCTCAACATTTACGCTTCTTAGGTAGTTTAAAATAAGGAAGGAAAAGCTGAAGACACTGACATTTGGAAAATAAATTGGGAAAAAATGAGTTAGCAAGGGATCTTAATTAGAGTCTTGTGATGTATTGAGGGAATAATTATAAAATGAAAAGTATTCAAAAAAGGCTGAAACAAATAATCAAAACACATTTGAATTCAATTTAAGAACTATAGAGGGCAATGTAGTTAAATAAGATATTTAAAAAAAAAACAGAAATAAAAAATGATTCTAAAAATATAAGCAACCTTCTAGGGAACACTGAAATATTTGAAGATTAATAAAAAATAGCAGACATCACAAAAATAGTAAATGTGCAAAGTCAAATATTATATTTCAAATTAAAGTATTTCAGTTCTCAGATATCTTAGAAATGAGCTCATTGGAGATAAATGTCTGAAAAACTAAATTGTTCTCCTGAAATGGGAAAAAAAGAAAAAGATTGAGAGAATATTAGGTCTTGTAATAGATTATTTAGACAGATGTCTTGATTTTTAGAAAGTTCTAATTTTCTTCTAAGATATGATTCTCAAATTTTAGGATGCATCAAGTCACCTGGAAGGCTGGTAATCCCCAGATTTTCTAATTTATGAGGCTTGGATCAAGCTCAAGAGTTAGTGTTTGTAACAAATTTCAAAATGATGCTGATGGGGCCAGTCTCAGCATACTTTATAAACTAATATTCTATAACAAAGGTGTTAGAGTTCTAATTGAACACAATGGACTGAATATATTCATTTATTTGCACAAAATGCTACCAAATATTTGCATTTATATCACTTCTCTCCAATTAAAAACAAGTTTTGGGGTGCCTGGGTAGCTCAGTCAGTTAAGCAAGTGACTCTTACTTTCAGATAAGGTTATGATCTCAGGCTTGTGAGATCAGACTCCGCGCTGGGCATGAAGCCTGCTAAAGATTCTCTCTCTCCCTCTTCCCTTTTCCTACCTCCCTAAAAAAAAAAAAGTTTTAAGAGCTAGAAAACAGATAAGAGGCAACTGGCCCAAAGAACCACAGAAAGCTGAAAGCTAAGTGCCATTTGGGAAGAGGCAGTATCAAACTGAAATATGCAAGGCTCAAGATCTGCAGGCATCAGGTATCTTTAAGAAAAAGGTAGAGGTAGGACTGAAAATAGGACAATTGGTTCAAAATTTTTCAAAGGAAGAACTAAGACCCAGATCTCTTTCCATAACCCAGAAAATTGCATGTTTACCATGTGAAGGGAATAAACCATGAAGGATTTTATATCAGAGGGACTTGCCAAAGCTTCGGAAGTACTTTACTAAAAACCCAGGGGCATAAAAGGCAAGTCTACACTCTGAAAGGTGAGACAACATACATCTTCCTATCTTGCCCTTCCCCTCTGGCTCTTTCCCTTAAGTCCTACCCAAAATGCTAACTGGCAAGCGGAAAACTAACAACTTCCTCTCCGGTGAAACTAATCAGGCCAAGAGAAAAGACCAATAGATATTGATATTAGGGATTCCCCCAATGAAATGGGACCATTATCCAGTTATCCTCTATCAAAGACCAACGAATATGCCCTATGCACACACAAACAGGTTCCAATTAGTATTGTAATGCCTTACTCTGAAGGATGAATTATTGGGGTGCCTGGGTGTCTCAGTTGATTAAGCATCCGACTCTTGGTTTTGGCTCAGGTCATAATCTCAAGATGGTGAGATGGGGCCCCAGATTGGGCTCTCTGCTCAGCATGGAGTCGGCTTGAGATTCTTTCCCCCTCCCTCTCTATCTGCTCCTCCCCCCATTCTCTCTCTCTCTCTCTCTCAAATAAATAAATAAATAAAATCTTGAAATACGAATTGTTACCCAAGGGTGATCAGATATTAGAGGAAACAGGGGCACCTGGGTGGCTTAGTCGTTAAGTGTCTGCCTTTGGCTCAGGTCATGATCCCAGGGTCCTGGGATTGAGCCCCGCATAGGGCTCCCTGGTCAGCGGGAAGCCTGCTTCTCCCTCTCCCACTCCCCCTGCTTGTATTCCCTCTCTCACTATCTCTTTCTCTACCAAATAAATAAATAAAATCTTTTTAAAAAAAGATATTAGAGGAAACAAAGTTAATAAAGCAACAATTCAAATAATAAGTTAACAATTACAAATAACATTTTTAAAAGAAAAAGATACCACATTCATGAAAAAGAACAGGATGTAATTTTAATTTTTTAAAGGAACACTCTGAAAACAACAAATATGAAATCATAATGACAGAAAATGAAAAATAAAGCTGAGAAAATCTCCAAAAAAGTATAGTAACAAATCAAAAAGAGATAGAAAGGATTCCTGCAAGACATTGGTGACCAACTGGAGGTGATTTTTGCCTTTTGGAGGATATTAGCAATGTCTGGAGACATCCAAGTTTGTCACAACAGAGGAGATGGCCGCTATTGTCATCTAGTGAGTGGAGACCAGGGTGCTGCTAAACACCCTAGAATGCACAGGGCAGCTCCTCACAGCAAAAATTATCTCTCTCCAAATGTCAAGGACACCAGGGTTGAGAAACCTGGCCATAAGATAATGTAGCCACCTAAATGTGAATCTTTCCATCTCCTACAAAAACATACAAATTAATAAGAGCAAATAAACCCCTCATAATCTGCACCAACAGTATAAATGGAGTTAAGAAAAAAAAAAAAATACCGTGAACTTCAAGTTGCTTATAAATAAGGAAATAAATGCCCAAATCCAGAATGGAAAGTCAGGGCAAAGAATATATAAAAGAAGGAAGGAAAAGCGAGGGGAGGGGAAAGAAGCAAAGAGAGAGAGGATCTAGGGTGAGCACTAAACAAGAAAAACCCCAAAAGAAGAAAGTAAACCTGAAGTATGGGTTTTGGCACCACTCCAGGCTGGGTGAGCTGGCGTGTCATGGGGAAATTAAGGGTGCACAGCAAAAACGGAGAATCACAACCTGAACACACATCAACAACCCTTTCCACCCCAAAAAGTCAGCATTGATTAAATAGAACGTACTTCAGTATAGCAACGGAAGAAGGTCCTAAACTCAAAAAACAAATAAACAGACAACAACAAATGTAGAAAAGTACCCAAACTTCTCATCCCCTAGCTTATAATTGGCGGTCCTAGGAAAATGAGATGGTCCTGCTCATTCTCTGAAGAGATTTAATCTCTTCAAAGAGCCTTTGGTATCACTGCATGCTCTTGATCTTTCTGGAGTCTAAGGAAAAGTTTGTCCAGACAGTCTCAGGTTTTTCTCTAAAACACAATTTTCTGTCCACTAATCGCTTAATTTTAGTATCTTTTGCAACACAGATAGGCTAAGAATTTCCCCAATCAAGTCCTGGTTCTTTTTCATTTATTGTTCTGCCCTCAGAAGTTTATAGCCATACAAGCTTACCTCAAGGAGTAAGAAAACTCTCAAATAAATAACCTAACCTTACCCTTAAAGGACTGAGAAAAAGGAAGAACAAATAAAAGAAAAGCCCAGCAAAAGGAAGGAGATAATAAAGATCAGAGTAGAAATAACCATACAGAAACCAAAAAAAACAATAGAACAGATCAATGAAACCAGGAGCCAGTTCTTTGAAAAGATCAACAAAATTGAGAAACCTCTAGCAAGACTCATTAAAAAAGAGAGAGAGAACCCAAATAAACAAAATTACAAATGAAAGAGGAGAAATAATGACCAAAACCACAGAAAAGCAAACAATTTTAACAGAACATTATGAAAAATCATATGACAACAAATTGGACAACTTAGAAGAAGTGAATAAATTCCTAGAAACATATAACCTACCAAAACTAAAGCAGAAAGAAACAGAAAATCTGAATAACCCCCAGCAATGAATTTGGATCAGTAACCAAAAAATTCCCAACAAACAAAATGGCTTCACAGGTGAATTCTACAAAATATTCAAAGAAAAGTTAATACCTGTTCTTTTCAAACTATTCCAAAAAATACAAGAGGAAGGAAAACTTCTAAATGCATTCTTTGAGTCCAATATCACCCTGATACCAAAACTAGATAAAGATACCATAAAAAAGAGAACTACAGGCCAATATATCTAATGCATTTAGATGCAAAAATCCTCAACAAAGTATTAGCAAACCAAACCCAATAATACATTTAAAAAATCATGCATCATGATCAAGTAAGATTTATTTCCAGGATGCAAGGGTGAGTGAATATTCACAAAAAAATCACCATGATACATCACATCAATAAGAGAAAGGATAAAAACCACATGATCATTTCAATAGATCCAGAAAAAGCGTGTGACAAAGTACAATATCCATTCATAATTAAAAAACAAAACAAAACAAAACCTCTGCAAAGTAGGTCTAGAGAGAATATATCTCTCTAGAGATAAAGTTATTGTATGTAAAGTTATTGTATGTAAACATAATAAAGTTATTGTATGTAAAACTCATAGCCAACACCATACTCAATGGGGAAAAACTGAAAGCTTTTCCCCTAAGGTCAGGAACAAAACAGGAATATCCACACTCACCACTTTTATTCAACGTAGTGCTGAAGTCCTAGCCACATCATTTAGACAATATAAAGAAGTAAAAGCCATCCAATTTGGTAAGAAAGAAGTAAAACTCTATTTGCAGATGACGTACTATATAGAGAAAATCCAAAAGACCACCAAAAAACTACTAGAACTGATAAATGAATTCAGTAAAGTCATAGGATACAATCTCAATGTACAGAAGTCTATTGCATTCCTCTAAGCTATAATGAAGCAGCAGAAAGTGAGGAAAACAATCTCATTTACAAATGCAGTAAAAACAATTCAATATCTAGGAATAAACTTAACCAAAGAGGTAAAAGACCTATACACTGATGAAAGAAATTCAAGACAATGCGAAGAAATGGGAAGACATCCATGGATGTCTAATGGATTGGAAGAACAAATATTGTTAAACTGTCTATACTACTCAAAGCAATCTATACATTTAATGTAATCCCTATTAAAATTACCAATAGCATTTTTCACAGAACTAGAACAAACAATCCTAAAATTTATATGGAACCACCAAAGACTCTGCCTATCCAAAGCAATCTTGAAAAAGAAAAACAAAACTGGAACTATCACAATTTCAGATTTCAAGTTATATTACAACATGGTAGTGACTAAAACAGTATGGCAAAAAAAGAGACGCATAGATCAGTGGAACAGAACAGAAAACCCAGAAATGAACCCACAATTATATTGTAAATTAATTTTAGACAAAGGAGGAATGAATATACAATGAGAAAAAGATAGTCTATTCAACATATGGTGTTGGGAAAAGTGAACAGCCACAAAGGATGAAACTGGACCACTTTCTTTTACCATACACAAAAATAAACTCAAAATGGATTAAAGACCTAAATGTGAGACCTGAAACCATAAAAATTCTAGAAGAGAGCACAGGCAGTAATTTTCCTGATGTTGGCCATAGCAACATTTTTTGAGCTATGCCTCCTGAGGCAAGAAAATTAAAAGCAAAACAAACCATTGGGATGATATCAAAATAATGTTTCGTCACAGGGAAGGAAACAATCAACAAAACTAAAAGGCAACCTATTGAATGGGGAGAAGATATGTTCAAATGACATATCCAATAAAGGGTAAATGTCCAAACTATATAAAGAACTGACACAACACAATATGCAAAAAAACAAATAATCTAATTTAAAAACAGGCAGAAGACATGAGCAGACATTTCTCCAAAGAAGACATACAGATGGCAAACAGACACATGAAAAGAGGCTCAATATCGTTCATCATCAGAGAAATGCAAATCAAAATCACAACGAGATTCCATCTCACACCTGTCGGAATGGCTAAAATCAATAACACAGGAAACAATCAGTATTGGCGAGGATGTGGAGAAAAAGGAACCCTCTTGCACTGTTGGTGGGAATGCGAACTGGTGCAACCACTGCAGGAAACAGTATGGAGTTTCCTTAAAAAATTAAAACTAGAACTACCCTATGATCCAGCAACTGCAGCGCTGGGTATTTACCCAGAAAAACCAAAAACACTAATTCAAAAGAATATATGTACCTATGTACCCATATGTTTATTGCAGCATTATTTACAATAGCCAAACTGCAGAAGCAGCCCAAGTATCCATTGATAGATGAATGGATAAAGAAGGTGTGGTATAGATATATCTATATAGATATATCTATCTATACTTGCTATACATTTATATGTATATGTGTGTGTGTGTGTGTGTGTATACACATATACTAAGCAAAATAAATCAGAGAAAGACAAATACCATATGATCTGTCATATGTAGAATTTCAGAAACAAATGAGCAAAGGGAAAAAAGAGAGAGAGAAACAAACCAAGAAACAGATACTTAGCTATAAACTGATGGATACAGAGGGGAAGAGGGCAGGGGGATGGGTGACTACATGATGGGGAGTAAAGAGCACACTTATTATGATAAAATAAAATAGTGATTTAAAAATTTTTTAAGTTCTTCCTTCAATTTATCTTTTTCCTCTCACATTTTACTCTAAGCAGCAAGAAGAAGAAAGATTATGTGTTCAACACTTTGCTTGGAAACCTCCTTGGCTAAATGCAGTTTCGTCACTTCCAAATTCTGCTTTCCACATAACTGCAGGATACAACTCTGCTGAGCCTTCTGCCACTATATAACCAGTTTCTAATAACATGTTCCTTGTGTTCATATTCACCCTTTTAGATTCTTTAAAATTCTCAAAAGTACCTTTGAGTACCCTGCTAATGCTTCTTTATCTGAGTATATAGAATTATCAAATCAAAAGCCTCAAGCCAACCAAGACTGGGGAAAGAAACCTGGAGTCCTGGGCTTAAGTTGACAGGAATAGGTAATGAGAAAGCCCTCTTGCTGATGGTAACCACGAGCCTTAGGAAGGGGGTAATAGCCAAACACATGGGCTTCAACCCTGTGTCTGCCGCTGACAATCTGTTTGACCTCAAGAACGTTTTTAAGCCTCTCTGAGCTTGTACTGCACTGTAGAGATGGAAATACCTACTCATAAGGTTGCTTTGAGGGTTAAAGAGATACTAGTTACAAAATACTCAGTGTAGTGCCTGGCTTGCAGTCAGCATCTTAGATGGAACATCAAAAGAAGTGATCTCCATGCTCCCTGGTTACTTACTGTAGCAAAGACTGAATAATCAGCAATGTTTTTCTTGGAATCCTCGAGTGTAAATCAAGAGATTGGACCAGTGCTTTAGGGAGAACGCAGGTCACTGTGGTCACAAGGAACAAGAAGGGGGCTGGGCCTAAATTTACAGAGTAGGGGAAATATTCAGGTTTTCCTTCTAACTATGAGATAGGTTTTAATGTCTATTTTGACCAAGAAACTGCTACCCGATGTGGTTCACAGATGTGTATGTGCATTAGCATCATCTGCAGGGCTGGTGAAATAGAGTCCGCTGGGCCCCAATCCCTGAATTTCTGATTCCGTAGGTGTGGGTGAGGCCACAGGATTTACATCCCAACACTTCCCAGGCGATACTGCTGCTGCCAGTCCCGGAACCGCACTGGGAGAACTACTGCCCTACAAAAGGAGACAACACGGATGCATCTTCTAAAATTATATGGCATTCCACAAAGCACCGATCAATGGTCTCATAAGATTAAAATGACCTTTAAATAATCATGGAGTATTTAGTGCGTTTTCTACACAACTGGAGAAATATAAGCCCCAAGATACCCCTGTGTCTGAAAACGCAATTTAAGCCAGCTCTTTTGTAAACTGAAATCCATAATATCTCTTTTTCCTCCGAAATTTAGAGCCTCATCTTTGAAGAGCCTGCAAAACCTTTAGCCATTTTATTAATACTGGCTGTTATGAAACATTACTGTAAATCATGCTTCAGTTTTTGTAAAGTAGTTCAGTAAAGTGGGGGTAATATAAGTTGGAGACAAATGCTGATTCTCATTGCCCAAGAGGATAAACAAAGGATAAATTACATTTAAGGAGTTCGACCTTTGCAGGAATTTTAAAGGCATTCAATATCTACCCAAACTAATCAGCTACAGCCTTCGAGGAAAAAATGGGAGCATTTCTATTTCTTCTCAGGCTCTCTATGGAATGTCTGTAAAAGCAGTGGGGTTTTTTCCAACCACATAGTCTTAGAATTCTATTTCATTCCAATGCACGAAAATTTTGATGAAGGGTCTTCAGCATTTTTATGTATTTTTAAAAGACTCTAAACATACAAATTAAACAACTGTTTGCAGGATACTCTGTAGTTAAAGATGAGCTAGGCAAAAGCTAGACATGACCCTATCTTCTCTCCTGGGCCCCCCAGTAAAGAACCCATTTCCAGACCATTCTATAAGGGATACTGTTTACTTAGTCTCTCACTCCAAGCATCAGGCCTGAGAATACACAGAGCCGCCAAACCCATCCAGGACTTGCCTCTGTGATGCCATACAGGAAGGGGTCCTCATTGCTGACTCAATAAAAGGTATTTCATTAAGGCTTCTCCTCTCTAGCAAAATGATTCTCACTAAGGTCAATAGTTGCCTCCTTGTTACCAAGGCCAATTTTCATTCCTCATCTTATTTGATGTTTCCATGGCACATCAACCTTGGTGAGCACATATTTCCTCTTGGAATAATAATCACTCCCTTTGCCTTTCGTGTCTCATTTTCTTGACGTTCCCCCCCACCCCTTCCTCTCTTGTTGGTCTTTTCTTGGCTCCTCTGAAGGCCTGGAGCATCTCAAGTCTTCATTCAGTTTGATTTCCCTCAGCCTTCACTCTCCCTGAGACTCATCTGGTATACATAGTATCAATGCTAATGCTCCCAAATTATATCTTAGTCCGGAACTTTTCTCTTAGCTTCATATCCAAATGACCAAGGATGACTGCATGATCCTTCTCCCAAAACCAGATCCAATATTCTCTACCTTGGTAGCACAGAGTCTATGAGCCCTACTTCTCTTTCTCTCTCTCTCTCTCTCTCTCTCCATACATGATGCATCACCTTGTCTACAAAGCTTATTTCCTAAATGGCTCTTGCATTCTTTTGTTTCTCTCCACTTTCACTGCCTCCATCCTAAGTGCAAGGCACCACCATCTTGAGGGTAGATTCCTTTGGTAGCCAAGTCACTACACACACATCTGCTCTTGCTCCCTCCAATATATTCTCCATAACATAGCCAACATCATCTCTTCAAAACACAAATCTAATGATATGTAACCTCTTACTTAAAACTCTCCAAAGATTTTGCAGCACTCTTGGAACAAAAGCAGTTCCTTAACACAACTAGAGGGGAGAGTCTGGAGTCTTTAACTTCTCAGCCTCTCTTGTACAACCACATCCTCTTACTCTGTGGACTCTACATTTCAGTTCCTTCCACATATTTCAGTTCCTCCAGTGCACCGTGTTTCCCCTCGCCACGGGTGATCTCTGCTCTCCCCTGCTATACCCATCGTTAATTCCTTCGTTCTTCAGCTCTTAGCCTAAAGCCCACCTTGCCAGGGAAGCCTTTCCTGACTGTCGAAACTATGATCTCACAACACCATGCACTTCTCTTTCACAGCTCTAAGCACAGTTGTAAATTCATGTTTATTAGTATGATTAGGTGAGTAATGTCAATCTCCCACTCTAGACTGTAGAGGCAACGATAAGTGTTTTGCCATGTGCTGTATCCTCAGCACCTGGCACTGCCAGAAGCTCAATAAATACCTGGAGAAGAAGTGAGAGATAAACAAGAAGGATTAGCTGAGACTCCATTAATGCAAACTCTGTCATAAAGAACATACAACCTGCTAACAAATAATATGGACACAAAAAGAAGTGTACAAACAGAGGCGTGCCCTCACATAAACTACCCATCATCCAACAGCATGACTCTGGGGTACTTCTGGCCTAATTGCTGGTTTCTCCTCAGTAGAATATCAGTGAAATCCATAGACTGGAGAGTCTGGGAAGATACTTTCACCCAGAACATTCTCTTCTTTTATTGTCTGATCCTAAGTCATCCGCTGATCTACTTCCTGTTCCTCTGCTGCCCATATGTCAGGACGGCCCCCACCAGCTGGCTCACGTTTTTCACCGGTCCCGTGTGCTGATCACAGAGGAAGTAGATACCCTCCTACCTGGTCGACAACCAGGATCCAGCCAACCCCTGCTCAGTGCCCCTCTTCAGCCTCTCCTGCCCCTCCAGTACAGTATTCTGGCTTCCTCGCCTGCTCAAAGTTCTCCAAACATGCCAGATAAGCTCTCCTCCCAGGCTTTGTACAGGCGACTGCCCCTGCCTGGGACAGTCTTCCCCATCCCTCCTTCTATCCTTCACACCTCTACTTGGCTGCCACTTCCTTTTGGCAAACTCTGCTGTCCCAAAAAGCCTCGACTCAGAGCTTCTCCTTTGCAGTTCCCCAACTCGCTGTGCTTCCCTGATCCTAGCATGACTTACGACGAAGTTGCTTTGCCTGAGTACATTGAGGTCTTGCTCACTGATCTTGAAACCTGAGGCTGTGTCTTTCTTAGAGTTGCATTCTCAGAGCTTGGCATAGTGCTGGAAAGTAGTAGGTAATTAGTAAATGCATGTCGAGTGGCACAGAGAAACCTTAGATTCTACTTACAAAGCACCTCAGAGTTCAGTCTAGACTACAGTCCTGCAACTCACACTCTTCCTATTATCTTCTTCTATTGGCTTCTACACAGTCTCAGTATCATTGCAGAAACCCTGAGATGCATTTCTTCCCTAATGCTCATTCTGAAAAAAATGCCTACTGTAAATTGTTATCTTCCGTGCATTATTGAGTACAAGGTGTTTTGTAGGCTTCTCTAGGTTTTGATAGAAAGAAAATCATTTTCCCAGAATCAATACAATGTAAAATAATTCCAACCCCACTAGCCCAAAGGCTTGCACTTTACTATAGTACTTTCAGAAATATGTTACAAGAAACATCATTCTATAAGATGGTCATTGATACCATCAGGAAAAAAAATCCAAAGTAAAATATGTTTGGGAAACACCAGACTCACCAAAATTAGATAGATATCTTTGCTAGAAGACTTCTTAGAGCCTTTAACAAGTCAGTCTACATTGTGAATTTCCAAGAGGATGATATAGTTCACAGCATTTCCCAAACATATTAAATGACAGAGTTCTAATTCCCCCCCCTTTTATGGAGGATTTTAAGGAACTATTTTCTATGGAACTAACATTTAGAAATGCTTCTTTAGGAGTATTTTCTATATTTTACAATAAACGTTCCCTCAACTTAGTAAGAAACTCTGATTGCTGCTCACATGGAGCTATACTGTTCATCAGTGTTAGGTCCACTTACATAAACGGTGACATCCACGGTCCCCTCTTTGTGCAAGAATGCACACAGCTGACCAGGTACTAAGTACTATTTAGCACAGCTCCCTGGGTATTTTCCACACACACACACACACACAACCAGTATTTTAACTTTATGAAGCTTTCCATAAAACTCCAAGTCTTGCAACCAGCAATTTAAAAGCATAATTTTCTAAAGGACAACCAGAGTCGACCTTTAGTAAACCATTTTCACAAAGTCCTATATGAAGAAGGAATGAGGAGATAGATGAGAAATCCACAAAATGTGAGCTTCCCTGCATCTTGGTAGATCCAATAGTGACAGCAGAGGGGAAGACTGTCCCCACTCAACAGCCTGGCCCTCAGCTTCCAAGTCCAACTTCTCCACAACAGTGTTGGTGTTTACAGCATAAGAGATCACACCGCTGAATCTATTTGCAGGACACTTGTATTCTATTGGATTTATGAAAATAGCCCTATGTTTCCTGATACAGATCAATAAGGCTTCAAAACAGAGAGCTGGGAAAATGTAAATACACAGTGTGTATAAAAAAAAAAAAAAAAAGCCGCTGAATTATATGCTTATTTACCATTCCTTATCACATGTGAGCTGATCTAATAATTCATTTGTGACCCTAGCAGATGTGTTGAATTATATGAACCTCAAAGCTATCTGGGTTTGGCCTACTTGGCTTTGGGGAAAAGAGAGGGGAGAAGGAAGGGAGACAGGAACTAAATTCGGCCAACATTTATTGAGTGAGTGCTTACTTTGTCTTGATCGGTGTGTGATAAGGAGTGAAAGTTGGGAAGTGCGAGGACAAATGGTCCCTCCATTAGGACACAGCCTGGCATGGCCCCAACAAGCCTATGAGGAGAAGCAGAAATATGGGAGGGAGTCAAAGCAAGGTCACTCAAGGCCAGGAAGAAAGGTACCGGCGGGACAGCATAGGACCGTGATAACAAATGAGCCGCTCAATATCTGGAAAAGAATGACCTTATCCTTGATGTTGCTCCTTCAAGGCAAATTTTATATTCAGCCACTTTGTTCTAGGCAGACACTCGCTACACCTTCTAAATAGCAACAAACCTCAGATGTCCCCTTTGACCCTTAACTTTTAAAACTGCTGCTGCTGCCACTGAGGTGCCGTCCATGATCCATTACAGTTGTGTGTCCTGGCTATACTTAGAACCAAACAGTTTCAAAAATGAAGCCATTTTCTAACCAAAAATAAAAAATAAAAATAAAAATAAACCAACTAACTTCCACATTACCCTCGCTGAGGGTTATGTCAGCTGGGGCTGAGAGAAGGTGAAGACAAACAACACCCTTATAGGTGCCATGGTTCAGGTCATTCAACAATATTCACGTTAGGCGACAGGAAGATGAATAAGACATCCTGGAGGCCCCTCAAGGGGTTGACAGTCCAGCAGGGGGAGAACACACAAACACATCCGCACAGAAGAGAGTAAGAGCAGTCGGCATTGAGCACGGCCCTGGCCTCAGTGACTTACACGGAGAACTCATTTTATCACTGAGTTTTCATCATTTCCATTGTATGGACAAGGAAACCGAGGCACAGAAACGCAACTGGAATTCAGACTCAGGAAACCTGCCTCCAGAGCCAGAATCTCAACCACCACTTTATACTCCAATCCCACACTCTCCACTTCCACATGCACCTTCTGCCACCATCACACCTCCCCGAATCTCCTGTGACCCTCCCTCTTTCTTTCCCATGAACGGTGAGAGGCCAGGCTAGGTGGCCGAGTATGCACTATGGATACGACAGAGCTACTTGTCTTCCTAACTTTTTTTAAAAAAAACTCAGACCTTGGACTGTGGCCAACATGAGTAGGGTCTGACTCAGTGGAGCCAGAAACACGAAAACAAACAGAGTGAAGACCTTTAGATGAGCTGTAGGTATTTATCAAGTGTGAGAGGAGGAACATACCAGATAATAACATCAAGACCTTGAATTCACTTAGCACGTTTCCTCCAAGGGTCAAGGTATGCCATACACATATATACTCACTCCAGACTCCAAAAATAGGAGAAAGGAGCCTTGGTTATAACTTCTGACTGAATGAATGCTGGGGCTATCTGAATGATTCTCGGTAAATTTGCAGTCTAGTTAAAAATCTTTACCTCAGGGGCGCCTGGGTGGCTCAGTGGGTTGAAGCCTCTGCCTTCGGCTCGGGTCGTGGTCCTGGAATCGAGCCCCGCATCGGGCTCTCCGCTCGGTGGGGAGCCTGCTTCCCCCTCTCTCTCTGCCTGCCTCTCTGCCTACTTGTGATCTCTCTCTGTCAAATAAATAAATAAATAATATTAAAAAAAAAACAATCTTTACCTCAGTGCAGGGCTTTCTGCTTTCTAAAAACTTCCAGGACCCGTAACATTTCATCCTCACACCAACTCCAGGAGACAGATTTTACCACAATTCATAGGTAGGAAGCTGAAGTTTCTAGAGCACACAAAAAATTTTTGAGTACTTAAATATGCTTTTTCTACAAAGCGTGATTCTATGAAACAGTTAACCCTGATTTAGAAAACAAGCTGACAGAGTTTATTCGCCACCATGGAAGGAAGCCATTTTGGGGAACTCTCTTTAAGAAAGGGTAACCACCTGGGTACAGGTACACCTCTTCTCCGCCAAAGTGGCTTTTCATGCTGCTCACTGTCACTCCAACGGGCCTCCTAACCTCACAGCTGAGCCCCATTCACAGTGGGCTTCCTGAAAGGAAATGCTGCAGCTTAGTTTCTGCACAATGTGACCTGACACTTGACTGACGAGACTATTTCTAGTTGCAGCCGTAGGTATTTGGGTTCAAAGTGACACAAATCACTTTGTGTTTAAACTGCAGTGTTTAAATTCTCCCACTGCCAAAGTTAAGGACTCATCAACATCTAGGGCCTAACTGTTCTCACAGTTGAAAATACTTAAGTAAAAACCCTCTCTTTAAAAAGAAAGAAAGAAAAACACGATTCGATTGTAAAGAAAACTGGATGGTCACTAGATGCTCTGAAGCCTTAGAAATGGGCGGTTTCATGCCAAAACACTGTGCGGCAAAGGAGAAAGAGGGGAGGCCCTTCTGCCTTGTAAGTCTCCTCCTCTCCAACAGCAGCCACATCACACAGCAGAAGAGGGGTGCCTCTGGGAACCCAATGCACCTGCTCCCCAGTTTAGCACTATTCACCTCCTCCTCCTCCACAGGCCAGGGAGGACAATACCTGCCCAAAGGGATTGTGGGATGCAATCGTTTGCTAGGACGAGTAATGACAAAGTTCCACAAACTGGGTGGCTTAAAAAACAGGATTTTATTGTCCCACAGGGTTGGAGACTAAGTCTGAGATAAAGGTGTTGTCAGGCTGGGTTCCTTCTGAGAGCTGGGAAGGAACCACCTGTCCCAGGGCTTCCCTCCTTGGCTTTGCATGGCCATCTTCATGTTCATACAGTATTCTCCGTGTGTCTGTGTATCTGGGTCCAGATTTCCCCTTTTTACAAGGAAATCAGCCATGTTGGATTAGGACTCATCCTAATTCTGACTTGAACTTGACTACCTCTGTGAAGACTCTATATCCAAATAAGGTCACATTCTGAGGTGCTGGGAATTAGGACGTCAACATCTGATTTGGGGGAGGGGAATTACAATTCAGCCTATAATATTTAGAGATAACATTTTTAAAGCCCTTGATATAATAGACATTCAGAAATTGGCTCCTGATTTTCCCCAGTCCTGGCACTGCCACTGTCTGCCATATAACTTTGGGTGGATTATTCAAGCTCTCTGAGCATGCAGTCCATACCTAGGTGATGAGGCTGGAATCCTGGAGTCCAACAGCCTACCAACTCTAATACTCTCTGCTTCTGCACTTTGTTGATGCCTTTTTCTTTTCTAATATATAAATTTTGCGCTTTAAAACATCTACCAGAATAGTCTGGGGCTTTTCCTTCTTTCTTCCTTCCATCTTATTTTGCCTTCCCTTCTTTATACCTATAAGCATTTCTGCCAAACAATCTGAAAGCATACTAATGACACAGTAGTATAACTCTACTTCAGTAGTTTACTCCTATTATTAAGGAAAAAGATGGACCTAATTTGCTGAGTTTTGCCCCCAGATCCTTAGGATAAGAGATAGCAGGCTCAAGACGTGTTTTTAGCAGGTCTTTCAGACACATTTACAAAATCCAAAACAGCCATGTCATCCCTGGGAAGCAAATGAAAAAGCACTTGACTTTGCCTGGAAGTTGGGCAAGGAATCATGTAACAAAACGTTCCACTGAAAATAAACAACTAAGAGAATCATACAATTTTAAGACAGAGTTAGCATAAGCTCTTCGATCCTTTAGAAGAGGATTTTAAGGTCCAAAAAGATGAAGCATTTTTGTCTGACTGAACCATGAATCCAGTGCAGTCAGAAGTGATCGCAGTAAAACGGCTAATCTAATTTTGACTTTAAAAAGAGGATTCTACTTTATCTCATGGTTGGTTTCACTGTAACAGAAACAGCACCAGACGCGATCTCTAGAGCTGTAATTGTGCCAATGTAATTGCGGGTTTATGGGCAACATGGGCACATCACTTAATTTTTCGGAGTCTCATTTTCCATGTATCCAAAAAGAGAATCATAATTCTGGCCTCCTCCTGGAACTATTGGAAGGATCAAAATATAATAAAGTGCGTCAAAGAACTTTTCAAAGCCTAAAACCCTTTACAAATGTAAGATACTTTCATTATTAGCTATGCACATACCTACCTTTTGCCAGCTAAATGAGGTCAGCCTGGCTCCCCATGGGCTTGCTCCCCACTTTAAATGGAAATTAAAACGCACTCTGCCCATGGGTTCATACTCCAATCACATACAATAGCTTCTTTTGAACATCATTAAGCAGCAAAGCAAACCTTAAATGTATGATTCTTTCTTTTGAAACCTCCTGCTCATCACTTGACCATCCAGAATATCACCTCAGGGAAAGGAGGTTTGAAACAGGAACAGAATCTTCCCAATCCAAGGTAATTTTAATAGGGTCCAAGGAATACCTGATGTATATACACCCTCTCCTCTCTCTTGAAAACTTTTGAATGGCGAGCATCTATTCACTCATGCTGAAAAGAAATGTTTGCTTTGACATAATCCCTAGGGGCTACTGATGGGTTCAACCAAAAGAATGCCAGGACATGTCATTATTAGAAAATATTTAGAGCTGGCTTTGAGGAGACTAGATCTGGCTGCTAGAGCAACAGTGGTGCTATAGAAAAAGCAGGGGGCTGAGATCTAAAGGGGCTTAGTGCTAGGCCTAGATTTGCCCTTTGCTCAGACCATTTACTTACTTTGAGCCTAGAGTTATGCAGCCTGGCCCTGCACCAATATCATACCATGGCAAGGTTTAAACTACATACATCTATGTATGTATTCACATACACCACTGAAAAATATGCATAGGTATGTAAAGTATGCTGACTCTAATATTTACTGAGCCTCAAGAGCTAGGCAGGACTGGAACTCATGCCATGTTTCTCTTACTTAATCTTCACAAGAAAAGAACAGAAGAAGAAGAAAAGAACAGAAACTATTAGCATCACTATTTTACAAAGGAATAGAAAGGGTAAGTGACTTGTTAGGTCACACCATATTGAGTGGTAAAGCCAAGATTCGAAGCCAAGTAGTCCGACTCCCGAGCTCATGCTGTACCCTACCCCAAAGCATCACTGTCCAGCAGCCAGAGCTCTTCACTGGCTCCCTTTTACCTACAGATTAAAACTCAGACTCATCAGCATAGCACAGAAGGCCTTACTTCACCCACCACTGCCCACCTCACCTGGCTCATCTCCTATTGTCATAGGAGTCCCAGTTTTACAGATCTTTGTGGCTGAGGCCATAATAAAGCCAGAAGAAGAAAACTCATCTGTCTGGTGAATGTGAGCTCCAAAAGTGCCGAAGAGAGGACAGTTGAGTGTGAGCAGGTTATGAGAACTGACCAAACCATGGTCCCCTGCTTAGGTTATATTGATGCGTTTCCTGAGAAGAGATAAGGTGGGGAGGAGAAAAGTAAAGGAAAAATAGCAAATCCATTAGGAAGAGACTAGCAAAACTCCCTTCATCTCCCCCTCTGCAGGCTTGGCAAGTCATGTGTGCAGACCACATATGGAAACACCTGGATGAGTGTCTGTAACATACATGTGATCACAGTGTGTTGGTGTCAATTCATGTCTATTCATGTAACGTGTTCGTGATGATCTTTATGCTTTTCTTTAGTCAGAGAAGAATTTCCTCCTTAAAAAGCCAGTCAGTCAACACTGCCATGCTGCCTCTGGTGCTTTTTCTCCATCCGTTCTCTGGATGTACCATTCAGTTTTAAGCTTCTGTGTCCTTGTCCCTAGTCCTCTTGACAAACTTCTGTCCATCTTTGAAAACACAAACACTTCAGAATCCTCATTTCTGGAAAGTCTTCCCTGACTCTCCCACACAGATTTAAATTCCCATCTTCTTAATGTTTCCTTTTCTTGTACATACCTCAGCTGCCATATTTCCATTATGTATTCACACGTCTACCTTCTGGATGAAACCATAAGTTCCTTGAAAACTGAGGCCAAGTCTTGCCTTTCTTCTATTCTCAGCTTCTAAAAGAGTTCCTGGAACACCATCAGTGAATTTAGTGAAACTGACCAAAAATATTAACAGACTCTCCACCTTATAACTCCTTATGCCTAGCAGCGGTTTTTATATTTTAGGGTACATAAGAATCAACTGGCACACTTGTTAAATGAACATTCTTGGTTCTCACACTCTGGACCCCAAACTCTGCAGCAGATTTTAAGGAGACCTGAGAAGTCTGCATTTTAAAAAGAACCCTAGATGATTCTCACATGAGTAAGAAACACTGCCGAGGAAGTTAGCCATACCTCATCAGCCCCAGCTACTGAGGGGAGAAGGGAGGCCAGGGAATGGAGATGAATCTCAGCAATGTCTGACAGCATCGCAGCTCATTCTCTCCAAAGGCTCTGTCACACCAGCCCTCAGTTCCTGAGGTTTGGTCACCTTAATGTTGCAGCTTTCTCTTCACTCCAAGGGACCCCTCAACATCATACATAACCCTGTCTCGGTGTCTTCTCAGAGCAGACCAGCAGGTATCAAAATTCAAGCTGCATTGCTTATCAGGCATTTCTTTAGGGCAGTGGTATTCTCCTCGGTCCTCCAAAAGAGCTCATCATGGTGTAGTACTGATCCAAACGTCCAAGCTTCCTTGTTATCATCCCTCACAACCCCCAGGCACCCAAGATATATAAGAAAATGACACCAACTCAAGATGTGACCTTGGACTATTTACCTTTATGCAAACCCAGAATTTTTCCACCTCTGATCTCAATTCATCCAGCTCTCTCTAGCAACAAGCCCTTACTTACCATCTATCAAAATCCTACCTGTCCTCGAAGGTCTAGATCAAATGAAGTGTTCCATGATTTTCCCCAAAGAAACAAGACCCTTCTCCTTTCCTCCATCTATGCATTCAGGGCAACTAGTACAGTGCTACACACTTAAAGAGTTACTTAAACAATATTTGCTTAATTTGCAAATGATAAATATTAAAACAAGGAAAAAACTATTGAAGTGAGAAGGGCTACCGGGAAAGCACTTAAAAGAAAAGTTGAATAAGAAAAAAAAAAGAGTGAGTCACCCCCATTCTCCCAGTTACAGTAAGCAACTGATCATCTCAATTATCTTTAGTGGATAATCTGCAATGAGGATTATGCAAAAATTAAAATTTTTATCTTCAAGTCATATGAATAAAATAAGCAATGTGGGACATAAAAATAATTTGTGTACCAAGCTCATAATCTTTTGTTTCAATTTCTTTACCCAAGCAACTTGATATGAAGCAGGACTTTAACCAGGCATCAGATGCTAAATTTATGAGTTAACATCTCTAAGGTCAATACTGTAAATTGGCACAATGTTTAATCCATATGTCTACCTAATTCCCATGCTCACACTGACAATTAAATGCTAAGCACATCAGGACCCCAATAAATAACCCACCTCAAACTAAATTGCCAAGCAAAAATCAATCTATTCACTAAATCAACAAAACTGCACTGAGTACCTACCATGTGCCAGCACTTTCGTGCATCACTGCAATAGTAGGACCACCACTGAAGAGGAACATCCTGATCTTGCCCAAGGCATTCAAGGTCATAGTCTATGCCAATTCCCAATTCAGTATATAAACCATAAAGGTGGTACACTAGCATAGCCAACAACCTCTTTCAGATGTGTGGGGGTTATCTAATTCCCTGCTATGGGTATATAGTAGAAGCAAGTCTGTGACTTGAATTTAACCACACATACTGAAACTTATTAGCAAGTAGTCACATTACATATATAATCTACTCTTGCTACTCACTGACATCCCAGGACTCTAGCATTTTAAGTGATCCAACTTGGCCTGGAAGATTCACCTGGGGCAGGTAAAACAATATTCTAGAGCAGAGGTAAGCAAACTTCCAACTCTGGGCCAAATTCAACCCTACCCAGTTTTGTAAATAACGTCCAATTGGAACACAGGCATGTCCATTCTTTTACATACTGACGTTGGCTGCTTTCATGGACAAAGGCAGAGTTGAATGGCTGGAATAGAGACCAAACAGCTAGCAAAGCATAAAATAATTACTATGAGGTCACTTACAGGGAAAGACTACTGATCCTACAGTTGAGGCATCAGGTAATGAGACATCCATAAGGATACAGACTAGAGGGCTTGTTAGGTTTCCATACCTTATTGGACAAAGATGGAAAGTATCTCTAAAATAATTTAACTGATTTATACTTCTTGAGTAATACCCATTTCAGCAATGTGAGACCTTTCCAAACTTCCATTGTGCTAAGCCACTAATTTCTTCTGTTAAAAACTTATTCATGGGTGCTTGGGTGGCTCAGTCGTTAAGCGTCTGCCTTCAGCTCAGGTCATGATCCCGGGGTCCTGGGATTGAGGCCCACATTGGGCTCCCTGCTCTGCAGGAAGCGTGCTTCTCCCTCTCCCACTCCCCTGCTTATATTCCCTCTCTGGCTATGTCTCTCTCTGTCAAATAAATAAATAAAATCTTTAAAAAAAACTTATTCATAATTTCTATTATGCTGATCAAAAATAAGTATAATAGAAGTCCCCAGGAGCCTTGCCTGGAGTATGGCCTCTCTGATGAATTGTTAACTAAAAACCCCTTGGACAGGAACTTCTGAGCAGGTCAACTCGTTTCCCCTAATGTGGCTTAAACTAATTCGCACACACCTTAGTGTTACCTGACCTATGCTGAAATATTTCAAGTGAATTACAGACATCGTAACACACTGACATCAACGTTTACAGTAAAACATGATGTAATATTCTCAAGTCACCAGGACTTGGTTCTAACAGCATTTTCAATTCCTCTACATGCAGGCATTTTATTGAATCACAGCTTCAAGCACCTTCTGATAGATTGTACCAATTCTCTAAAACTCAGTCCCACTTATTGAAAATTCAATGTAACTGAAGGATAGCATCCTAATTATAAAGCAGGGCTGACCATGGAAAATGCATTTGACTCTTTTGCTACTGTGGTTTAAAAAAAAATTTACACTTCAATCCCCCATGGACGATAAAGGAATTTCACCTCACTTATTAAGCCCTAAACCATAAATGGGAATGTGCCTTTTTACTGCACTTGGACCTGGGAATATTTAGAGCAAAGACTAGTACTCTTTTTTATAAAAAGACCAACAGTTCTTCATAAAGGACAGAGAAAAAGAAATTATTCTACATTAAGAAAAACAATATAGTGAAGTTCATTTTTAATTATTACCATTAAGAAACATTCAAATAAAGCAACAAAAAGGTTAAATATTTTAAGTCTCACTTCGGGGGTTTTTTTTTTTTTTTGGTTAATTCCACTTTTTCCTATATGCTATCAAATAAGAGGTGCCTTCTTTATTATTCCAGAAACAATATTCCCAGTCATTTTAATTAGAAGCTTATGAAGTCAAACTAGAACCAACAACAACAACAAAAAAAAGTCTCTTCTTCATTTCAGAAAGCCGCTACTCACTGATACTCTCCTGTACATCTCTGAGGAAAATTTAATGAGCACCAGGGATCAAGAAGACATGTCCCCACCCTAAATTCTCAGCAAATGTATCTGCTTCATTCATTAGGATTAATTTCCTAAAATACAGCTCTTCTGATTGGAAATACTAGGGAGAGAAATTTTAATTTTCCATGTTTTCAATCAGCCAATAAAGAGAAGCCACAACAGGCAAAGCATCTGTGTAAAAGTAGATTGATATCTGCTCATAAGTAAAAGGCAAATAACAGAGCCAAGTATCAACCATTTTCCCAGCACCAAAAGTGCACTAAATACGCCATAGAATTTCACCCTGTTCTTTGGCTGACACTAAAAATGAAATCCATACACAAGGCACAAACAGAGGGAGTTCTAAGCATTATTTCTGCAGCTATGTCTCAACAGACTCCCAAACAAGGGATGCTTTCAAAATGCCTCTGTATGAGAGACCCCCAAGAGATAAGAAGTTTTTGTTCTGTTTTCCTCAGGCTGTTCCACCGCCTCATACATGCACCGAGTGGTCTCTTAAGTGATCATTAGGAGTCTGGCTGAAACTCTTCTAGCACTTTTAGCAATTAGTCATTAATTGGACTTGCCACTTCAGCCCCTTTGTAACTGATACTCCTGAGAGAGGAGCTCTGTGAGGGAAGACTTCCCTCAGGGAGTTGCTCAACAGAAAACATGGCACCCTTCCCTTCTGGAGGTGGGCTTTCCCGCCCAGCACATCTCAGATACCTCACCTCAGTCCAAGTCAAAATACCACCTCAGCCACAGAAGTTGTGTCTTAACAGCAAGTAATTTGCTTTAACAAATGTTCCTGAGCTTGTCTTTATTTCTGTAGTTACAATAATAATAGCATTGTCAAGCACTGCATAATTTAGACACAACCTCATAGATGTTATCTTATATAATCTCAATGCCATTTTACAGATGAGTAAGCTGAGACTCAAGACAGTTAAGACCCTGACCCAAATTCACATACGGTACACATTGCAAGCACGTATTCAGCTCCACAAACCCAGGCCAGCCAGCTTTAAGGTCAAGACTCTGTTTACCTCACCACACTACTTCCCAGTGAGAAGGCCTTCAGAGTATGGTCAGCTGACTCCAGAGCTTTCTCATCGTCAGAGACATGGTCCAGATACACTGATTTGCCATTGCTTGGTGGAATGACAGTCTGCACTTATGGGACTACACTAGAGCTCTTCTCGGGTGGAACAAGGTCTTTATTTAGCCAAAAATTTGATGGCCTCTCACAAATGATGGATGAGGTCCCTGGGGGCAGGGCCTAGATGAGCTCAAGGGAATTAAGAGAAAAAAAAACTCAGGGAGAAGTATACTATTCTAAAGCCTAATAAGAATCCATAGAGAGAGAGGCGGCACGAGGAAGGCAGCCCATAGGAGATGGTCGATAACTGCTCTGGAAGTGAGATCAGCGTGGAAATTTAAAGAACAGAAATGTTTATTATCCAGTCTTAAGTTGTTTGCTTCTCTGTGATGGGATGTCATGTCGTCTGCAAAGCCAGACTAGGGTAAGGTAAGGAAGGTACCTAGGGTACAAAACTTCAGGAGATGCTCACTCTGGGTCGTGCAGTCCTGGCCTCAGCCTCTCCCAGCCCCGGCCATTCCCTGCAGGGTACCAAAGCCTGGATGAAGTCCGAGACACACATGTCTTGGTGTGAGCATTATTTTGAGAAAAGGAAAGACTTAGTGCCATAGTCAGCACAAAGCGATACATACAGCTTGGTACATTCATATCCATTTTCGTTACGTGAATCATAAACCTAGATAATTAAGCAAAAGGAGAAAACTCAGAATGAGAAGTCACTGGAAAAATATATGTCCCTCCTCAGTGTCCCACTGGTTGGGGACTGGCGGTCTGGGGTTAGCAGGCAAATTTAATGAACACAGTGATCCTGGCCACCTGGAGAATCTCAGGATAGTCGAGTGGCCAGGAGTTGGGTTACAGTCATATGTGGGGTTTTGTTGTCATTCATCTACAACTGAATATCTCCTATTTATCAAATCCCGAATGCCTCATTACCTATTCATGATCAATAATGTTGTTTTTGTCTCACAGTCAATGGCATCTATCTGGCTGTAAGGGGAGGTGGGAAGGAAAATTATGACAACAATGAGGAAAGGGACCTCAGCTCTGGCCCAGTGTTTTGCCAGCCTCCTACGGTCTCAACTCATCTACGACTGAGGACAGGTGGGAAGCCCTGAAGGATATCCTGACATTCCAATTACAAATTTTAACTCATCTGTAAAGATGCCAAAGCCTAAGAACTTGGAATAATTACCATTTTAGCATTTAGACAAAGGTCTTATGGTTCAATGGAAAGACTCTGGGCTGGAGAGGCAGGAGACTTGCGGCCTTTGTCATGACTCATTTATACAGGTCAGAGAGGCAGGTTATGAGAATCAGAATTAGAATCAGAAGTCCAGCTCTGCTACCAACCAACTTTGCCACTTCCGGCAAGTCACTCAGCCACTCCTGGACTTGATTTCCTCATCTGTTCAAGAATACCAATCTCCTGGAATCTCAGTAAAGAAAGAAAGCATATAATGTATTATTTGCCCCAGGGTACATGTCTGTGAATCATCAGGCTTACACATTTCACAGCATTTGCCATAGCACAGACCCTCCCCAACATCCATAACCCTACCCCCAACCCACCTCCCAGCCCCCCTTAGTTTGTTTCGTGAGTTTAGGAGTCTCTTATGGTTTGTCTCCTTCCCCATCCCATCTTGTTTCATTTCCCTTCCCCACCCTCCCATAACCCCCTGCCCTGTCTCTCAAATTCTTCATATCAGAGCGATCATGTGATAATTGTCTTTCTCTGACTGACTTTATATATGTTAATAAAATATTAAAAAAAAAGAAAGAAGGCAAATTTTTTGTAAATGTAAAAAACAAAACAAAACAAAAAACAAAACAAAAAAAGTTTTAAAAGTAAAACAGGGGCACCTGGATGGCTCAGTCCAGGTCAGGATCTCAGGGTCCTGGGATCATGCCCTGCATCAGTCTCTCCACTAAGTAAGGAGTCTGCTTCTTCCACTCCCTCCATCCCTCCCCCTGCTCATGCTCTCTCTGTCTTTCTCTCTTAAATAAATAAATTTAAAGAGAAAAAGGAAAACGATGATGTGCAATGACCAGAGATTACTTCCATTGCTCTGTTATGGTTATGGTTGCCATTTTTGACGATAATAAATACTGTGATTGAGACAAAATGGCATGATTAGGTGCTATGAGTAGTAGCTTGCTGGTTGGCCAAGCAAATGTCCAACGCCACTCCCTTCTCCCTTGCCTGACTCCATTATAGAGCCTGGAAAGCCAAATACTCACTTTCCTAAACACTGAGACAGCTGAAGTGAGACATGACACAGTTCTGGACAGTAAGAACTAAGAGTATCTCCTTGTAGCATTTATGCTTTCCTCAACAACACTAAAAAAAGAATCGATATAGACGGCATCTTCCCTTTCATCTGCACTGAAGGTAGACATGAGTCTCGGCATGTGGAAATCACCAGACAGGAGGTAAAAGCTAAGAGGATTAGAAACAGTCCACCTAACCACTGAACTGCTAATCCAACACCTTCAGTTCCCTAGCCCCAGGTTTCTCGTTATATAAGAAAAACAGATCCCTATTTGTTTAACCTCTGTTAGTTACCTGCAGCTAAAAGCATTCCTGATTGTTGCAACATATATCCTATCCACTTCGTGGCCCTTTGTCTCCTAGTAGAAATGTCTCTCCCAGTGATGTGTTCAAATAAAGAGCACAGCTCAAAGAGAAGGGAGGAAAATGTTTCCTCCCAAAGACCCATAAGCAATAAAGAGATGATAAAGAAAAATGGAAACATCTCCTCCACAACGTAGGTTAGGATATCACTATAACATCAGCACTGAATCTCCCCAACCTCATACATTTGTCTTGCCAAATTCCCAGCCTATAATGAAACCTTCACCACTTACCCCACAGAGCTCTAGTGATCAAAAAATATAATTGCTGTTAAAGCTCTGTAGAGACTATGAAATGCCTTATAAAGGTTGAAGTTACCCAGGAGTCCATTCTTGGTCCTGCTTGCATCCTATAAGATCTGCTTCCATTTTTATATATTTGCTGTTCACTTACATGTCTGTTTCCACCCCTTGTGTCTCCAGTGAGCTCCAAGTCCTTATTTTTTTCAGCTACCTCTTGAACATCTTCAACTGGATGTCCTAAAATCACTTCATGCTCAGTATTTTTTAAGCCGAATTAATCACCATTCTCCACAAAGCCATTCCTTGCCTGTCTCCCTGGTTTCCAGTAATAGACATCACCACCCACCTATTTTCCACAGGTAGAAAGCTGATTCACCTTCAACTCCTCTCTCTTCTCCTCTACATTCTAATCCAAAAATAACTTCCTCTCTGTTGCCCTTGATCATACCCCATCATTTTTTATCTGGACAATAGATCACAAAATTTTCTGACAGTTCTTTTTGTCACAGTCTTTCTGAACTACAGGCTAGACAGAGATGACAAACCGGATCCTGGCATCATGACACTTGAAAGTTCAAGGGTTCCATGTACCATGTACCATTAGGTTCCATAAAGCCCAACACCAACTGTAGGATGATCCAAAGCCTTCTGCGTCTCATTCTACCTTAGCTCTTCAGTCTCATTCCCAGCCCCTCTCCCTCTTTTCTTAACTTTCATCTCTCCCTGAGTCCTTCTATGCAACTGGCACCTGATGATTTTTTCCTTCTTTCCATTTCTCACCTTTTTTCCTTTCTTTTCATTCTCTTATCATCATCCTCATCCAGCCCTTAATAGATCACATCTAGACTATTCTAGGAACCTCCTAACAGGGAATTCCCATATGTCTTTGCTCTAATCTAAACTATCCAACAAAATCAGGTTACCTAAAAGACTCCTCGACAAAGTTTCTATTCACTAGGAATCCAGCTCCCACTCTCAGCCTGGCTTCTGTGACCCTCATTTTCATGCTTCTTCATATCCAGATTCCTTTTTCGCGCTCTCCTCTACAAACACTTCACTCCGGACTACCCATTACTCTCCACTCCTTTGACAGTGCAAGGCCTTTTTCATTCCACTCTATTCTCTGAACCTGCATGCTACCTCCAAGTTCCCTGCCCAAGATAAAGTCTTAGTTTGGGGATTTATCCTCACCTTGTAATAATTTAGACTCGAAAGCTTTGTTTTACATTATCTTTGCATATGACAGCACATTGCGGATGCAAAATTGCTAACTAAATGCTGTTTTGGTAAAATCTGCATTATAATCTGCGAGCACTTTCACCTACTACCAAGTTGTAACCACAACCTGAGAGAGGCAGAACAGCTACTATTGTCTCTGTTAAGTGACCTTTTCTGCCACCTGGAGACATTAATCAGGCAAGTATATCTCTGAGGTCATGTGTCTAGAAAGAACCTGGAGCCGCCTAAAGGAAATTAGGCAATGGCCCTAACTTTCCTTGCATCCCCTGGAAGGTGTGGCAGATAAACAAAACTCACTTCTCTGTGCTTTCAGCACTGAAGTGGGGCTTTTTCTGCTCAGCTTTGCTCTCATGGTCCTCAGTCTGCTAAGGGCTTTTTCTGGTCCCAAAGCAACTTGCATCACCCTGACTTTCCACTCGCCTTCCAACCCCATCCCCTCAGTAGTTCTAGAACGCAGTCTCCTGCCAGGATCTCTCCCCACTCTCTGTGACATCTGTCTCAGGGACTCAGTGAGAAGCAAGGAACTAATGTTCATGAAATTTGCTGCCCTCCAGTGATGACAGGTACAATCTTCATTACTCCCTGAGTCAGAGCCTCCTCCCGTCTGTTGTGAAAGCAGACGCTGTGCCCTTGGAGCTGCTTCCCACAAGCAGCAGGGAACCATTATCCCAGCCCACTGTTCTCTTCATTTGACACTCTCTCTTAAATATACTGTTTTTCTCATTTTCATTAATAATCCTTCTTTAACACCCGATCAGCCTCGCTGTCTGCTCTAGGTTAAAGCCTATTATTCCATTAGAGTTTGACATTTGGAATGCAATGAGGCATTCATGCACAGGTAGGGCTAATGGGGAAAATGGCTTGAATGCTTTATGCATCGCACAGTTTGCAAAGTGGGAGGGGTCAAGAGGAAACAGAAGGCTGCTTCTCTGCCAGCCACAGGGGGCTGAGTCCAAGAGAAGCATGTCACTGTTGAGAGGCTCAGGACACAGACATGACCTTTTCTGCCACCTGGAGACATTTAACAGGCAAGTATATCTCCGAGGTCGTGTGTCTAAAAAGAACCTGGAGCCGCCTAAAGGAAATTAGGCAATGGCCCTAATGACAAGTCACTGAGCCTCAAGAAGTGGAACTGAAAATGTCTGCCTTTCCTGACTCAGCTCTCCAATGTCAGGCCATCCTGTTATTACGGGGACCTCTGAGGACATTCACTAACCTCTGGTACTGTCCGCTGTGCTGGCCCTTTGTTGAACATGTGGGCTGAGAGGCAATCCTGAGGACTGACTGGAGCAGCCACACAAGGAAAGTGTGACGTCACTTCCTGTGAGTAATGCAGCCAGCACACCTCCCAGTTTTCCTTCCTAAACCTGTCAAGCAAAAAAATAACCATTTCTATTTGGCTTATTTATTCATTGATCACAGTCCACACACAGATACTGAAGACTCCCAGCATGTGTGCTGGATATACCCCTGCCCTCGTGGAACACACAGCCCTGAACATTTCAACTTTCATTCTGTCATTCTGACCACAACTCCTCATGGAACAAGGAGAAATGTCATCTTCGATTCTGAGAGGCAGAGAGAATGAAATCTCAGTGGGTAGGAAAACTTGAGCTTGCAAGAAATATATATTACTTTAATTTGTTATGATCAATTTAACTCTAAGTCCAAATCTCCATCTCGCCTGGTCAGAGGGAAAGTCAATCAGACGTCACTGGCAGTATGTGGTACTTGGCCAATGGAGGCACAGACTAACAGTTAGCTCACCACGGCTATCACACCATCCTCGTTGATCAAGCCCATGTGGTCCCTTGAGACACTGTGGCCTTCTGTTCCCATCCCATGTGTGGGGTCCAAGCATCCCTGCTGGGGCTGGACTTCCTGGGCCTAGGGTCCTTCCCTGACCAGATTGCTACAGGACATCTCCACTGAGCTACTGCAACTGTCTGGGTTGCAGTTTATGAAGCCAAGCATGAGTTTGTGATGAAGGTGAAACGTCCCGATTTCTGGAAGCCTCTCCCTCCTCTTTCCCTTCCCTGTTGAGAACACCAGGTATAATCTTGTTTTTCAGTTTAGCTATTCCAAAAGAAGAAAGAGACACTGACTTCCAGCAGCTTCTGTTTTTCTCAGAGCCAAAAATTTCTGAATCCCCAGTTCCAAGCCTCACTAAGGGCCTACAAACCTACTTCAAAGGAAGAAGGAAAAATAGAGAACACATATTAATTAGCAATCAAATTTATTATTCTGCCACAAAGATGAAGAAACCAAAGCGCTGGCAGAGGTAACATCTGTCACCTTGGCCTCCACCCTCAAACACAGTCTGATAATACACACCCCCCCAAACGGAGTGGCAAGTGGCTGCCTCCCTTCCATCAGCAGATCCTGAGACTTGCAATGTTGTGGAACTGTGGGAAACCTTCTTTACCTCACACAGGTTAACCACATGAAGGGGGGAACACGGGCTTCCAGCATCTTCCCCACCCCAGCTCCATGTCACCGATGCAACTTCCCTCTCCACTCCTACCAGACCAGACATCTAACCCCATTTTAGCTCTTCCCTTGCCTCACCTTCCTGCACCTACTCTGCCCTCTTTCTCTTCCTACGTCCAGCCCACTAAGTCCTCTCTAGGGCAGCTAACTGAGCTCCTCACTTAAAGAAGGCACAGACGCCTTCTGAGCACCCCTGCTACAGGCCACCTGTGACTTTAGACCACTGTAACCAGAATGCACAGCAGAAGAGGCAAGCAGCAAATGTGAGTTGGGCTCACGCCCACTTTTCAGGATGGAGAGCAGCTGTGAGAACCTAAGGATGTTGAAATCTCCTTTTGAAAGATTGACTTGGTTGACTGACTGATGGATTGATTCAGTGACTTTATTCAAAAATGTATACGGTCTTTGTCATGTGCTTACTGCTGTGGGGCCACTTCCAAAGGAGATAAGGAGCATAATACATTTTCAGTGTTCAGAGAGGTTCTACTTAATATGGATATATACACACATACATCAAAATGTTAATAATGGTAATGACAAGGGCCAAAATAAATTCAGCACACAGAAAGCACTGAGTGCCATGCTAAATATTGTTATCCTAAAGCAATATTTTATATACTCATCGTGACATCCTCCTATGGCAGGTGTTAACATTAACCACATTTGCAGATGAGAAAACTGAGGCATGAAGATTTTTTTACCCCCCCCAAGTCCTATACAATAATAGTCTAATCCATCAAAGGTGATTTATAACAGTTCATTACATCTTCATTTCTATAGTAAAAATACAGAAATTATGTAACTATCCAACAACAAAGGATTATTAAATTATCAGGGAAACATATGGTAGAATATTGTGCAGCCAATTCATCTGTTGAAGAAAAGAAAATAACACAGGAAAATGCTAACGATAAACATTAATGAAAAAAGAACAGGACACAAAAATGTGTATGCTGTATAAAACCAGTTATGGGTTTGGAAGAAGTGAGGGATGGAGGAAAAGAGGGAGAGAGGAAACAAAGGGGATCAGAAAGAAATACATCAAAATTTCAATTTGTACACTTCAAAACATGTCAACTACACCTCGGTGAAGTTGTTTAAAAATGTTAACGGGATTTCTGAGTGGTAGAATCATATATGATTTTAATTTTATTTTTTATTGTTTAAATTTCCTATAAGGATTACATATTACTTTAATAACCATGGGAAATTAATGTTAATTTTTAAAGAGAGTTTGTAAAGGGAGCTCTGGGAATAAGATTGGAAAAGGAAATTGCAGTTTCACTGATATGGGTGAGACCCCAATATATTTTCATGTTCCTAACTCCCCAGGTGGCTTGCTTTCATATGCAGTCAGCAGGGGAACCACTGATTTACACAGAGTACCTAGCCCAGGGCCTGGGTGATACCTGATGCTTAATTAAATGGTGGCCATGACCATTATCCTCACCATCGTCATTGGTGTTATACTCTCCAGCACTACTGGCATATTTACATTCTCATATTAAGTGGGGAAAAAAGTCTAGCTGGAGCAGATGGCTTAGGCATTGGCAGATTCATTGGAAACTTCCATGAGTAATCAGGTGTTGGAGCTGGTGATATTTTCCTGTCATAGTCTCTGTCAGAGGCTCTCATTTCCTGGGGCCTCGGGGATTAGTAATGCAGAGTACTTCCAGACTATTAATGTATAAAACTACAACGCAAAACCTTTTTACTAAAATTAACGATGCCAGGCCAGCCATAAAGAAATTCATCTCCCAAGTGACACGCTCAGCAAAGCTGCACCAACTTCTGTAACAGATGTCTAGACAATTTGACTTTGAAATACATATCCCAAACCTGAACAGCCTGAAGTTTCCCAGCCAGTGCCCAGCCAAAGTTCAAAACCAGAGACCAAGCAGGAATAGAGGATTTGAAGATTATAAATAAACTTATTCATAGGGAAAGCAGAGCAAGTATAGCAAGCTAAAAATTGATTGCCCAGAGAGGATGACTCATCAATGAAACCATAAAAGACCATCTTGCAATAATCACACAGCAAGACAGTTCATTGTCCTTAAACATTAACTGCCTGTCATACCAGGCCTCCCATCCCAGGACTGCAAAGCCCAGAGCTGGCCTCATTAAGCTTTCGAGACATCCCCACCCAGTGAAGAAGCAATCCATTTCTCTATCTCTTTGAATCACCGCATGGCAGTGAACAGAACCTCATCTGAACTCGGGGCCCTAGATTCCCAGTGTGTCAGCCAGTTGAAAGGAACTGACCTGGGTCAGTCTGGCTGCCTGATCATTTTAAGACATTACATTCTCTACTGAATATTTTAGAGCTAAAATCTCCACAGGTGCACAGAGTCAAGCCAAGAGCAACCTGAACAGACTCCGGCTGTTGAGGCAGTGGGAAAGCCGATCTTCCTGCCTTAATCAGGTCTCCTGAAGGACCAAAACAACACAGGACAACCCAGCCAGGCCATTTATAAAATCCTGCTTCCCTGATACCCACTTCTGCAGCATGGTAGGTGTGTTTCAGACACTATAAATGTAACTGGAGAGACTTGAAATTTTACTATAATGACAAGCCTGGAAATGATACTGAGACTCAAGGGAATTAAGACCAATAAATTATTATGAGGAAAATCAACAGAATTCGCCCCACAAATTCACCCCACAAATATCTCTTAAGCCTTGGCTGTGAAAAATATACCGTGAGGTGATACCATGATATGCCATCCTTGGGGTTGGGAGATCAGTCAAATACAAGTACTTTTATTAAGTAACTCAAGGCCTAGGGAAGGGCACTAAGGTGGGTTATGAACAAAAGAGATGGAGAGGAAATGGGGAGATGATACCAGTAAGTGACTGTTCTGAAGAGGGAGGGATGATTTCCATTTGGCAGAGTGAGTCACAGAAGACTTGGAGCATTTGGTGGCACTTAGTCAGGCTTTAAAAGATGGATAAGATGGGAACATGTGTCACTGTTAATACGTCCTACCACAAAGAGGGTAGGGTCCTCTCCAAGGGGCTGTACCAACATGGGACCAGCAAAGCTTAGATAAGGGTTAAGAGAATGCCTACCATAGGCTAGTCAAGGATCATAGAAAAGTCACCACATTAGACTGAAGGCCACCAAGAGGATCCAAATTCAAGGTGGACTATATGTTGGAACGAGTTACCTAGTATGTATCCGCAAGTGACAACAAGGACCAGAGTCTAACACACCATCTGAGGTACTGATTGGAAAAGATAGTTAAAGAAAAAAAAACTAGTTGGGGCACCTCGTGGCTCAGTCGATCAAGCCTCGACTCTTGAATTTGGCTCAGGTCATGATCTCAGGGTTGTGACATCTCTCTCTCTCTCTTCCTCTGTGCTACTCCCCCTTATACTCTCTCTCTCAAAAAAGCAAGAAAAGAGAAGTAAAAAGACTGGTTAAATACATTACAGCACATCTGAAAACAGACTATGACATGCTCATTAAAAGTAATGATATACGTGTGCTTTTACTGACACGGAAAGGGGTCCTCTATATATTTCCTCTGTATGTTAACGGGGTAAAAGAGAGGTTACAGAATGTCTTATACAAAGTCATCTATGTTTGTATCAAGACGAATCCTACTCCACTAACTCATGTGTGAAAGAAATATCTCATTTCTTCACGACAGCTAGGAATTAACTTTAAGCTCCAAATCTGACAGAAAGTTCCATCTCAGTTCTGTTATTACAGAACATCCTATATCATATTCCTATAGCTGCATAAGAACCCCAGAGCTTAGAATGTACCCATAAAACAAAATATGGCCTCTAATCTTCAGTCCATCATCCTCTTCTCTATTCACTTCATTATTCATACCTGTATGTTCCTTCAAGTTCCCCTGTGCCAAGCATTATCAGGAAAGCCTAAATTAGCAACAGCTTAACCAAGAAAGGAATATCACTGTCTCATATAAAAGAACTGTGGAAGTAGGTGATCTAGGGCTGGCACAGCAATAACACAACAGGGACTTAACCTTCTGCCTCACCACCCTAGAACACAGCTTCCATCCTCGAAGCCACCTCATGGTCCAAGAGGGCTAATAGGGCCCCACCATCACATCCTCATTGCAGAGCAGGACGAGCATGCCACGTAGAAGAAGAAAAAAAGTCCTCTTCCATGAAGCACCACACAGACTAACCTTTTCTTCTTATATGGCTGCACGGGAAGTTGAGAAATACTGGCTTTATGCCAGGTAGACATGGGCCCATCTAAAACTGAGGTTCTAGTACTAAGAACAAAGGAGAGACTGAGTACACAAGTAAACAAAACCAGCTCTCTCTGCCACAAATGTTTAAGTTGAGAAGATGAGTGAGAGTAGATCCTTGAGGAGCATCAACCTTTGAGAGATAAGCAAAGGACGAGCAACCCACAGAGAAGACTAAGAAGAAGCCATTAGACAGACAGAAGAAATCCTGGAAAGAATAGTGTCAAGAAATGCAAGGGGAAGATTTTTTACATTTGGGGATAAGGCCAGGAAAAAAAAAAAAAAAGTTCATCAGAGATAACTCAATTGTCCAAAGGAAATAGATCTCTGAAAAGCAAAACATTGGGGACTATTGCTTTCATTATTGCTTTCATTATACTCTGCCCAGATGCTCAGTACTGCCCTAAACTCAATAGCTAGATAAATCCCACCTTGTCAAAGGGGCCATTCTGGTAGGTTAATGTTCCAGACAAGGCCATCCATACTTGCTTATTGTCAGAAGTCACCGTCACATAATTCTGGAGCATTCTCGTTGGCTTTGTCTTATTTGTTCCTTGAATTCTCATGGTTTCAGGAGTACAAATACACTGAGCCTTCTTACAAAACATTATTATTATTAGTCCAGACTGACTCAGGGAGAACACCTTACATGTATTCATAACGAAACATAAGAAAAACAGCTAATACTTCTTGAATGGTTATTATATGCCGGAGGCTGCACTAACTGCTCAGTAAATACTACCTGTTAGTGTGTCCATGTGTACATGTGTGGGTATGCACTCAGGCACACACATGCACACAGGTTTGTGTGTAATTCATCCTCAAAATGCTCTGTGAGGCAGATATTCTTATCCTGGTTTTACAGTCAAGGAACCAGAGTGTCAGAGAGGTTGAATGGTGTGCCCATGGGCAGAGGTCATCTGTCACTGTGTCTCCTGCTGCTTCTACACACACTCTTGCCTCCATAGCAACAACACATTTTAGCAAATTTCTCGTTATTTTTAGGTATGACTCCTTTCTGCCACACTCCAATTTCGTCTGTCACCCTCTGGGCTATGATAAGTTGGAAACCTAATTAGTGAGCAAGTGACAATGAGGGTTTACATAGAACAGATGATTATTTTCTTCCTAGTCGGAAGCAATTCAGAGGGACTTACAGGTCAAGAGTCCCCCAAATCCCCTGGATCCTCTCAGAAACCTTTGATCTGATCATCTGGATAATGATGATGATGATGACAAACATCTACTGCACACATAGTCTAAGCATTTAACTCATTTAATCCCCGTCCAATGACCTTATGAAATAGACACTATTTTATCCCTATTTTGCAAATGAGAAAACCAAGGTACAAAAGGTTAAGTAACTTTCCCCAAAACCACAGTTAATGAATACTGAAGCTTAAAGTGAATCCAAGTAGAGCCTGAGCACTAGCCACCCTGGTGCAATTTTTTTTAATGGGTAAGAGAAAATAGTAGAAGAAAGGGTTATTTGAAACTGCATGCTATTCAAATCTCTCTGAATCACCCCTCAAAAATCCTATCCTAAAGGATCAAATTCCGGCAATTCTCCGCAAGGATTCTACTTCTCCGCAAAAGTGAGGGGCACTATAATCTCTTCACTAACCTAACCACAGCACTTAGAAGTCTCCCCAGTCCTTTTGACATCCAGGCTCCCAATAATGTTAGTAAATGCAGGTTTTAGGGCCTGACTACTACCCAGCAATCTGTGAACCATTAACTGGAGCTATTTTCTGCTTCTAGGGATCAATTGCAACTGCAAGAGGTAATAAGGGCCTGGCCAAAGAGCTGGAATGGAGAAGAGGGCAGATTTGAGGGCTCAACAGGGAAAGATAGCCTCAAAAAAATTCACACAGAGAGGAAATATGCCAGATGGAATGAAGCAGGATAACAGAAAGTCTTCAGTCAATCAACAACCTTAACTGAGACCCCACCACTCCTACTGAGAGGACAGGTGTCAGTGTTGAGAAGGGAGATCAGACAAATAAAAGACACAGGTGGTCTCTTCCCTCCAGGACTAATGATCCATCATAAAAGCTCAATCGTCCAGAATAGTTGGCAACAAAGATGTTCTGGTCAATCAAATATGCTAGTTAGTTGAGAACTGCTACATAGACCATTCAAGTATTGTTAATTACCTGGAATTAGAATTTAAAAAATAGATCACATTTTAAAAAAAAAAATCTGAAGTAAATAAGAACATTGAGAAATTGGTGATCTACTTTTGGCACTACCAGCCTTCCTTTTCAGGTATACTGTTTTCCCTATGTTCCCTCTAATATATCCCTCAACATTCCCTGGAGATGGTCTAGAGCCCCATGTTCTCTCCATTTCCAAGCCTGCCAAATCTACCGACAGGAAAGAATCTGAGAGTATTGAGGTGTGAAGTGGACAATGTTTTTTTACATTTCAATGGGTTTCAGACCCTTATTTTAATGAAAGGCATGAATAATAATGATGGATTTAAGTCACTAGTTCCTGAATGGGGAAAATGTTTGGAGGTAAGCAGTACTGAGTATTTCTTCATATGTTTTGACATTATTTAAAAAGATTAAGCAAAGGAATTACAAGACAGGGACGCCTGGGTGGCTCAGTTGGTTGAGCAGCTGCCTTCGGCTCAGGTCATGGTCCCGGCGTCCTGGGATGGAGTCCCACATCGGGCTCCTTGCTCCGCAGGGAGCCTGCTCCTCTCTCTGCCTCTGCCTACCTCTCTGCCTGTGTTCTCTCTCTGTTAAAATAAAATAAATAAAATCTTAAAAAAAAAAAAGAATTACAAGACAATTTTTAAATTTATAGGAAGGGCAGAAAAAATTAAATATGTAATCAAAAACTAACTCTTGTCCATTTTAGTTTTACCTTCACCCTTCTCAATATATATTAATAAGGAGTTAGGCTGCGTAGACACCATGTGCTATTTTTTTTTATATCCTCTGTGCCTAGCACAATACTATAAACATTTAAGAAATGTTTGTTGACCTGAACCAAAGATGGTAATTGGACAACTTTATTCTACTTCCTATCTTTTTTCTTTTAATTTAATGGAGGAAGACCATAATGAGAACTGAAAGGTTCAGAAACAAAGCAGCAGTAAAGAAAGGAAATAGAAATCAAGGAATCTAAATAATCCCCAATTGGGCAATGAGTCCCTGAGTAATAGGGAATTAACTATCATTCTTTTAACTATAATTACAGTGTTATTAAAACCAACAATCACTACTGAGGAAAAACATACAGAATATTATATGAATTTGCCTTTCCAAAATGACTTAACACATTGAATCCATACAACAGAAAATATATTGTAGGTGTTGATGGTAATAGAAATGCTATACTATTCTTAAAACTGTTTTTGTTTCTTTAGATGAAAATACAGGTAAAATAAGGTGAGGAAGAAGCAGAAAAAAGAATATAACTTCAAAATGTGTTAAGTGCTCTCTACTTAAGAAAATAGGTAGGTTCAAAGAATTTCTCCACTTTCAACTAAAGATGGTAGACTGAACACATGTATTTAACTCTTTCTCTTAAGCTCTCTAAAAATCATAATAAAGGACGATCTTAAGGTACCAACTCAAAAGAACAAAGGGAAAAAAGATACTATTTTTTATAAACTGGAAGTCAGAAAAACAAGTAAATTTGAGTTATCTGGTTTAGCAGTCCCTAAGTAAGCTGAATTTTAAGCCACAAGGAAAGAACAAAGAATAAACAATTTATAGCACAAACCCTCAATAGGCCCAGAAAGCAACAGTGCCAGTACCTTTGTACATAAGGGTAAATGTGATATAAAGGTGAAATGACGATGAAAATCCATTTAACAGCAAATAAAATGACACCCAGGATTTCTCTCCTTTACTGAATGCAATTAGGTGATTCCCCTTCTCCAGCCCTGGTAGAAGACTAAAGTTTTATTCTCTGTTTGAGGGTCCCTGGACTGGGAGATACCATGCCCATTTGAAGAAAAAGTCACTGTAGTGAAATGAGGGAAATTAAATGAATATATATATCCTGATGTTAATACTCCCAGACTTTTTCCCCTATTTAGTTACCAGAATGCCAATAGCCAGGCACATACACATAGATGTGCGCATGTGTGTGCACGCACATGCCATAAGAAATCTGACTAGTCCAAGAGAACAGGCTTCCCAAGGAAATTGCCCAGCCAGGCTCCCTGTAGTGAAGACCACAGGAGATAAACTCAAGTAAAGCTTCTAATCTGCCCAAATCCCTCACACTTAAATATAATCAGTCATGAGTCATGAGACATTTGAAGAATGAACCAGTATGAAAATCAAAGGCTACAATAAAACAAACAAAAAAGCAACATGGGGCCTATGAGGAAGAAGAAAACTTCCTGAAAACCCTTAAAATTAATAATCATCAGAAAGATAAAATAAGACATCACATCCATAAAACAAGAAAACCATATTATTTTTTAAAAGGAACATTCAAAAAGCAAAAAAGAACACTTAGAAATTAAAAGTATGATAAAAGAAATGAAAAATTCAACAAAGGGATAGAAAATAATTTTGAGAAAATATTACAAAAAGAAATAAAACAAACATGGAAAATTAAAAAAAATAAATGAAAATTGGTACATCAATCCAGGATGTTGAATTTTCAAATAACAAGAACTCCAGAAAGAGAGGAGAGAAAACAGGAGAGGAAATCAAAGACATAATTCAAAAAATTTCCTGCAACTAAAAGATATATTTTTCTATATTGAAGGTCTCTAATATTGGGGATAAAAATAAGCATACATTTAGATATATATATCATCATGAAAATTCTGGAACAAGATAAGATGGAGAAAAACATTTTTCATATACAGGATCAAAAATCATTATGGCAGGCACCTTGGGTGGCTCAAGTCAGTTAAGCGTCTGCCTTCAGCTTATATCATGATCCTAGGGAGGGTCCTAGGATCAGGCCCCGCATTGGGCTCCCCACTCAGCAAGGAGTCTGCTTCTCCCTCTGACCCGCCCCCCTGCTTGTGCTCTCTCTCTCTCTCAAATAAATAAATAAAGTCTTAAAAAAATTAATATGACAGTGATTTCTCAACAGCAGCTTGTGGAACCCAGAAGATAATGAAATAATGTTTTTAAAATAATGAGAAAAATTATTTCTAACCTAAAATTTTATATCCACACCTCACACCTGTCAGAATGGGTAAAATCAAAAACACAAGATACAAGTGTTGTCAAGGATGTGGAGAAGAAACCCTTGTGGAAATGCAAACTGGTATAACCACTGTGAAAAACAGTATAGAGGTTCCTCAAAAAATTAAAAATAGAGCTATCACATGATCCAGTAATTCCACTACTGGGTATTTACCCAAATAATACAAAAACGCTAATTTGAAATGATATATCACCCCTGTGTCTACTGCAACATTATTTATAATAGCCAAACTATGAAAGCAGACCAAGGGTCCATCAATAGCTGAACAGATAAAGAAGACAGGAATATATATATTATATACATATATAATGGAATATTACTCAGCCAAAGAAAAGAATGAAAAAGACAAACCAGAAAACAGTCTCTTAACTATAGAGAACAAACAGATGCTTACCAGGGAGGAGGTTGGTCAGTGGGGGGCAGGGGGGTGAGGAAAATATGTGAAGGAAATTAAGAGTAAACTTATCATGATAAGCACTGAGTCATGTATAGAATTGTTGAATCACTATGTTTTATACCTAAAACTAATATAACACTGTATATGTGTGGGACTGGAATTAAAACCAATTAATTATTAAACAAAATAAATCAAAATAAAATTCTATACACAGACAAACTGTCAATCTAGCATGAGGGTAGAACAAAAACATGATTAGATAATCAACATTTCAAAAATTTTTAATTCCTCATACCTTTTCTCAGGAAACTACTGGAATATGTGCTCCATCAAAATCACAAGGTAAAACAAGAATAAGTAATAAACATAATCAAAATCCAGGGACTAGAGAAGCAAAGAGAACCCCAGGATAGTGGTGAAGGGAGATGCAAGATGTCAGCCACGCATCCAGCTGAACGAGCAGGGAGTACAGATCAGTGTAGACCCAAACGCTTCAGGAGAGATTTTTTCTAAGAAAATAAAATGGGAAGAGAGCCTAAAGTGTTTAAATGTACTGAGATAAGATATGCACAACTGAGGAGGGTTTGGGGTTGAATTAGTGATCAACACACAGAAAAATAAGCAAACACATAAATAAAAGAGATTATTATTAACTTTAAGGAAAAAAAATATTGTGGAGGAAAGCAAAATTAATCATAGCATACTACCTGGCTCCGCCATACTCACATTAACATAGCTGTAAGAATATAAGCACAATGGGAGGAGGGGATTTTCTACATATCACACATGTAGAAATAGTCATTTCTCCTAGCATATAGGTTATAGGGCTGGAAGAAGACCACGAAAGAGTTAAATCCTTGTCTTACATAGAAGAAAGTCAGTAAGTAACATCTAAAACTGCACATTGAAGAAGTAGCAATACACTCATGTTATTAGAAACATGGAAGTAACTGGTTACTTCTTGGGAAGGCAAAATATGGGAGTGTGAAGATGTTCAGGCCCGCTGTTTCTCCTCACAGGCCTACAGAAATCCGACTCTCTACTTTGATAAAATTTAAAATTATACACATACAAAAAAATTTCCTGACACTAAAAATTATGAGAATCTAGACTGCTGTCCCCTGATAAAAGTAACTAACACTTATTTAGAATGTGTTACACACTGTTCTAAATAGTTGACATCATTAGCTCATTTAATTCAAAAGAACCTTTGGATCTTAATACTATCACTTATCCCTTACTATTTCTATCTTCCCCTGAGGAATCCAGGCTCAAAGAAATCAACTACCTATGTTCACTTAGTAAAAAAAATGGAACCAAAATTTCACAGAGCAGGGAGCCCCAGAAACCAGTCTATTAAATAGTGTGTCTGGAGAATTTTTTTTTATTCTTGTTTCCTCCATGGGGTTGATGGTGGTGGCTCATGAGATTCCTTCTATCTGGACACTCTCCCCCATCCCATGTTATCTAATTAATGTCTGTTCATTCTTCATCTCTCACATCAAGGCTTTCTAACCCACAAGTCTAGGTTCAGTTTCCTTGATACATATGTGCTTAGAGAACTCAGTGCCCTGCTTCAGAGTGCATTCATTATTATGCCAATCATACACCTGTATGTGTGTGACTAGTTACATACATAACAAGTTACAGCCCCAACTAGTATAAGCCCTTTGAGGGCATGGGTCACATCTATTTTTGCACAACACTATAGCCTTGGGACCTTAACAAATAAACTGAGTGAATATACAAATGCATGAGCAGATAACTTAAGTTTCTGAAATATGGTTTAAATATGTTCTCTCAAGGCAACCAGAGGACTCTTTGTGGTTCTTGCCATTCCTTAGACTCTAACACTCCAGTTTCTCCAAGGGGCTTGGGGAAAGCAAATCTTGGTAATGCAAGCCAAAATACTCTTTCAAAGAAAAAGGTTCCCCTGCCTGCACAAAGGAGCTAATTTGGGGTTTGGTTTGGTTTGGTTTGGTTTGGTTTGGTTTTAATGAGGCCAGTTGATTAAGGTTTGTTATGAGTAGTAAAAGGCAGTAGCATTCCCTGACCTGAGATGTCTTGTGCCTTCCCACCATTCTAGATGTTGAAAGATTATTAGGGTACGGAAGGCAGCATTCGGAATTCTGAGATCCTTTCTCAGAAAGCGAGATGCTTCAGAATCATGTATGAAGAAACAGTCAATACTTTATCCTATTTGCATTGTGAAAACTCCTCCAAACTGATTATCTAGTTCATTATACACCAAGAAAAAGAAATGATTGATTAGCTAAAACTTTCCTTTTTAAGCAGCAGCAGGAACAGCATCATATAGACAAAGGTCAGAGCTCCCTACACTTAAACACTTTGTCTCCCAAGGGTCTCCTCTGATCATCCCTATAAGAAAATTCATCAAGGTCTCTCTATAGGTGACAGTAGTGACACGTCTGGAAGGTGGCTAGGGTATCCACATACAGGCAAAGCTGTTGATCTGACTAAATAGGAAGACCCCTTCCAATTGTGCCATTTAGTTGCAGACAACTAAATTTTCCCTGGCTTAACACAAATTAGCTTGTCTCTATTTTTTAACTAGCCTGATACACATCTTCACCTCTAACAGAAACACTTTTATTCCATGCAATTTAATAAACACATAAAGGATTCGGTGACATCTCACTCATTGGTGTCTTCAAAGAGTCTGCATACAGTTGTGGGTGTTTTGTCTTCTGACACGTCATCATTAGTGGAACTCAAAGATGGGTCTTTGGAGGGCGCTTTGATTTCTTTCAGCCTGTTTCACAGCATACCTAGACTGCTATGAGGAAGATTCATCAAAGACATCATGATTCCACGTGCTCTGCCCGGACTGCGCTCTCCCATCTGTTATCCTCCCAGAGATCTAAGGCCCTGTGTGCCTGGCTGTACTCTCCTCATTAGCTACCATCCCACTCTCGTCCACTGCAGGCTAGAGCCGCTCTTTGTTCTTCGATTCTTTGCCTTTCATTCTCAGAGCCAAATATCAATACTGCTCACATCGTTCCAAATGTTCAGAAGCCAAAGTCACATTAACAATTCTTTCTGAATATGCTGTCCATTTCTAAAGGTTTGTTTTTTTTATTATTTACATGGACTCCTTTTCACACTTAAGAAAGACATACACATTTACATTAAGAGGCAGGTACCCTGTGATCCTCCAAAGACTGAAAAAAAAAAAGCCTTTAGGTGCTGCCGGCTCATATTTAATGGCACATACTGCTTTGACTTTCACTTTGTCCCATCTTCATTCCAATCATTCATATTTAATGTTACACATACTTAACTCCTTGACTTTTTTTTTTAATCTCATATGCTGAATGGTACACAAATTAATCCCATATTCCACTATCCAGCAACTTGTCATTATTTATCAGCATTGACTGAGCTATCATTGTCATCTATTCATTAGCTTTCCAAAGATTTAAGCTGCTTCTCCCGTATAATCTAGCTATGTTATTTATCATATTCTGTCAGTAACTCCTCTTTCTAGTGGTATCCGCTTCTCAGCAACAGATCATCTTCTGGGCCGAACTTCTCCTGAATACCGGAGCGGCTACTTTTTAGCTCCCACCGTTAACCTTGATGGGGCTTGCTGCTTGAATAGATCAAACTCTGTTGCCCTAGTAACCGGCAATGGTGCCTCATCACTAAATAGTCTCGTGAGAAACATCTAGTTTCTGTAATTCCCACTGAAGAGAGCTACCAACTGCCTTCCCAGGAACATGTTTGGAAAGTAGATCCACAGCCTTCTAAGGAAGCTGGATTCAGTCTCATTTGGGAAAACCCTCTGCTCATGAAAGCTTTTCTTTCCAGAGCACATGGGAGGGCAAGCGCCAGCCAGCAATACAACCCCACTTCACGGTGCTCAAATAGAGGGGAAGGCCCAGAATAGTGGCTTCATTTATGTTCATTTCAACGCCGCTTTTTAAATCTGCTGGGAAGTCTGTCCCCTGGACTAACTGGGCTTGGCTCTTAAAGTGAAAACTCACCCTCGCCAATAATCAGCACTCATCCTGGCTTCTTAATGGCTTCAGAATCAAAACAAATCTGACGTGTAAATGGCTGGCTCAGCCGAGGACTGAAGGCAGGCTGCATAACATCGGAGTGTGCCCCGTGGATACCAGCGACCGGCACCGTCTCCTTGGACTAAGGGCAGTCACATTTCCAGCATGTGGCTCCTTCCCATGCCGTCTTGTTATCTCCTGGCTTATTTCCATTTGAGTACCCAATTAGGCCATGGAAGAAAGAGATAAAGCAGAGCCAGAGGAGAAGGTAACCTCAGACAGAAGATGTTCACATACCCTTTAGTATGAATCGCAGCAAAAAAAAATAAAATTAAAAAAAAAAAGTAGGTTCCTCTATTTGGCAAAAGAAGACAATGTGAACAATAAGAGGAAAAAAGCAAATAGTGATTTGAAAAAGCAGCCAAGGCTCTAAATGGGACAACCAAATAATTCTTTTCAGTCTAATTCTTTCCACATAGTCGGTCAGTGCCCAAGAAACATTGCTTGGATTGGAGTCTTTCTTGAAAGCTGTGTCATTATAGCCTGAGTCCACTTCAATAATGAGGTAAATAAGGCTCACTCGTGGATCAGCAGGGCCAGCTCAATGAGGAAGGAACTATTCTATACATTCCCTCGATGCTGTGTAAAAGGCAGGTGACCAACAAATACTTACTGAACAAACGGATGAGCTACCAGATGAATACCCAGGTCCTTCACAGACCTCAGCCCCGCTGCGACGCCTGCTCTCCCTCACAAAGCTCTAACCACAATGAACCATTCCATTTGCAAATTACTGTAAAAGTGGAAATTTTCTATCATAAACTTAGCTTTTATGCTTTCACGCTGAGAGTGTTTTAACTCGGATAATAGTGTCTCCTCTGGCTTTTCTCTCCCTTACGTAGCCATTTTGTTTAGGATGTACCATCTAGGAAGCAGCAGACACAGGTGTTGCTCCAAATTTCGTGTTGCACTGCGCGGCAGGGCTTACAGCGTGTTTTATCATGGAACCACATTTGGGCCTTGATAAAACACAGCACCGCACAGCATGACGTTCACTATAATCTAATTAAATGCAATGCCAAGGGAAATATGTCACTGGGAAGGTGAAACACACATGTTATTTCCTTCTCCCTTCTACGCAAGGGGCAGCTAAGGCATGGTTTAGGAAGTATTTAACATGGTGAGGGTCAGCAGTTTGCCAGCATCAACAACAACAACAACAAAAAAAGGCAAGGAGATAAGAGAGGAGAAAACATAGAAGAGAAATATAAGGAGGAAGGAAAAGATGGCAATGAATGATCAGCAGTATTTCATTTATTTTTTTCTACTTAAACCAAAATCTCAAAGAATTTCCACACTTAGAGATTTCTGAGAGAGAATGAGTCTCCCCTAACAATAGGGAAAGACAAAAAAAGATTTGCTTTTTTACCTCGATTACTGACAAGCTTCTAAAGGAACTCATATATATAGCTCCCCAAAATAGTGATAATCTATTTTGTTTCCCCCACTCTGGTATGACAACAGGTAATTAAGGCAAGAACCATCCACCAAAGGCAGGATTACTGAGTTCCAGTCCTGGCTCTACGTTTCACTGACTGTAACATAGGACATGCCAAATGCATTTTGGGCCCTCAGCTTACTTGCCTAAAAGGTAAGGACATTGGATCAATTACCAATGCTAAGATTCCAATATTGATTTTATGTAAGAAAATCTGCCTGTCTGAAATTCTGTCTCACCTGCACAATATAAAATTCCTAGGAGGGTCAGTGGAAGCTTTATCTCACAAGGCAGGTATTCACAAACCTAGGACCCTAGACCAATGCTCAAGCACATCAAGACCCCTCTCACTCCCAGAGCCTAGCAGACATGGGCAAACGAAGGAATGAAGTACTCGCAAAGTTGGTTTGCTGATGGTCAAAGAGGCAGCTAATGTTTCCCTTTTAGCAAGCAATTCCAATCTCTTTGAGAGGCTTGTGGGTCCTCTCTCTCAGTTTGTAGGGTAGAAAATGCATTCCTCTCTCCTCCATAAGAGCATGGGAATGTCATGGTATTCTACTTCCATGAAGTACCTTTAAAGATTCCTTTTCTCTGTTAGACTCTAGAAGCAGGTTGCAGACTTAGCTTCCGCCACCTCTTAAGATATCATGTGAAGGTGGGTCTAATATCTCTTAAGAAAATGGGGGCAATGCCTCCTATGGCTCTCAGCTTTGAGCTTCAGCTGTAGGTCCAAGACAATAGGAAAAGTCCCACTGAACCTCTTGGCAGATACATCTTAAATTTTACACAGCCCCAAGAGAGTCTTTTCTTTGACTACCCTCTCACCAACAAATAAAAACCTGGTTTTCCTCAACTCATTATGATGCTACTAGCCAATCTACCCACTGCTCAAGCCTAAAACACAGAAACCTAAAACACTCTCAATGTCTCTTCTCCCCCACTCCTAACTCATCAGCAAGCTTTCCTGACTCCACATGCTTGACTACCAGCCTCAATCCAAACCATCATCACTCGATGAGATTCCTGCAATGGCCTAACCAGCTTTTATTCTTGCCCCGCTATATTCCATCCCCCCAGCAGCCAGCTGGGGCAACCTTCTAAACATAGAAGTCAAATTATGTGACACTCTGTTGAAAGCCACCCCAATGTTTTCTAATCTGCTTGGAATAAAATCCTCCAAGTCCCCCCACATTACCGACCCCACTTACTCTACTTTCCCACCTACTCATTGCTCCCCAATCACTTAGGTCTTCCTTATTTTCTTTGATGCAGAAGTTCATCTCTATTATCTGGGCCTTTGCACTCATTGTTCCTTCTCCCTGGAACACACTATACCTAGATCTTGCCATTTCAGTGACCATTCCAGTATTTCCTCCTCAGTAAGGATAATCCCTAACCTTAATAAGGATAATCCCTAATTATCAATATTACCAACAAGCTATTCTCCATCATTGATTTTTATTTTTTCCTTAGCTCTATGCATAAGTCGAAATTGTCTTATGTATTTATTCACTTGAGCAGAGGTACCACTTCACTCTCAAACTATCTAGCATAGGGCTGGGCCATAGTGCTCACTCAAATGAATTTTTGCTGAATAAGTGAATTTTTCCGTCAGATTTCATATATGAAGCGATTCTTCAATGAACTCCTCCATGCGCTAACCATCTATGAATCTTCAAAGACGGTAGCAAACTATTGCAAAGACTACTGGCAGTCCTTACTTGGGTTACTGCTTTAAATAAAATTTCTTCCAGGATGCCTCAGTGGCTCAGTCAGTTGAGCATCCATTCAACTCGATTTCGACTCAGATCACGATCTCAGGGACATGAGATGGAGCTCCACATGGGGCTCCATGCTCAGCACAAAGTCTGCTTGAGTTTCTCTCTCTCTACCCCCCCACCTCTCTCTCTTTTCCTCTCTCTCTCTAAAATAAATAAATAAATCTTAAAAAAATTAAAACTCCTGGGCGCCTGGGTGGCTCAGTTGGTTGGGCAACTGCCTTCGACTCAGGTCATGATCCCAGAGTCCTGGGATCTAGTCCCACATCAGGCTCCCAGCTCCATGGGGAGTCTGCTTCTCCCTCTGACCTTCTCCCCTCTCATGCTCTCTCTCACAGTCTCTATCTCAAATAAATTTTTTTAAAAAATCTTTAAAAAAAAATAAAAAATAAAACCCCTGGGGCACCTGGGTGACTCAGTGGATTAAGCCTCTGCCTTCAGCTCAGGTCATGATCTTAGGGTCCTGGAATCGAGCCCCACATCGGCCTCTCTGCTCAGCAGGAAGCCTGCTTCCCCCTCTCTCTCTGCCTGCCTCTCTGCCTATTTGTGATCTCTCTCAGTCAAATAAATAAACAAAATCTTTTTTAAAATAAATAAATAAATAATAAAATTTCTTCCAATCATTTAAAGTATTTAGTTTAATTCTGGGGTGCCTGGCTGGCTCAGTCAGAAGAGCATGCGACTCTTGATTTTACAGTTGGGGGTTTGAGACCCATGTTTGGTACAGATATTACTAAAAATATATAAATAAACTTAAAAAAATAAAATAGGGGAGCCTGGGTGGCTCAGTCAGTTAAGTGTCTGACTTCAATTCAGGTCATGATTTCAGGGTTCTGGGATCAAGCCCCACATCAGGCTCCCTGCTCAGCGGGAAGTCTAATTGTTCTTCTCCCTCTGCCTCTGCCTCGCCCCTTGCTTGTGCTCTCTCTGTCTCTCTGTCTCTCTCTCTCTCAATTAATAATTAAAATCTTTTCAAAATAAAATTAAATATTTCATTTAAAAGGGCTTTTTCTGAACCCATTCAAAGCTATTTTTAGTTTTGTCTTGATATAATCACACATGAACCTCAATTTTATTTTTAAACTAAACTTCTATTACATAAGTGTCTACCTCTACTAGAAAAGAACATTTTTCCAATAGCAGATCAAGAAAAACCCACAAAACTCTGAGGATAAAATGACCAAATAATTCTTCATCTAAAACAGGCCACTGTGAGTGAAGGGGGGCACTATTAAAAATTATGCTGAGACCACAACATAAACTAGGATATACTGTCATCCTAGTTAAAGGCGATATAGGTAATTTTTAAAATGAGATGTAATTGTTTGGGCTAATTTTTGTTTATTTTTGATGCGAGAGTGAGTTGGATTATTGATTTTTTAAAGATTTTATTCATTTTTATTCATTTATTTGAGAGACAGAGAAAGTGAGAGAGAGCATGAGAGGAGAGAAAGTCAGAGGAACAAGCAGACTCCCCGTGGAGCTGGGAGCCCGATATGGGACTCGATCCCGAACTCAAGGATCATGACCTGAGCTGAAGGCAGTTGCTCAACCAACTGAGCCACCCAGGCGCCCGGATTATTGACTTTTTTTTTCTTTTTTTTAAGAAAAACAGGAATGAGTGAAAAGAGAGCACAATATGAGAGAAACCAAAATACTTTTTTAAAGGATATTTTTTAGATCTTATTTATTTATTTGAGAGAGAGCATGAGCAGGGGGGAGGGACAGAGGAAGAAGGAGAAGCAGACACCTAGCCGAGCAGGGAGCCCCACAAGGGGCTTGATCCCAGGACCCTGGGATCATGACCTGAGCCAAAGGCAGATGCTTAACTAACTGAGCCACCCAGGTGCCCTGAAAATAATTATTTTTTAAGAATAGAGTGCAGATAACACTACTCAATAAATATAACAAATAAGCCTATTTTAGATCTATATTTTGGTGAAAGAAGGGCATGAGAAAAAGAGAAGGGTGAATAGGCAGGACAAGGACAGATAAACAGAGAATGGCAGATGGGAAGAAAGTTGGAGAGAAGCAAAGTAGCTGGAAAGAAGGGAGGGGCCTGAATGGCCCTGGGAAGCTATCACACACTGGGTTTCTCAGAAGGGAGATGGAGAGATGGAGGCTGGAATGAAGACTGTTTAATGGGGAGCATTTGGGGGACCGATAACTGCAGAAAGATGAAGAAGGAGGTGAGCGCGGGCAGAGAAAGGAGTTCAGGTTCAATGCAAGACCAGCAAAGGCTTCCACCCACCCGACAAGGAGGTCTGCAGCTGGGAAGGTCCTTCTGAGTTGTTTCAAGTTGGAACAAGGGAGCCGGGTCTTCACAGCCCAGTGTTGATCAGTTATGGGACGTGGACTATGTCTGGGAAGAGGCATGACTTTGAGTGAGGCATTTAGCTGATGCTATCTCCAAAGAGAGATGAAGGCACAGAGTCCACCACTGTCTAGTTAGGTCATGTGGCGTCCTCCTCTTTCTCTCTGCCTGTAAGTGTAGTCTTCAACACATTCCTCGTCATCACTTGTATGCAGATGAGGAAAGCATGTGTATACACCCATTTTTCATTATTTCTCTTGACATATCCTTCCGGGTTAAGATACCCTGAGGGCACAATTTGCACTTTGTCCTTACTGTTGTATCCCAGCATCTCCTAAAATACAGTCAATTCACATGGTAGGTGTTCAAAAAAATAGACGTGGGGAATCAAAATGGGATTCAGTCTGACCTCTGGGACCTTCGACATTCTGGAGCCAGTTAAAGTGACTACTTCCCTCTTAATGATGACTTTTCTTGAAAGAACTGCCCATGTTTTCCTTGAAATAACTAATAAATTTTTGTTGCCTAAATTATCGTTCCTTTCTTCAGGCTACCCCTAAAGTGCTGAGAGAAATCCACCTCTCACCCTTGGATCTCATCAGCGAGAACATTCAAGTATCTTTGGATGCTCATAATTTTAACAGAGTAGTAATAATGATGATGAACATTTTTAGTAAAACTGAAATTCTTCCAAAAGTTCTAACTATCCATGCTTGATTTTTCTGTTTATATCTCACCTCCTACTTTTCCAACACTTTGAATGATGATTTTAAAATAAAGAAAATGATACCTAGACAATAACAATCCATAAAGCTATTTGCCTGTCCCTTTCTTTCTCTAACAAACTTGCTACAAATATATAGTAAGACCCTTAGGGAAAAAGTCTAAACCCAGCTGCAAACTGTCATAGGAAGCCTGCCCAACTACACAAGGAAGTTGAGATTTTTAAACGTGTGGGGTCATTTAGTAAATCGTCATTTTAATAACCACTTCTAAATGTATGGATTTTCATTTTTCATTTGTCAGAAGAATGGGTCATCCTTTAAACTGACAGCTGTATAAAAATAATTTGGTTTTAAAATATTATTTGTTGGGTGCCTGGGTGGCTCAGTTGGTTAAGCAACTGCCTTCGGCTCAGGTCATGATCCTGGAGTCCTGGGATCGAGTCCCACATCAGGCTCCCAGCTCCACGGGGAATCTGCTTCTCCCTCTGACCTTCTCCCCTCTCATGCTCTCTCTCACTGTCTCTATTTCAAATAAATAAATAAAATCTTAAAAAAAAAACATTTAAAAAATAAAATAAAATATTATTTGTTAATTCCTTCTATTTCAATTAACTTTGTTGTTTTTTTTTTAACTTACAACTCAGTTTGCTATTTTTACTAAGGATTTTTAGATATTTGTGATAATTAGATTTTTCAATCTCCTATTAAAAGTTTGGCTTCTTCAATTCCTTGCCACTGGCAGAGAAGAGTCACCGAATGTTTTACTAGTTTAACACAGGCTGCCATCTTCAGAAAAAGTTATATGGGGACCGGCAAATCTCAGAAGTAAGATTCTAAATACTTCTAGCTGTAAGAAAAGCAGGAAAGGTGAGTGAAGGGATGGGGGAAATAGGTAAAAGGGATTAGGAATATACTTATTATCATGAGCACTGAGTAATGTATAGAATTGTTAAACCATTATATTATATCTGAAACTAATATAACACTGCATGTTCATTATACATCAATAAAAAAAACAAAGAAAGAAAGAAAAGTAAAACTCCTTAAGTTTTCAATCATGGATTATTTTTCCATCAAGGTAGTATAACGCAGTCAAATAGGTCTGAGATCAAATTTGCCAACCAGCAGTGTGGCCTGCAGAAATTGTCTTTACTGCTCTGAGCCTTGATTTCCTCACTCGTAACAGGATCAGCTCTACTGTCACCGAGAGAATCTAATAGACACTTGTGACAGCATCTGGTACAGAATAAGCAATTAGGAAAAGAGTAGCTATTACCATTAACTCTATTGTTCAGTGTAAATGCTTAAAATATACGAAATGTCATTTATGAACACACGTAGTATAGCGTATTTACATTCATGATTGAATATCAAACTATGTTTAATGATGATTGGACTCCAGATTCATAATTAGGCATGCAAATAATTAGGAACACCTACTTCTCTTAGACACCATGTCTTGGCCCCTCCCCAAAGTACAAAGATTTTAATGACCTCTGAACTTTTTTTATTTTTCCTTTTCTAAAAGCATTCAGGAGTTTACTTTCTTTTTATCTTGGTGAGTCTCAGGCTGAGGGCAGACCACACACCACCGGTTGTAGCTGGGAACACACACCACCATCATCCTTCTATGACAAATTACTCCATTAATATTTTCAGGTGAGTCTTTCCGTAGACAATTTCAATACCCCTCAGCAGCCATGTGCCCTATGTCTTTTCACATTATACAAACATCTCTCCACAAATCTGCAAAAATGACTTATGAGAACACTTTCCTGGGCATACGTTTAAAACATCAGTCAGTATTTTCCTTTTATTATTACTAATGAATATATTTCTTTCACATTGGCTATCACATTTTCAGTGTTTGTCACAGGCTTGTAAACACTAACAAGATTAAGAAAAGCTCTGAGTTATCTGGATAATTGCTTACCTCATATAAGAATTATCAGGCAATTCATTAAATTAAATTATGAGTGAAACCCTGCTGAGTAGCTAAGAACATCAGCTCTTTCAGATTCAGTAAGAAATGGGAAAATTTGAGAGAAGTCTGAACTGAATCCCAACTGAGCATCTATTGATCTGGCTGGATTTTTTTTATTTTTAATTAGAAATTGACTTCTGTGGTCATTTTACATTAGCTACAGTTTAAAACAAGTGAGGAGATCTGGAATATGCCGACATGTACCTAAAAAATCTGATATTATATGCTGTTTCCACAAATGCAATATTAAATGGAGCACTGAAGTAATTATCTGAATAATTAAAAAACTCATGATATGCCATTAAGGAAAGAATGGGAAGTAGGGAATGTAGATTCAAATTATCCATTAAAAAAATCATTGCCTCTCTTTTAACCACTATTAGTTTCCAAATGAAATGCCTCATTTAGGTGACAAGAATTTCCAAAGCATAGAAGATATTTCAAAGTGATTATGTCTGATTGTTTTTCAAAGCATGTGAAAAACAATGATTCACATCTGTAAAAAGAGCGGAACTCTGTCTGTGGAATCACAAGTACAAATTCTGTCTACATGATTGAGGTTTTCTCACAAGGTCAGCCTTGCCAAAGGCAAGCTCCAATGAGAAGCAACACAACAAGGTCTTAGATGTGTTTAAAATGCCAGTGAAGCAGCCTTTCCTCCCCGGCTGCCTTCTGTGAGATCATGGTGGGTGGAGAAGACACACAAAAGTTAAGGCAGTGAGACAGCCCAAAACTGGTTTGAAAACAGAGGCTGGAATCATTCACACAGAGATCGCTGACATCACCAAAGCATTTTCTCTTAGCCTTGCCAGCCAGATTTGCTAAATCTTTCCCCCACACGAAACCTAATAGGATGTGAACCAGAAACACACATCCAGTCCTGTCTTTCTACCATCCTACCTAGCAGCCTTCTCACTAGCTGGGCTTCCCAAGACGAGATGACGAAGCTGGGGACAGAACCAGCGACAGACCTGTCTAAACCCAGGCCACCGCCTCACACGCATAGGACTTGATCTTTTCAAGGGAGCCCCGCGTCAGGCTTTCTTTTGACAATGTCACATGAAAAGCTGTGTCACGCTGATCAGTCCCTGAGTTCACACTCCTTGAGCAGGTTGAATGAAGTAAAATAAACCCACCATCTGTTCCTGACACTTGTTTAATTTTGGAGGGAATCTAAAATTTGACTAACTCTGTAAGAAGAGCCGAGAAAACGTAAACAAAGCTTCTTAATTTAAAATTGACTAAACGCATGTTTCTCCCAGCTCCAGACAATCTGCTGTCTTCCAGCTGTGCTTGCTCAATTCGGCATCATTCTGGGAGCCCTGGTGTCACAGCAGTGAACAGGCAGGGTTCAGTGCAGATGAGACTGTGCCAACCTGGCCTTCCCCACAGCATACAAATGAGCGCCCTTATGAAAGCATTAATAATGCAGAGCACAGCAAGGTAGACGGCTTGGCACAGCCCTGAATGCACATCAGCCGAGGCAGCCGGGACTCGCCAGCCTGAATGTGTCTGCACAGGCTGACTGTCTGCGAGTGTGCCTGGTCTCCTAATCGCCCAGTCTCCTTTCCCGTCACCCTCAAGGGCTTCATGAATAAAGATGAAGGACAAACACTTTCTGCCTCTCTTTAGTACCTCAGCAGGTGCACACTTAATAAACTTTCTTATCTCTCTGGGTACGAATGACCTCAGAGATTCTGCAAACCCCAACCTGTCATTATTTTTTCTCCCTCCGTCCACAAAAAAAAATATGCCCGAGCCACTGAGGAGGAGGAGAGAATACATGGATGACAACAGTGAAAGAAACAAATGAATCTCGGAGAGATGCAAAATGTCCACACAGAAAATATCCACCCACGGTCACAAATGTGCCTCCCTCCTTAGCAACCCATCTGCTTCATTTACTAAAGAAAAACTACCAAATTCCAAAGTTTTCACGCATTAGCACGGGATAAGGAGTCCCCGGGATCTCTAAGGAAGATTCCAAATAGCTTTGGAAAGAGAAAGTTGGTTTGTGTTCATCTGATCATCATCTGAAGGGATGGCCAGCCCCAAACTCTAAAGCTGGAGGCAACTCCTACAAACTTTACATGGAGCAACAAGGAAAGCATAAAGGGGGTGAGGGGGAATTACAGATTATTTTCACATTGTGATTTCAGATCAGATTATGACCTTTCAAACACCCACAATAATATCACAGTATAAAGACACAAATTTATGGGTGAGCCAGTCAACAATTAAACACCTTTTTTAAGTTACAATGATCTAAAAGTAGATTTGTTTTCATATGTGGCAGCTTCCTTCATTCCCCAGTGAGCAGCACATAGTAGGCATTTGCTAAATACTTTGCATGCATGGGTGACTTAACACTGAAAAATTGTGTATCTTGCTACTGATCTCTCTTGCTTCCCTAAGTGTTCACTGCCTCCTTCTACCAACCAGTTGAGGTGGCTTCTTCAAAAACACACACCAGGGGCGCCTGGGTGGCTCAGTGGGTTAAAGCCTCTGCCTTCGGCTCAGGTCATGATCTCAGGGTCCTGGGATCGAGCCCCACATCGGGCTCTCTGCTCAGCGGGAAGCCGGCTTCCCCCTCTCTCTCTGCCTGCCTCTCTGCCTACTTGTGATCTCTTCCTCTGTCAAATAAATAAATAAAATCTTTAAAAAAAAAAAAAAAAAAAACACACACACACCCAAAAAAAAACATGGTAACACATAAATGAGAGGACAAAGCATGAAAATCAAGGAAAACATGAACTGAAGTCGAAAGACGAAACAAGGTGAAGACAAAAATGCAAATGCATTGTTTGGAGTTCATAAAGGCCCTATCACATTTCTTCCAAACTTTCTGAGAGTCCACAGAAAAGATATACATTTGTGTTACCAGAAAATATCAAACATCTCAAGTCTTCAGAGGAAGGCAAGTTCTAAGTTAGCTCCAGTATGAAAACCAAATGTTTCCGTGCAGTTTCATAGAGGAGGTGTCCTTACCTGCTGGCATACAAACACATCAGATCTTCTCCTGCCTCAGACCTTCGTAGTGACTCTTCTGCTCTCTGGATGCCCTTCCCCACCCTCCACCCTCATCAGTCACATGCTTCAGTCTCCTATTGCCTCCAATCTTACCCGAAAGGGCATAGGCTCAGTGAGGCCTGCTTCAGACTACAGACCTCTACTCTGACGTGGCACAGTCACTCCCTCTCTCCAGTTCATTTTTATGCATAGCATATGATTCACAGACATGTACCCTGGGGCAAATAATACATTATATGTCAATAAAAAATAAAAAAATAAAAAATAAATAAAATTTAAAAAAATTTTTCTACATAGCGTGTACCATCTTCCCACATACCATAAAACACAATCATCCTGTCTATTGTCTATACCTCTGCACCCATCACCAACTAGAACGAAAGTCCATGATATCAGAATGTTTCTGTTTTGTTCACTATTGTACCCCAGAGCCCATAGTATCTGGCAAATTTATTAAATGAATGAACAAACGGGCAAGTTCTCAATATTATTATGAGGTGCAACAGCTTCCCTTTGTGAAGTAATTCCACTGGACAAGAAATCTGGTTCTATCATGTACATGTCTGGTGATGTGGCTTGATTCAAGGTCACATTTAACCCATCTATAGTGGCCCTTAACCATATCTGGTCACAGACTCCTTCGAGACGCTCAAGAAACAGACCCTCTAATGTAATGCTATCCAATAGAAATATAATGCCACATATATCATGGTAAATTTGCTAGAAGCCACATTTAAAAATGAAATTAATTTTAGTAATATATTTTGCAGGGCACCTGGGTAGCTCAGTCCGTTAAATGCCTAATACTTGATTTCTGGCTCAGGACATGATCTCAGGGTTGTGAGATTGAGCCCCACATTGGGCTCTGTGCACAGTGTGAAGCCCACCTAAGATTCTCTCTCTCCCTCTGCCCCTGCCCTCCTAAAAAAATAGGATACACAAATTGTCATTTCATTTTTTGCATGCACAAATTGTCATTTTAACATGTAAACAACAGGGGCGCCTGGGTGGCTCAGTTGGTTGAGCGACTGCCTTCAGCTCAGGTCATGATCCCGGAGTCCCGGGATCGAGTCCCACATCGGGCTCCCAGCTCCATGGGGAGTCCGCTTCTCACTCTGACCTTCTCCCTTCTCATGCTCTCTCTCACTCTCTCTCTCCTAATAAATAAATAAAATCTTTAAAAAAAAACAAACATGTAAACAACATAAAATATTATTAATTAAGCCATCCAGTTGGTGGTAATTTGTTAGAGTAGCCACAGGAAACCAATATACAGACCAAAAAAAAAAAAAAAGGATACAAACTACCAAAATCAGGAACAAAAGAAGGAGCATTGTTACTGACCTTACAGAAATTAAAACACTAAAAAGAAAATATTATAAATAAGCTTATGCAGAGGCACCTGGGTAGTTTAGTCAGTTAAGCATCTGCCTTTGGCTCAGGTCATGATCCTGGAATCTGGGGATGGAGCCCTGTATCAGGGTCGACCCCGCTCAGTGGGATTCGCTTCTTCTTCTGCCACCCCCCTCTTGTGTTCTCTCTCTCTCAAGTAAATAAATAAATAATCTTATGCCACGAAATTAGAAACCTTACATGAATCCTATAAACTCCTAGATAGACAAAAATTACCAAAATTGAATTGATACAGAAGAACAAGTCTGAATAGTCTTATAACAAGAAAATAAGTTAGCAATTAAAAATTCTCCCACAAAGATGAGCCCAGGCCCTAAGGGCTTCACTAGTAGAGTCTATCAAATACTTGAAAAGGAAAAAATGCCAATCCCTTACCCATTCTTTCAGAAAATAAAAACGGGGTACCTGGGTGGCTCAGTGGGTTAAAGCCTCTGCCTTCGGCTCAGGTCATGATCTAAGGGTCCTGGGATCAAGCCCCTTGTTGGGCTCTCTGCTCAGCAGGGAGCCTGCTTCCCCCTCCCTCTCTGCCTGCCTCTCTGCCTACTTGTGATCTCTCTCTCTGTCAAATAAATAAATAAAATCTTAAAAAAAAAAGAAAAGAAAAGAAAAACAAAGGAAACACTCCTCATTTCATTCTACGTGAACAATATTATCCTGAGAACAAATCCAAAGACATTATAAGAAAAAAATACTACCAACATTCTTCATAAACATAGATGCAAATATTCTTAACAAAATACTAGCAAACTGAATCTAATGACATATTAAAAAGATTATACACCATGACCAAGTAGGATTTATCCCAAGAATATGGCTAGTTTAATAATGAAAATCAATTAGTGTAATAGACCATATCAGTAGAATAAAAACAAAGTCACATGATCATCTCAACAAATGCAGATAAAGCAATAGACAAAATCTAACACCATTCTTAATTTAAAAAACAAAAACAAAGACCTCTGAACAAACTAGCAATGGAACCTGACAAAGAACATCCACAAAATACCCCAGAGTTAACAGCATACAAGATAAAAGGCTTAATTATTTCCCCTGAAACTGGTACAAAGGAAGGTTGTCTATTCTCTCCACTTCTATTAAACAATGTACTACAAACTTTAGTCACTATAAGAAGACAAATTGAAAGAAATTAAAAGCATCCTGATTAAAAATAAAGACATAAAACTGTCTTTATTTGCAGATGACATGATCATACATGTACAGAGTTCTAAGAAATCATAAAATTCTACTAGAATTAATAACAAAGTCACAGGATACAAAATCAATATACAAGTATTAATTGCATTTCCATATTTAGCCATCAAAGAATCTAAAATGAAATTAAGAAAACAATTATTTTACAATGGCATTAAAAGAGAATAAAATATTTAGGAATTACTTTAACAAAAGAAGTATAAAATTTACATACTCAAAACTATGATTAAACCCCTCCTCAAAAATCTGTAGTTGCTGAAAGAGTAAAGAAGGTCTAACTAAATGGGAAAATTTCCCATGTTCGTGAATGGAAGACTCAATATTGTCAGACTGATCTATAAATTCAACCCAATTCATACCAAAATCTCAGTAGCAATTTTTTTAAGATTTTATTTATTTATTTGTCAGAGAGAGAAAGTGCACAAGCAGGGGGAGCTGTAGGCAGAGGGAGAAGCAGGTTCCCCGCTGAGCAAGGAGTCCAGTGCAGGACCCGATCCCAGGACTCTGGGATAATGACCCGAGCCAAAGGCAGACACTTATCCAAATGAGCCACCCAGGCGTCCCTCAGCAGCATTTTCTCGTAGAAATTTACAAGCTGATCCCAAAATGTATATGGAAAGGTAAAGAACCTAGAATACCCAAAACAATTTTGAAAAAGAAAAACAGAGTTGAATCTTTTACGTTATCCAATTTCACAACATACTCAAAAGCCATAGTAATCAAGACTGCAGTACCGACAGGACAAACATATAGATCAATGGAATAGAATTAAAGATTCAGAGAAATAAAATCATCTCTTTCGATAAAAATGATAACACAATCCAATGTGGAAAGCATAGTTTTCTCAACAGATGGTGTTGAGATCATAGAAGAAGCACGTGCAAAAAAACAATAATAAACTTAGATCCCTACATCATAAATACATAAAAATTAACTGAAAATGAATAATGGACTTAAATAGAAGAACTAAGCGTATAAAACCCTTAGAAGAAAACATAGAAGAGTATGTTCATGACAGTAAGTTAGGGAAAGAGTCTTGGATATAGTGTCAAAAGCATTATTCATAAAGAAAAGAAATCAATATATTGGACCTCACCTAGAAAACGTACATTCCTAGAGACAGAAAACAGATCAAAGATTGCATAGGGCTAGGGCATGAGGGAATTCCTTGGGGTCACGGAAATGTTCTAAAATTTGATTGTGGTAATGGTTACCAATCTGTAAATTCAACGAAAATCACTGACTTTTTCAACTGTACACTTACAATAGGTGCATTTGTGGAGAACAAATTTGATCTCAATAAAGCTGTTTTTCTAAAACGTGAAATGAGCAGTCACCTATTTTCCAGAAGTTCATAGTCTAAGAACATACAGATAATGCTTAAAAAAAATTGGTACGTGTTAATTCAGAGAAATAATAAAATACTGGAGGAGGGAGGTAATATTACTTCAGTGGTGTCAAAGTTACTTGTATCAACACAAGATCTCTGGGAGATAGTAAATATCCTGACATTCTCCTGACATGCTTTTTTCCCTCCTGGCATTTCACAATGGTTAGTGTCAATGGATCCTGAAGCAGAAGATAGTAACCTAAAGCTAGCAACAAGGGTTTGAGCAGCCCAGGCACCAAAGAAAATAAAACCACAAAATCAAGACCCCCAATAAGCTGTGCATCTTCTTCCTAAAGGCATTTGTCAAGTTCTAAGCGTACAGGACAACAAGCTAAGAAGCAAAGCAGAAAACTAGAGCTAAGAAACTACAATTGCGGGGCGCCTGGGTGGCCAAGTCCGTTAAGCCGCTGCCTTCGGCTCCGGTCATGATCCCAGGGTCATGGGACCAAGCTGCACATCAGGCTACCTGCTGCTCTGCCTACTTGTGCTCTCTATCTCTCTGTCAAGTAAATAAATAAAATCGAAAGAAGAAAAGAAGGAAAGAAGGAAAGAAGGAAAGAAAAGAAAGAAAAGAAAGAAAAGAAAGAAAAGAAAGAAAAGAAAGAAAAGAAAAAGAAAGAAAGAAAAGAAAAGAAAGAAAGAAAGAAAGAAAGAAAGAAAGAAAGAAAGAAAGAAAGAAGAAAAGAAAAGAAACTATAATTGCTCAGAGCAAACAAAATTTGGAGTTTCAGGACCCTTAAGGATAAATGGCCCTTGTAAACATCCCAGATTCTCAGTTGAAACCCTCTGAAAGGCTATACTCTAGATAGGAAAAATAAACCAACTGTCATGAGCACTGAAAGCCATCCTTAACTCATGTTTCCCACTAACTGAATCAAGGTGATCTGCCCCTGCTGAGTCAAACTGTTGAAAAAAAATTACAGCTTCTCTGGAGGAATGTTGGTTCATAACCTTGGAGCTCCCTGGAAGAAATTCAAAACTTGCCCCTCTACACAAAGGGTAAGAAGAGACAGAAGAAAGAGGCAGACCACTCCAAATTGGGAAGTGGCAGGCTTAACAAGCCAGGGAACTTACATACAAGGTTTGTCTGGGGTGTCTGTAAGACAAGTAGATCTCCACATCTCCCACTAGAATCTTAAAAGTTTCTATGGAGGCCTTACTAGGGTTCAGTCACATAAACTGTCCGGATGGTCTCAACAACGTATTGTTCTCTTAAGGTTGCAGCCTTGAAACAGCTCCAGCTATGGGCAAAACATACAGTCCAAGGACAGAGGAGGGGATGAGGGCCTCCAATTGCCCAGGTCCAAGTTGCAAGTCAACCAGCAGTCACATCATCTTGATGACCCCTTCCAACAAGGAATAACACATCATCCAGATTATGTATAAATTCTGATACACAAAATCTGGCGTTAAACGAAAACTTAGCAGGCATGTCAAGAGGAAGGAGCAAATAAGCATAAAACATGTGAAAATATAATAGAAACAGACCCACCAACAATCCAGATGTTAGAATTTTAGATACTGAAGTAATTGTTTAATATGTTCATGAAAATAGATTGAGATGTGGAGAATTTCATCAGAGAACTAAAATCTATGCAAAAGCCCATAATTTAAAACCTTCCCACAAAGCAAATTCCAGGTCCAGAGGCCTTCACGGGTGAACTCATCCAAATACTTATGGAAGAAATAATGTCAACATCACACCAACTCTTCTAAAGAACAGAAAACGAGGGAACACTTCCCAGTTCCTTTTACATGGTTAGCATAACCTTGATACCAAAACCCAGTAGGGATGTTAAAAGAAAAAAAATACACCAATCTCTTTTTTGAAAACAGATACAAAAATTTTAAGCCATTACTATTCAGTAATATATGAAAAGTACAGTTCATCACAATCAAACTGAGTTTATCCAAAAATTTTGAATTGATTTAACATTTTAAATTTACTATGAATTCTACCACAATCACAGAATAAAGAGAAAAACTCACATTTTTACCTCAACAGATGCAGAAAAAACATTTGATGAAATTGAACATGGATTCATAATTTTTAAAGCTCAGTAAAATTAGGAAGAGAAAGGAACTTCCTTGATTTAATGAATGGTATATTTTTAAAACCTTCCTGCTAATGGTCTTTCTCCCCTTTGTATCCTCAAACCCCTACCCCCCTCCATTGCTCATATAAGCATCATGTTGCCTCACTATCTTTGGAATTTCCACGTCTGTGTGAATTCCCCATATGTACACTATTTTTTTATTTTATTTATTTATTTATTTATTTATTTTAAGTAATCTCTACACCCAATGTGAGGCTTGAACTCACAACCCCAAGATCAAGAGTCTCACACTCTTCCAACTGAGCCAGCCGGGCACCCACCCCATATGTGCACTATTAAATTTTATTTTCTCCCATTCATCTGTTTCTTATCAACTATCAATGTGATTCCTAGTCTAGCAAGGACTCTGAATGGTAGAGGAAATTCTTCTTCCCCAATAGCAGTGTGGGGGGAAAATGATGATCTTTACGTTAAATGGCTTTTGAGTAAACGAGATATCCATATTTCACAACTCATTAAAAATGAATCTCAACCCTGCCACATAGTATATACACACATACACACACATTCATACACACACATACATCAATTCCAGCTAGATCAGCTCCAAATGTGGAATGTAAAACAATAAAGCACCTAGATGATAACATAAGAAATATCTTGACAAACTTCCATAAGCAGAACACAAAAATCCCTAAGCATAGAGGCTATCAAAAGACAATTTTAGGATAGTAAAAAGTAGAAGATATTTATAACACATATACTCAACAAAGGACTCATATTTCAAATATGTAAAGAACCACTGTAAATCAGTAAGTAAAACCAACAACCAGTTTTACAGAATGGGCAAAAGAGAACACCCATATAACTAATAAACTTAGGAAATACTATTCAACATTATTAGTAATTAGGAAAAAACACTTTAAAATCACAGTAGAATGTTATTACGCAACCAGATTGGTTATTCTCTTTTTTCAAAACAGACTATATCAAGTGTTGGTGGAGATAAAGAAAAATGGAAACTCTCCAACATTGCTAGTATGGATGTAAATTGGTGCAGCCACTGTGGAAACCAATTTATCATTGTGTACTGAATCTGAAGATATCCATATCCTTTGACACAACATTTCCACTTCAAGTTATATAGCTAAGAGAAACGCATGCTTATGAAAACCAGCTTCTTGCAAGGATGTTCATGGCACATTATTTGAAACAGCCAGAAGCTAAAAACAGTACAAATGTCCATCAGGAGTAAACAGGACATACAAACTGTGAAATATTCAGAATTAAAATGAATTAACTATAGCTACTCAAAACATGTATAATCTTAAAAACATAATGTTGAAAGAAAGAATCCAGGCACTAAAGGGTACTTGTTGTATAAATTCACTAATATAAATTTTATATAAAGACAGAATAGATTACCTTTTGGGAAAGGGTAATGACTGAGAGAAGGCAAAAGGGAAGTTTATGGGGTGGTACCAGTGTTGTTTTTTGTTTTGAGATTTTTTTTTTTTTTTCACCTGAGTGATGACAACATCAGTATGTCTATTTGGTAAAAATTCATCGTGCTACTATATCTAACATACATACATATATGTGTGTGCCTGTATACATATGTGCATGAATGTTATATATCATAAACAATATTTACTTTGGAAAATGCTGTGGGAATGCAGATTGTTTATTGAAGAATTTCAAGAATTTCGAGAGCTAGCACCTTGTTGATTTGTTGGCCGGTGTCACAGTGGCCCTTCTTCGGGAGAAGGCAGAATCAGCAAGATGGCCCACTGACCTACTTTCTGTCAGGGGACATATTGATGGGAACTTTCAGATATGTTCCACCTGAGCCCAATCAATGCGCCTCCTTTGCAAACAGCAGGGCAGAAATTAGTTGCCATCTTTCCAGTGTTGGTAATGGACTCACACTGATTTCGTCTCAACTTTCTCATCTTCCACTCCTACCACCCACCTACCAATAATCATGGCCATTTATTTTATAGTGCTCAGGCAAAGATGGGCCCAAAGATTAGGGACAAAAAATCTTTGTCACTAAATGAGAAAAAGGTGGCCGATCCCTGTGGTACTTCAGGACCAGCTTTCTTGACCCCCGGGGCCTACTCGGCAATGCTTTGGGAAAGCAGTCTAGACTAGAGAAATAGCTGTGGAATCATGGACACATGGGTTGGGGGGGAAGACGTGGGTTGATATGGGAGAAGATGGTTGAGGCTAGAACCCTGGAGAGATCAATGCCAGCAGTCAAAGAGTGCATAGACCTAGAGATGCCAGAAAAAAAGTGACTGCAAAGGGGCAGTCAAGAAGCAAAAAGACACCATAAAATCAGGAGATGGCTGTCCTAATGGGTCTACACATTCTCTCCAGAAAGATTCTGATTCTCTTCCCATGAGCCTCAAGGAACAGGAAGGAAAGGGACACAAGCAGGCCCTAGCTCCACATCTCAGCCCTCCAGCAACGGAGGCTGAGAAGACGAGACAGAAGCTCACTGTCTTTTTCCTAAGATATTTCAGAAACAAAATGACATTGTCTCCTCCTCCACAGTACAACTGCATACTGTCCCAGAGCAGACCCTTCCTTGGGTCTCCCTTCAGAGGCTCTGAAGCAGAGAATGTTCTATCCTATACGGCAGCTCTCAGGGCAATCCTGGGAGTGGTTCAGAAGAGTCACAAATGAAGGGCCAGTGGCCCATTAGAACTAAATTAGTGCCAAACTATGAATACTCATTTGTCATATAAATACAAGTTTTGATGCAACCCACTGGGACAGAGACGCAGCGAGTTCCTCCCACAGGCAGGTGAGGAAAGTGGTTCTTCCCTGGCTCAGCTTTCAGGATGCCTCTATTCCTACATTGGACCTTTCTCTTCCACCCCAGTTTAACCTCAGAAAATTCACTGCCCTGTGACAAAGAGAAAATAAAATGAATGAAATGAAGCCAGTTCCAGCACCTCGACCTCTGCATTTCTATTCTCAAGTTTTTAAACTTACTCTCCAGCTTCCCTACAGGCAAATAAATGGTCTGCCCTCCCAAACACAGCCCCAGACCCTCCTACCAGGAGCACCTCCCTCCAAGAGCCCTTTCATCTAAACCACTGGACTTTATGATCCCATGAGTTGTTCACTCTCAGTTCTCTCTGTGCTCCAGCCCTTCCTTACCTGCTCCCTGGTTCTCCTGTTCCCAGGCGGAGACCTCTGCTGGAGGTGAGCTCTCTCCACGCCGGTCATCCCCACCCCCACGTACCCTGGCTTCTTGCTCTGCTCCTACTTCATCCCGTTCCTTTCCTTTCAAACACCTTCACTTACATGAAGCTGTCCCTAGCCTTCCTGACACTGACCTCCTCCTGGAACCTTGTATACCACATCTGCAGTCCATAATTTGCACTCGTTATATCCCACAGAGCGTGTGTGGTGTGTTTTAAAATATGGACAATTACAGGCCCAGGGTTATCACCACAGCTGTCTCGTAAAAAGTCCCACAGGGTGGGCACCTGGGTGGCTCAGTTGGTTGAGCCTAAGCCTTCGGCTTAGGTCATGATCCTTGAGTTCCAGGATCAAGTCCCACATCGGGCTCCCAGCTCCACGGGAAGTCTGCTTCTCCCTCTGACCTTCTCTCCTCTCATGCTGTCTCTCTCTCTCTCTCTCTCTCTCTCTCTCTCAAATAAATAAATAAAATCTTTTTTTTTTTAAAAAAAAAAAAGGTCTCATTGGTAATATTTAAGCCCCAGTCCAGTTTTCATTTCACTATGGTCAGCGACCTCTGGAAAAAAATCAATCCCTCTTTCTCTCCTTTCATTGTTTTTCTTCAACACCCAGATAGCATCTTCTGACATTATGATCCTTAGGTAAACTCATGAAAAACATCCACAAGGCCTAGATTATAATACAGATGTAGATTATAATACATGCTGGTCCACAGTGATGAGGCAGGTGCCAAGAGAGAAGACCCACATTTGAGTGCGACCTTGCCATTGTTATTTGTGTTCCTTTGGGCTGGACATCTGACATTGCCCTACTTAATTTTCCCCATCTTGAGGGATCGACAGACAATTAGTATAGAAGTAATTTGGATAGTTTAAAGTACTATACCATGTTAACCACTAATAGCGATAATAATAAACAATGTTATACTCTGATTAGAGAAGGAGCACAGAGTGGAGGGAAATATACTAGACTCCAAAAACACAATATCATGGGTGCCCCAACCACAAATGAGGGATACTAACGATTTTTTCTCTAGCACTAGCCTGACATGTGAAATGAGGGGGGTAAAGCTCCTTGAAGGGACAGATTCTGTAGAAATGGTAAACAGAATGAAAGACCCATGTGGAAGAGATATTAAGGCAACACACTTCTGTCAGCGCAGAATTAAGGTGAGCCATAAAGCACAAAATGAAACCAGAATTGGCTCCTCAGATATTACCTTGCCCTCTTACCATCCATTACAACTGTCAGCTCCCCAAATAAGGAACAAGGACTAAACCCAAGTCTGGCAAGAGGCCCATTCTTTTTTCTCACTTACCTGTACTGGGTCCATTAGAAACTCAGGACTAGGTTTTCTTCTATGCCTTTCTTCTATGCCTTCTATTACATCTGCCAGTTATTTGCAAAAGATGAACAATGACCATCAAGGAAAACAATGGACTATCAAAATAAGTTCTCTCCCCAAAGAACACTAAGAGAATATTTGCGTCGGAGTCTTCAAACTCCAGGACACATGGAATATTCTGTGGAGTCCCATACAGACACAGTTCAAGAAGCCTCACAGCTCCAACAGCTACACATATTGAGGGATAGAACTCTAAGAATATTCCTACTGGCTGATAACCAACATCCTACTTCTGATCTGGCATGACGGAGGTTAAAATGCAAAATGCTCCCCGAAGACTGTATGTTAAAGTTCACAGACATTTACACCTTAATGTTCATAAGTGTCAGATCTTTTTGTGGTCATGCATGACCTTTTCAAGGAGGAAGAATACACACTGAATCAAAAAGCAGTGGACACCAGCCACTTTATAATTTTACCTCAGTCAAGCCTCAAGCTGTGGCTACTGATGCAGTTGATTGAAAAGGACCACTTCATGTTATGGAACCACTTCACTTACGAGAACCTTCTATTTTATCTGTAAGAGGGATGACACTGCCGCTTGGAATGGGCCCATCTGGACAAGAGGAAGCAGAATACGTCCATCTATTTGAAAATCATATCAGGAAGCAAAAATATCTTAAGAGAAATTTTAATGTTTCATCAAAATAAAAGAGACTGTAATCCCTCAGAACACTGAATGAGTAGATAAAAGAAAATTAGAAAAACCTAGAAAGTTCAGTTTATTTCCTTAACCGAAGGGGACGAATTGTTTTCTACAATCCAAAAGATGCAGATAACAAAGAAAAATGTTCTGAGAGACAGAAAGTAGTTCTCTGAGCAGGGAAAACAAAACAAAACAAAAAAGCTATTTAAATACCTGAGGTTTATCAAAGAGGAAGGCAACTGGGAAGTAACTCTAAGTGCACTGGAGTGAACTTCTCATTCACTGAGTTCCTTACAAAACAAGGCTTGATTTAAGGGTCATGTGGTCTGCCTGCTCCCCCCTCATTAGTTTTTTTTTAAGATTTTATTTATTTGTGTGTGTGTGTGTGAGAGAGAGAGAGAGAGAGAGAGAGTGGGCACAAGCAGGGGAAGTGGCAGGCAGAGGGAGGAGAAAGGAGCCCAATGCAGGACTTGATCCCAGGACCCTGGGATCATGACCTGAGCCAAAGGCAGATGCTTAACTGACTGAGCCACCCAGGGGCCCCATGCCCCCTCCCCTCATTCTGCTGAGCACTGCCTACCCCAGGTCCTGCAGGAGTCTCGGCGATGATAGAGCCACAGAATTAGGAAGTGCCCTGGAAAAGCTCCAAAGATAAGACCTAAAGTTTTACCCACATAACAGGGGACAAAAGGGCCTCAAAGATGCATCATAGGAAGCCACTTCTTGAGAAAACCAACATAACACAAAGTGTGAGCAGCTTCAAGAGGAAAAGCCACCTCCATTGTAGTTACCTCAGTACCAAGTGTCACTGGCTTTTTACCAAAGCCCAAAGAGTCACCGGAGGCTATTCATGGGAAAGAAGACTAACAAGGTGTCCTTCTTGGGGCACTCCCATTCCCAGCAGGAAATAAAACAAATCCCCCTTCTTTGTTTTGACAGATTGAACCTTCAGAACCCAGATTAGGGGTGAGCGACACAAGGCAAACAGTACGTGAATCCACTTGAGGGCAACTGGCCAGACAGCTCTCAACTGGGGTTATTAAGTCAAATACTGCTTCTCAGCTTGCAGAAGCAAATTGCAGGGACTCTTCCTTTTCAAGATCATAATTTGGTTCCCTGACTTATATTCTCTGTTTGGCACCTGCCATCTCGAGTGGAACTTCCTAAACCTGACCACCAACCAGAATGAAAGACGTAAGGGGACACAGGGAGTGAGGGAGGCTTGGAGAGAAGGCTCAAGAACCCCAGAATCACCATCCCTAGGCTGGGACTGGCAAACAAGTGCATCTGTCCCCAAAAGGCTCATACCCCCACACTCATAGCAGCTGCAGCTCGCAGAGCCCCAAACTGACAACAAGCCAACCTTTCAACAAGAGAATGGTAAACAAGTTTCAAAAGAATGAAACAACACACAGCAATAAAAAAGAACAAACCACTGGTTCTTGCAACAAAAGGGATGAATTTTGCGAGCATCATATTGAGCAAAACAAGTCTAACTCAAAACAGTACAAACTGAGTGATTCCACTCTTATGAAGTTCAAGTAAACACAGAATTAATCTATGGTGACAGAAATCAGAATAGTGATAACATTTGACTATAATGGGGCCTTAATTATAAAGGGATAAGAGGGGACTTTCTGGGGCAATGAATATACAAGTCATTACGTATGCAGAAATTTCATCAAACTACATGCTTCACATTAGTGCATTTTCCTGTGTATAAATTCTCTTCTTATATTTATTCTTAAAGAAACTTTGTAAATAAGAAAACAACTATCTGTTCTTTTTTTTTTTTAAAGATTTCATTTATTTATTTGACAGAGAGAGAGAGAGAGAGATCACAAGTAGGCGGGGGAGGGGGGAAGCAGGCCCCCCGCTGAGCAGAGAGCCCAATGCAGGACTCGATCCCAGGACCCTGAGACCATGACCTGAACCGAAGGCAGAGGTTTAACTCACTGAGCCACCCAGGCGCCCCACAACTATCTGTTCTTTAAGGGTTTGGTGAATCCTTTCTGCTAAACTAAATATTGTGCTTTCAAAATAATGTTTAGGGACACCTGGGTGGCTCAGTGGGTTAAACAGCTGCCTTCAGCTCAGGTCATAATCCCAGTGTCCTGGGATCGAGTCCCGCATCGGGCTCCTTGCTCAGTGGGGAGCCTGCTTCTCCCTCTGCCTCTGCCTGCCACTCTGCCTGCTTGTGTTCTCTCCTCTCTCTCTGACAAATAAATAAAATCTTAAAAAAAATAATAATAATAATGTTTAAAACATACACACACAAACTTATTCAGTCACCCACCTACCGGCTGTCATGCTGAATGCTGAGTTAGTCTCGGAAAACTTGTACCTAGATGAGATAAGCTATGCAGGGTTAAGCCTGTTGAATTCACTAAATTGTATTATTTGCCTTGCTTTCAAAGTGTTAAAATTCCTAACAGGTATTTCATTATTTCTTACCAGGCCATGTAATAAAAAGTGTCAGTGTGTAACCAAATGCAGCCCAGCTCCCCTCAGGAAAATCAAACTCCTTTTAACTATTATTAAATATTAACTATAAATATTAAATATAAACTATCAATATTAACTATTAACTATAACTTTTCACTATTATTAAATATTAAAATTATTTTTTTAATATACTTACTTATTTTAAAGAGAGAGAGAGAGCGGGGGGGGGGGATCTGAAGTCAACTCCATACTAAGCACAAACCAGTCGGGGGGCTCAATCCCACAACCCCGAAATCATGACCTGAGCTGAAACCGAGAGTCAGACACTCAACTGACAGCCACCCGGGCACCCCTATTGTGAATTATTATAAAGGTGTGATGTTTTCAATTACTTTTAAGTCTTAGAATGTATTTATTCCAATGTTTTAAAGCATCGCTTTCCTAAGTGTAATTCCCTTAGTCTCCTGGAATTACTGCTGAAGTTATTATTGTTTAAAAATATGGAATGGCCTGAAGCTGCAGGCTGGTCATGCAACCAGTCACCACAATGGGTTCCAGTTTTATAAATATTAGGACCCTGCTGGTGTTCCTGAGGCTGTAGCGTGGCCTCTGCCTATCCCACCGACAGCTCCTCTGTGTCTGTGTCCAGCTGCTGTCATCGCCTGTGTCTGCACTTCTCTCCCCGCCCTCCCCTTCCATCCCAGCAAGGAGAGCTCACCCCGGCTCCAGAGAGCCTCCCACCTGTTTCACAATGAACTGCTTTCTGGGTCAAATTTTCCTTTCCTTTCCTCTTCCTCTGCTACTCAATCCCATCAATGCTGTTTGATTACAATTTCGGAGCTTTAAAAAATAGTAATAAGATGGCAATGACCTAGCCTACAATAAATATTTTGCTCCCACATATTATTACCTGAGGAGCAGGTCAGCTGAAAACATGCATTTTCCATTTGTAAGGGGTCTTCTTTGCATATGCCGTAATTCAGTTTATGTCTGGCTTTCGACTCACACCTGCAATTCCAAATAAAACGCCAGAACAGACTAATGAAAGGTTTTGTGAAATAAATGGGAAATAAAATAACCTAGCAAATCTTCCAGAGCCCAATAGAGTTCCCAAATACATAACTTTATTTCAGTGACAAATATAGCCAAGTACTAAATAAGGAATTGAAACCTCTTTAAATGCTAGAGAAAGCCCTGGTGTTTGTTACAGTTCATGCTCACAACACACGCATGTACCTTCAGGTCTCCTCTTGGGTGCCTGGGACTCCCGGATTCCCAAACCTGGAATTCAAACACAGCTGGAGCTGGCTTGTGCCTCTGGTTTTATATTCCTGGAATTCCCTAATTCTCATGACTCTGGGAAGACCCTGGCCGACCCCATCTGCTCAGATTGGAACCGGACGCCCTGTGTCGTTCCCACCAGCCCAAGCACCTGTAGGAGAGTTTTCAGACATGACCTTCAGAAGCAAAATGCAGCATACAGTAGAGGTGCATCTAACTCTTTCATAATTTTAAATATAAAAGTAGTGCAGATGAAGGGTAAAGGGGAAAAAACGTAAACCACTGTCAGCCTATCAACTCCCAACAAGAAAATGGCACTCACCTAAACCCTACTTTGGTCAAACGGCTGGTTACTTGAACTGGTGGTTTCTGTGCTTTATCAAAATAGCATCCGTCAATCCTGGCAGAAAGATGAATTGTGTCTGTGTGTCCTCTTGCAGTGCTAAAACTAATTATTCGGGTCTTAAAATCTCTTTGATGGATTAAGAGTTCCTGGTGAGCATAGTCAAACAAACCATTAGATTGAGAACAAAATCTTTCCACGCTGCAACAATCCTCTAATGAGCTGACGGCTCCCACATTAATCACTCAGGAACTTGAACAATAGAAAATCTGAACTCTGTTTTATTTATTTATTTTTCCTCATGTAGAATTGAGATAATCTACATACAATAAAATGCATGGCCTCTAGCTATATATGTGGTGAGCTTTGACAAATGTATTTATCCATGTAACCATAACACCGGTCGAGATATATAAAATATTTCCATCACCACAGAAAGTTCCCTCGTGCCCTTCCTAGTCAATGCCGCCATCACTGCCCAGAGGTAACCACTGTTCTAATTTCCATTACCATGCATCAGTCTGTTCCAAAGTTTCATGGAAACAGGACCATACCTTCGCTACTGTTTTGCGTTGGATGCCTTCCGTCAACATAATGTTTTCAAAGCTCACCCGCGTCGTATGGATCTGTATTTTATTAGTTTATTATGTAAAGATGCCACGGTTTGCTTTTCCACCCTCCTGGTAATGGACATTTGGGTTTTTTCCAGTTGGAGGCTATCATATATAAGCTGCTCTGTACATTCTAATACACATCTTTTGGTGAACACATGCTTTCTTTCTCGTAGGTAAATACCTAGGAGTAGACTTGCTGAGTCATAAGGTATTTGCAGGGCTTAATTGGATGAGAAATTACTGAGCCTTTTTTCTCTTTCACATGAACCCTTCTACCTTCTCCAGTTTCTTCCTCTGATGCCTCCATGCCAGCGTCCCACCACAGGCTCATTCTAAAGAAGAAAATGACTGCACAGTTTAAGATTTTATTTTCCTTGTGTTTCTCTCTGCTCTGGCAGGTAAACCTGGCTGTCATTGGTAGAAGTGGTTTTCACCATTTGATTTCAACCACTGAAAATAAAAAAGAGTACCCGAAAGAAGAGGTAACTGCTCCAACCAGGCCTTCGGAGGCTCTGTCTAGAACATCTGCTCCATGTTGCAAGGGCATCGATTCCTGGGCTAGCCTCTGTGTTCGGGCCACTGAGGTTCTGTGTTCCACATAAATGGAAACATTTATTTTCATAATACTATTCGGTGCAATTGCTGCTGCAATTGTTTGGCTACAGTGGTAAATGGGGGTATACTGACTCCCAGCCTCATTAGGCAGCCTTCATTACTCTAGACACCTTCATCAATGTGCCACCGACCTCTCTTTCTCAGAGGGAATAATTGGATGCTATGTCAAAAGGAAACAGAATGTTCTCCCAAACTTTTCCTTTTAAAAGGGAGGGTGTTATGCAAGTTAATATTATAATCAAGCGCCTGTTACTAAGGCAATCTTCAACAAGGCTTTCCCTTTGTTTCTATTTTGGAGATTTGGGGTCCCCCAAATCCTCCTGGGGGCCATTCAGGCAGACGCCGGCATTCGGGGGAGGAAGGCAGCTGTTTCCATTAAGACAGCCCCAGCCTGGTCAACATCAGCAGCCACGCTCTGCACGGGATGAAGATTCATTCCTTTGATAACAGGAAAACAAGGAAACAAAAGGCACCGCTTGAGAATGATTTACCACAGAACACATTTTGCTTTCGTCAAACCTTTTTTTTTTTCCTAAGGAAAAAGTGTGTGGGCTTATCTCTTGAAAATGCCAGCATGGTTGTGAACACTGGGGAAATTAAAAGACCGAATAGAATGGATTTCTTAGGAAAAATCAGTATGAGTATGCAGAGAGTTGCATGGCTTATTTATTAAGTTGTGTGCTATGGGGGAATTATCTGCCTCAGACTTATCTATTACTTTGTGGCAGCAGTTTTAAGTATAGAGGATTTTTCTTCCCATTGCACAAAGCCAAATTCAAATGGACTCTAAAACTCAGTAACTTTGGCAGCTTTGTCTGTGACAGAGATCAGAAAATCTGAGATACAAATGCTTCCTCTATTACCATCTCTTGCTCAATAAAAGGAAAAGTTTTAGAGAACATTCTGTTTCCTTTTGACATAGCATCCAATTATTCCCTCTGAGAAAGAGAGGTCGGTGGCACATTGATGAAGGTGTCTAGAGTAATGAAGGCTGCCTAATGAGGCTGGGAGTCAGTATACCCCCGTTTACCACTGTAGCCAAACTACTGTGGCCAAAAATGAACTCGAGGTAGAGATATCTTTGTCATGGGAGGAAGTGATTCAGAATCTGGAATCACAAGTTACAGAATTATGACTATCAATACAGCTTCCAGCCCAGTTCAAAGGTAAGAGCGGTCTCATTCATTCAATGGAATCCTTATAGCTTGATACCTTGAAGTTACAAGCTGCCAGTTAATAATTAATAATGCATTAATTATGCTTCTTGTTTTTAAATTGAAAAATGCCCTACAGCTACTAGCCAATCCTCAGGATATTCCTCAGAGGCTAAGTCAATTTATCATTTTTATTTTATTTGAGAAGAGGAAGATGATCAGGTACAAAAAAGTCACACAGAGAATAAAGACAAATACTGGTCTTCAAGAATGCCTGCTCCCAATCCTAACCAAATTTACTACTTCTAACCAAATATATGAATCTCTACAGAGTTTTTGAAATGCCCTATGATACCCCTTCAACACAACACTACTAAATGAGTGTGCATTCCAAACCAAAAAAAAAAAAAGGATTAAGGAGTATTAAAAAGAATATTAGTTTTCCCCAAATATATATGAAATCACAGAAGATCTTAAAGACATAAAGCAATCCTGAGGAAAAAGAATAAAAATAGAAGCATAACATTTCCCGATTTCAAACTATACTACAAAATTACAGTGATAAAAACAGTATGGTACTGGGACGCCTGGGTGGCTCAGTCAGCGATCCCAGGGTCCTGGAATTGAGTCCCTCATCAGGCTCCTTGCTCAGTAGGGAGTCTACTTCTCCTTCTGCCTACTGCTCCCCCTGCTTATGCGCTCTCTCTCTCTCTCTCAAACAAATAAATAAAATCTTTACAAAAAAAAAAAAAAAACAGTATGGTACTAGCATAAAATAGACATACAGACTAGTGGAATAGAATTGGAAGCCTAGAATTAAACCCCTGCATATACAGTAAACTAATATTCAAAAAGGGAACCAAGAACACCCAATGAGCAAAGGATAGTCTCTTCAACAAATAGTGCTGGCAAAACTGGATAAATACATGCTGAAAAATAAAATTGGACCCCATCTTATGCCACTCACAAAAATTAACTCAAAATGGATTAAATACTTAAACATAAGACATGATACCATCAAATTTCGGAAGAAGAAATAAAGAAGAAGCTCCTTGATATTGATCTTGGCAACAATTTTCTAGATATGACACCAAAAGAAAAAATCAACAAAGGGGACTACAACAAACTTAAAGCTTTTGCACAGGAAAAGAAACAATTAGTAAAATCAAAAGGCAACCCAGAAAACAGGAGAAAATTTTTGCAAACCATACATTGGGTAAGAGGTTAAGCTACAAAATATATAAAGAACACACACAACTCAATAACAACAAAAAAATATGATTCTGAAATGGGCAGAAGAATTAAACATTTTTCCAAAGAAGACATCCAAATAGCCAATAGGTAGATGAAAAGATGCCCAAGATCACTAATCATCAGAGAACGCAAATCAAAGCCACAGTGAGATTTACTTTATGCCTATTAGAATGGCAATCATGAAGAAGACAAGAGATAAGTGTCGGTGAGGATGTAGAGAAAAGAGAACACTTGTACACCGTTGGTGGGAATGAAGTCCAACCACTATGGAAAACAATAAGGAGGTCCCTCAAAAAAATTAAACTAGAACTACCAGATGACACAGCAATTCCGCTCCCTGATATAAACCGAAAGAAAGTGAAAACAGACTATCAAAAAGAAATGCACACTTCCATGTTTCCTGAAGCATTAAGCACAACAGCCAAGATACTGAAACAACCTTAGTGCCCCTTGATAGACAAACGGATAAGGAAGATGTGGTATGTACATAATGAAATATTACTGAGCCATAAGAAAGAAGGACAATCTGCCACTTGCAACAACATGGGTAGATTGAGCACATTATGCTAAGTGAAATAAATGAGACAGAGAAAGACAAGTACAGTACAAGATCACTTATATGTAAAATCTAAACAAACCAAACTTGCAAAAACAGAGTCAAACGGTGGTCACCAGGAGATAGGATAGATGCTGTTTAAGAGTACAAACTTGTAATGAGTGGTAAATAAAAGCTAGAGATCTGTGCACAATATAGTGAATATAGACAACAATATTCTAATTATCAAAATTGCCAAGAGACTACAGCTTAATTATTCCAGTCACTAAAAAAGGATAATCATGTAACATGATAGTAGTGCTAATTATCGCTATATTGGCAATCATGCTACCATGTACATATGTATCCCATGAACATGTACACTTTACATTTACACAAGGTTGTGTTTTGAATATATTTCAATTTTTTAATTAATTAAACTTTTTAATTAAAAGTTCAAAATTTCTCTTAAATAAGATGGATTTTGGTCTTTTCTGGTCCCCAAAAGTTACTCCTGTATATGAAGCACATCCCTATTTTCCCTAACGCGGTACTTGAAATGTGAGTGTCCTAGAGAGCAAAATTTTACCTCTCGGCAATAATTCAATTGGACTAGATATTTAATTAGAATTTCGCCCAGAACGCATAGGTCCCTCCCTATTAGAAAATACTTTGTAATTAACGTTTGTACTTCCCATCAAAGAGAATGACACCCAATAATTTCCACACATACCCCAGTCATATTTGTTTTCTTTCGAGAATCATAGTTTCAACCGAGCACATTCTTAGAAGTATTGTCATGGTTGGTAGACAAGGGAACATAAGGATAACATAGCTCAACCTGTAATTAAGTTCAGCATGAAGAGAATGGACCTTAGAGCTCGAGCAAAGTGGCCTGGATCCTGTGACATAATGATTCTATCATAAAGCAGTTTTACCTCTTTATGGCATAAGAGTGGCTTTTCTATGACACTTACCAGGAAATGGCTCATCTAAGAGCACCTGGGTGCTCACTCAGCTAAAGCATCTGCCTTCAGTTCAGTTGGTCAAGCCTCTGCCTTCGGCTCAGGTCATGATCCCAGGGTCCTGGGATTGAGCCCCACTTTGGGCTCCCTGCTTGGTAGAGAGCTTGCTCCTCCCTCTCCCTGAGCCTGCGGCTCCCCCCTGCTTGTGCACTCCCTCTCTCCCTCTATCTTTCTCTCTCTCTCTCTCTCTCATTGTCTCTCTCTCTCTCTGTCAAATAAATAAATAAATAAATAAATAAATTCTTTAAAAAAAAAAAAAAGGAAAAGGAAATGCTCGTCTCAATTCCCTAATTGGTGTTCTCACTCACCTTGGGTCCTGGCTTTTACCACTTCTCATGGACAAGAAATCCTGCCTTGACTGCGATGACCTTGTGTCTCTTGAAAGGAGCTCAGCTGGCCAGACAGATCACGATACTTCTTCTGAATCCTTATCCAATTCCTGATTTCCATTCTAGGCAGGAAACAGAAGAAATGTTCACCTCTGACAGGTCCATTTAGTGAAAGAGATCGGGCTACTTTATGATCTTCTTGTTTTAAAAGTCCAAAAAAGCACACTGCCCTTGAACACACAAGTCCAACCCTGAAAATATAAACCCCAAATCCAAGAGTAGCTCAGAACCATTTATTTTAAACTTACTTTTAATTAAGTTTTGTCCAAATTTAGAGAAGTACATCAGTGTAACTACTCTAGTCCAGGACTCCCTGACAGTCTGATCCGATAGGCATCCATCCCGTTTGGGGACAGCAGTGCGCCCCGGACTGCTGGAGACTTTGCTAGACTTACCAACCACTGAAAGTCCCACATCCCCCAAACTCCCTCAGCCCTGAGAAAACTGGCATAGTCGTATCATTTTAACATCCAAGAGTCCAGAATCTTCCAGAACCTCTCTTAAGCTCTAACAAATCTTATTAAAAGCAATCTCCTATTAGTATCTTTCCTGTGAGTTTGCACCATACTTCGAAATGATGGGGATCAACAGGTATATTCACTTCCTAGGACTGCCAGAGCAAATGACCACAGATTGGGTGGCTTAAAACAAGCAGAAATGTACTCTCTCACAGTTCTGGAGGCCAGAATTTGAAATTAAAGTATAAGTAGGGTCACTTTCCCTCCAAAGACTCTAGGATATAATTCTTCTTCATCTCTTCCATCTTCTAGGGGTGGCCAGCAATCCTGGACATCTCCCGGTGCACAAAAGCATAACTCCAGTATTTGCATCTGTCTGCACAGGGCCGTCTTCTTTGTGTGGCTAGGTCTTTCTGTGTCTCTCCTCGCCTCATAAAGACACCAGTCATATTAGATTTCAGGCCCATCCTGATCCAGTAGGACTTCATTCTAACTGATTGCATCTGCAAAGACCCTTTTTCCAAACAAGACCACATTCACAAATACCAGGGATTAGGGTTTCAACATACCTTTTTAGGGAACACAATTTAACCCATAATAGTAGGTCAAACCTGTCTTCATGATTCCAGTGATTCTCAACTCTGAACACACATGAGAATCATGGGGGGGTGGGGTAAAAAAGAAAAAAGGGGGCACCTGGGTGGCTCAATTGGGTAAGTGTCTGACTCTTGATTTCAGTTCAGGTCATGATCTCAGGGTTGTGAGATTAAGCCCCACATCGAGTTCTGCACTGCACATAGAGCCTGCTTAAGATTTTCTTTCTCTCCCTCTGCCCACCCCCACCTCTTGAAAGAAGAAGAAGGAGGAGGAGGAGGGGAGAGGGAGAGGGAAGAGAAGGAGAAGAAGAGGAAGAGGAGGAGGAGTAAGAAAGAGAAGGAGAAGAAGGAGAAAAGAAGAGGAAAGAAAACACCAATGCCCCTCCCATTCTCTGCACCACAATAAATTAAATTCAAATATCTAGGGAAATTCTGGACATCCCCAGGTCATTCCTATATGTGGCCAGTGTCAATGGCCCTTCACATCCTTAGGGAATGGTATGGGAATGGTATACATGGCTAAACACAAGAAGTACTCAAAATGACTTTAGCTATGATTTCTTTCCTCCAAAATATGCCCCCTCCAAACCAGCCCAAACTAACTTCAAGAGGTAACTCAAACTTGTGGTTCTCTCCATAGATTTTTGAATTGACAGTAAAAATGCGTATTTTAATAACAGTGAGAAAGCTATCAACAATTTATTTCACCCAAAAGAAACAGTATCTGGCAATTCAATCTCTAAAGTCAACATTTCTGTAATATAAAGTTAATTTAGATATATATTTGACTGTTTTTACTGACCTGAAATTTGTCTGAGAGCCAAAGATTTTCATGTTGTTCATTCCAGGAATACTAATAAATATTTCTAACTGGAGAAAACTGTGACCTTTTCAAGATGAGTATCAACCAAGAATACGAAATTTTTCACAAATTATTTGGGGGAAAAAAAATTCTTGATGCAGATAGGGCTTTTTTTTCTCCTGCACTTTCTCATTGTTCTGTGTTTCTCTCCCCGCTTACCCGGGTGTTAGGAAGAGATTTCTTGCTATTTGCCTCCCCACACTCAATATCAGGTTATGCTCTTTTTTTAATTTATATTTTTTCAGAAACAGCATTTTCTGGGGAATATTCATGCTAAGCAACGGGCAGTCGGCCTCTTGAGATCCTACCAAATGCTAGATGAGCCAGGCAGACCATGCTGCAAAGCAGCGAGGTGGTCCTGAGAGCAAAGCGGAGCTCTGTCTCCCACTCACCTTCCTGCCTCCCCCAGGGCTCCAAAAATCGTCACGCCCACAGCACATTCATCACAGGGCACTTTTCCTTCCTGCCAGGTCTGTGAGGGGGAAGATTCACTTCTCCTTCCCTAGGTGTCAACCTTCATTGTTATCGATGCCCACCAGCCTGCAATTACTTGATGAAGCTAATGGGTAGAAGCACTTAAAGGGCTACACTTTGTGGTTCCATTGTCATCTCCACGCAAAACAAACCAGATCCAACACAGCCTGACAGGCTTTCAGCCTATTATTATTTGGGGCTTATTTAAATCACAGGTTTGATTAAGTTTCTAATTTAGCCATTGCACTTAGCACGTACTCCTTTTCTTTAAAACGAACTCCAAGAGAGACATTTATAAAATTCCTATCTCCAAGCTGTCGGAGGAGAAAAATGCCAAGTGGCCTGGGTGGCCAGAGGGAGGGGCTGGAAATATACACAGAATAGTAAACTTAAATACAAATGGAATTTCCCACCTACTTTTTACCGCTTTGTCAACAGATACAGCGTAGGTATTCATCCTTGTTTTAACTCCCCTACCAATCCTGCCGTAGCATTGGAAAAAGAGCGGGTGAAAAACAGTCTATCATCCCTCTTCCTTTTCTTATCTCTCCCTGATCAGATAACCCTTAACAAAGCGTGAAGCTATTGCATTAAACTTTAATGTTTTGGCTCAGGAGCAAGAAGGCCACTTCAGATGTCCTCCCTTGAAAAGGGTAGTTATCACCCCGAGAGATCAGCAACAGGTTAGTTCTGTTTTAGACCACTCGACATGGGCACCGGCGTCAGCGCTAATGCCACAGTTAGACAAATATTTTTTTGCTGCAAACATGAAAGCAGCTTGCGAGAAAATTAAATCTAACATACGTGGGGTACATAGTCAATCTGTTGATTCATCTATTCAAATGATAATTACTGAGCACTGACCCAGGGCCGAACCCTGAACTGAGTACTGGGAATGTGGAGACATAGACTCAGGGATGAGCTGGGAAGATGGGCATGGGCTGGGAAGAAGTTACAAGACGCTCTGATAAGTTCTGCAAGAAAGCTGGTGCCCTCTCCCCAGCACACCACCTACACAGCGTACCTCACGTATACTCACCCTAGAGTATAATACAGAAAAATTAACCTGGAAGAGCAAAGATGGCTGCCTGGGAAAATACCATTCCTTACTGAAACCAGACCTGGTAAAGAAAGCCCACAGGGCATAGATTCAGGACAATGGGCACCCAGAGTTGTTGGCAAAACTCTCTGCCACTTCTTAGTCATGCCTGGGAAGAGAGCTGAGCCCACCTTTGGAAGCAGGCTTTTTCCCAATATAGAGACTTAGTTCAAAGAGACCAGGCTCTGGGGGGCACCTGGTGGCTCAGTTGGTTAAGCAGTTAAGCGCTTATTGTTAAACTTCTGCTTTCAGTTCAGGTCCTGAGGGAAGATCCAGATCCCTGCTCAGCAGGGAGTCTGCTTCTCTTTCCCTCTGCCCCTCCCCGTCACTCATACACTCTCTCTCTTTCAAATAAATACATAAAATCTTTTTTAAAATTTTAAAATAAAATAAAATAGGGCACCTGGGTGGCTCAGTCGTTAAGCATCTCAGCTCAGGTCACCACCCAGGGTCCTGGGATTGAGCCCCGCATCGGGCTCCCTGCTCAGCAGAAAGCCTGCTTCTCCCTCTCCCACTCTCCCTGCTTGTGTTTCTTCTCTCGCTGTCTCTCTCTCTCTATCGAATAAATTAAATCTTTTTTTAAAATAAATAAAATAAAAGAGACCAGACCGCGTGCATCTCCCAAGGGAGGGGACACTACAGTCAAACACTACACTCGAATCAAGTCAGAATCTGGCAAAATTTCCCCAAAATATGTGGCCAGAGGAGCACAAATGCAACTATTCCCATGCCAGTTAGGACTGATTGTTCCGTGGCTCTAACTCTCCAGACTCCCTCTTCAGCAGGGTGAGTGCTTGGACATCAGCAGCAGAAAAACCAACTTTTAGGGAGCTCAAAGGGATTTATTTGCCTCCCATTACAGGGAGTCCGGGTAGGCAGGCCAGGGCGGGGGCAGGGGCTCCATGACGCTGCCAGGGATGCTGGATCTTTCTGTTTTCTAAGCTTCTTGACTTTCATCTTCATGCCTACCCCTTCCTGGTTGCCAGCCAGGGACTCTCTACCCATTTCCGGCCTTGAGTTCACAGTCAAGATGGGAAGCAGTCCACAGAGATGAGAGAGAATAGAGCAGCATCTCAAAAAAAAAAAAAAAAAGGCAGAGACGAAAGTGGGGGGCCCCCACCACAGATTCTCAGCCTCCCAAATCTCCCAAATATTCGACAACTAAATTCCTAGCCACATTTTCCTGACAACACCCAGTATCCCATAATAAATGTGTTTCCTTCTCTTTTGTCTTATTTACGCTAGCTCAAGCTCATTTCTCTCACTTGCAAAATTAAA
>CM052811.1:60226234-60249349 GCA_028533885.1 Nasua narica
TTTTTTTATTCCACTTCATTTTTTAATGAAAAGCTCGTACCTGGCTGCCACCTGATACATTGATTTCGTGACCCACTAAGAGATCTCACGGTAGTTCGCACACACCGTCCTAAAGTGAACAACATCTAAAAACGTCAAAACGTTCTTCCCACCACAGGTAGAAAGATCTTACATTGACACACACATGCACACGCCCACCTAAGGCATCGTCTGGCCCATGACACCGGTTTCTGAGTCAGAGAGAGAAAGAAAGTCAACGGGCCCTTCCTCACCCTGGGTTTCATATGCAGCATGAACTCATTTGACCACAGCGAGGCTCAAAATAGAGCGTCAGTTCCCACTGTGACCAGTTCGGGTGAAGGAGCTCCTTCCGGGTGGAGGGACTTGAAGCCCAGCCAAAGGTGGAGCAAGCAAGCCAAGGACCCGATCAAAGGCAACTCAGAATGTGACTAGAGTGGCCTCTGGGGACAGAAGCCAGAAGCCAGTGGCTCAAGAGGTACAGAGAAATGCGAGGTAGAAGAAAGCAGTTGGACAAATGAATAATGAGACCGCTGTCACAAATCGGGCACCCTAGGGAGTCGGTGTCTACACGAAGGAAGCAAGGTGGCTGATGCCAAATACAGAGGGAAGCGTGGCCCGGGAACAGAGCCTGGGGTGGAAACTGCACAGGCAAAGTGCTCCTGGGGGAAACGAATGTAGCTCCATTTGAATTGCAATTCATTTGGATTTGAGACAGCATCCCATTTTGGCTAGCTACCCGACTGCACCTTTACTCCTAGCACATACATCTTCCCAAACAGGGGTTTTTGAGGTGTGCATTCATTATCTTTCCCTGAAGTTAAATTTATTTTCACTCATTTTTAAGCTCAAGACAGCCTTGCTGTCTATTTATACCGTGGTGTTTATTTTCAGAGGTAGAGCTGCAATAAATGAAAAATATTTGCCCTTCAGTAGAACAGGAAATATTACACTTAGATATTTTATAAGTATGACTGGTTATTTTTTAAAACACAAAGTCAAAAATATTATAATTATTATACATCCCTGGCAATAATTTTCTGAGTGTGTCTAGTATAAAACTGAAAGTAATATTCATGACATGAACTGTACTTCAAACTGAATATAGAATAAAAATGGATTTAAATAACCAGAGCGAACTGCATCTCTAAGTAGTACATGCAAATCAGTTTAACTCTTTTATGCTAGAGTTACAATCCTGGGAAATCACCATAATAAAAGTAATAAGCTACTATTCTTTGAGTACCTATTACATTGTTTTGTTTTACATGCATTCTCTTATGTAAGACCCACAATAACCCCAAGAAGGAGGTGCAATTAACTGTATTTTGTAGACTGGGAAACAAAAGTGCAGAAAGACCAAGTTATGTACCCAAGGTCACACAGCTGGGAAGCGGCCAAAGAGGAGGGAGATTCGTATTGCCTGGCAAGAGTCTTTGTTTTGCGTTCCTACCTGTTTCCTCCATCTCAGTCTCTAGGGGGTTGACATGCAGGTGCTAATTCTGGGTCCGAGCTTTGCCTGATCCAACGCCATCATCTTCAGAACCTGTCGGAAAATTCCTCTAGAGAATTAGGATCTGTCACCAAGAAGTAACCAGACTCTACTCCGACTCAGGCACAGTAGACGCTAAACTCATGTGGGTGTCAGAGGGTTTCTTTTTCGGAGAGCTGCGTCCTCAGCAGAAGCGTTCTACCCCACGGCAATGTCTGGGGGGCCCAGTTCAGCCCGTGGCTTCAGAGTCTTTGGATGTTTCCCCCCAGCAGACTGAGGGTTCCTCAGAGGCCATTGGATATAGCATGGAAGGGACCACCCACCTGGGGACACTTCACGAATGCTGATTCCTTGCTAGCGTCTCCCCCAGCAGAACACTTCAGAATGCTTACTGTCTACAGTGATTCACCTCACTTATCCCCAATCCTCCATTCCCATAACTTCCTCTTCCTCATCTCCGTTCCAGACTCCCTTAGAACTGAAAGCATCTCCCATGCTCCCCCAGAAGCACTTTCCTGCATTCAAGCACCCATGCTCAAACACGGGCGTGGAGATGACATGCTTGAGTCTCAGTATGTTCTTCCTACAGCGAGGAGAGGAGGTGGTTAGGGATGGCTGTCCTCCATTCCACCCTGCACAGAGTCCTCAGCACCAACCAGGCATTGCTTGAGAAGGGAGCAAAAGAGTTACCTAAAATGGGCCAGAAAAGTATTATACATCATTCAGCCAAGAAGATAGTTGGTGTCACAAAGCATTTTGCTTTAATATTGAATCCAATTTTAATAAGCTAGTAATTCGTGTGTTTCCTTGGATTTGAAACCTACATACATTTTTTAATGGACACTTAGTCCTCTCTCAGAAGTAGCTTTCGCTAGTGTTTTGCCATAATTATGTAACACATGAACTAATTATGATTTCTTAGATGAGTGGTGAAAGTATAAAATTTTAATGGGGGGAGGGGAGAAACAAAATAAAGACCAACCCTCCAAATGGAACATAAATGGAACAATACACAGTCACGAAGGGAATTTTGATGATACAATAACTTTTATTAGCTTGATATGCTGACTGAGAAAAGAAATAGCATGCATTTTTAAAAAGTGACTTTTACGGAAGAATAATTTGTTTGCATAAAATATGATTACTTACCCTCATAAATGTTTATTTGAATATATTGCACTATAACCAAAGCCAAATGCATTCACCACAGCAGGGAAACCCAATTCTGAATTGCAAAACAAACCAAAGGTGTGACTGGGAGCACATCGGCATTCCATGCTGACTCAAGGAAATTTCGGCAGTTAAAGTTCTGCTGATTTTCCAGGACGGGAGGTTCTAATGAGGCCAAATCTTTTAGAAATGGGTGGAGAAAAAAAATAACTGCAATTCTGACTGGGGCCTGCCCCTTCCAAAAAGAACAACACACGGAAAAGGCTGGTCAACACCTTTCTTAGGTTCACCTGAGTTTCCAACCCACTCTCCACACCAGAATCTCAACTGGCAACCACTGGTCAAATCCTACTGCAGACGCCATTTTATAGGTGTTCATTCAAACAAGCATAGAAAGATTTTTTAAAAGGTTATATGGGCTCTGCTCTCCAACCAACCTGTCTCCATCGTTTCTATTCTTCTTCGACTCCTACCTTCATTCATTTTCTTCCCCAGCCCCATGGGCCCTGGGAACTCCGGAATTATGCACCTTCATTAAAAGGACTCATGAGAGGCCCCTGGGTGGCTTAGTAGGTTGAGCATCCAACTCCTGGTTTTAGCTCAGGTCATGATATCGGGGTCATGGGGTCAAGCCCAGGGTCGGGCTTCATGCTCAGTATGGAGCCTACTTAAGATTCTCTCTCTTCTCCCAGCCCCCCAGCCCCCTCCTGTTCATGGGCTCTCTCGCTCTCTCTCAAATAAATAAATAAATGGAAGTCTTAGGGGGGAAAAAAAAAAGGACTCATGAAATATTACTCTCCTGCTATCTCCAGGTTGAAAACTGGAAACTCTTCAAGGACAGGGGCTCAGGTTGTCTCCATCCCGAAGGGGGTGAAGAAAGGAGCAGGAAGAGAACTCAGCCTTAACAAAAGCTAATTTTCTCATCTGAGGCTACCCAAGACATCACAGAGAGTCAGAGAGAGAGGGAGCCCCAAGACTCAGTGTCCCCATTTCCTAGGGCCCAGCTGTTCCAAAGATCCTAAAACTACCTCTACTCCTAACACACTGGATGCTCTATAAACATTTACTGGTGAAGGAGGCAAGAGATGACTAAGAAATGTCACGGAGGAAGTACAGAAGGACAGACAAGGCTTCATGGGTCAGATCAGGACACCATGCAACTGTCAAAACAAAACAAAACAAAAAAACACTTTGTTTTTACAGTGATGATTTTTCATAATTGAACAACTTCTTTACTTTGTATTACCAAAGAAAACTTCTTTTTTTTTTTTAAGATTTTATTTATTTATCTGACAGAGAGAGAGAGAGAGAGAGAGAAAGATCACAAGTAGGCAGAGAGGCAGGCAGGTGGGGGGAAGCAGGCTCCCTGCTGAGCAGAGAGCCCCATGCGGGGCTCGATCCCAGGACCCTGAGATCATGACCTGAGCCAAAGGAGGAGGCTTTAACCCACTGAGCCACCCAGGCACCCCCAAAGAAAACTTCTTGAATAATATGATTTCTTTTCTGTTCTTATTTGTATTTATTTTACGCAGAAGTTTTTGTTTTCTTCAGTTTCTTCCGGGATATTTGCTGCTTCTTTTTTTCCTGTGCAATGTCCTCCTTCTAGTATAGGAATAATCTGCTCCTTTGCAGGAAGAATCATCTCAATGTGGCAGGGAGAGTTCCTGTAAGGGTTAATCCGACCATGAGACTTACAAGTTCTACGCCACATCTCAGGAGCTTTTCTCACGAGGATGAGCCCAATGACCAGAGAATCCACACTAAACTCTTAAGTTCAGCATCGCTCTCTGCATTTTGAAGCATGTGCAGTCAAAATCCAGCACTCTGGGGGCGCCTAGGTGGCTCAGTTGTTAAGCAACTGCCTTCGGCTCAGGTCATGATCCTGGAGTCCCTGGATCGAGTCCCGCATCGGGCTCCCCCTCAGCGGGGAGTCTGCTTCTCCATCTGACCTCTCCCTCTCATGCTTCCTCTCTCTCTCTCAAATAAATAAATAAATAAAATCTTTAAAAAAAAAAAAAATCCAGCACTCTGGGCTGCTGACCCTGCGTGCGGCCCACAGTTTGGTCTGAGCGCAACAACCAGCTCCACCGTCGTAGTGACAAAACGGCACCCACTCCTTCTGCAGAGTGACACACTTCCCATACTTCGTGGCTCTTCCGATCTGCCACTGATATGGCCTGGACAGGTTCACATGTGCTCTTAAAGCAAAAATGAGGATCTGAGCCTCTTGACTGGCATGACTTTGTAGGGTTTTCTTTTTTTTTTTTTTTTAAAGATTTTATTTATTTATTTGAGAGAGAGAGAGAGAGACAGCAAGAAAGGGAACACAAGCAGGAGAAGTAGGAGAGGGAGAAGCAGGCTTCCCACTGTGCAGGGAGCCCGATATGGGGCTCGATCCCAGGACCCCGGGATCATGACCCCAGCCAAAGGCAGACACTTAAGGACTGCGCCACCCAGGCGCCCCTGTAGGGTTTTCTGAGTCAAGTAAATAGCAAGCCATTTTCAGAGATCACCTCAGGCCACTTAGGAGAAGCGATTTTTGTTTTTAAGTAGACAGGAGGGGTGCCTGGGTGGCTCAGTCAGTTAAGCGTCTGCCTTTGGCTCAGATCATGATCTCAGGGTAGTGGGATCCAGCCCTGCGTCAGGCTCCCTGCTCAGTGGGGAGCCTGCTTTTCTTTCTCCCTCTGCTGCTCCCCCTACTTAAGCGCTCTTTCTCTCTGTCAAAAAAACAAATAAAATCTTAAAAAACAAAAACAAAAACGTAAACAGGAAAGCATGATTTCTGATGTCACCTTGTTACTTCAACTGTTTAACCTTGTCATACTGAAAACAATATAAAATAGGGAAAAGGGATGGAAATGAAAAGGAAACATTGATGCTCCCAATGTGCCACACACTGGGCTTGGGAGCCCCATGTGGTATGACACGAGATCCTCATCACTCCTCACTTTAGAAATCAGGAAATAAGAGTTATGTTGGCTAAGGTCACAGAGCACATAATGAAGTAGCTGGACCATGCTTGATCTTTTCAAAACACTGGCCAATTACCATTTAGACTCACTACTTCATTTTTTGGAATTATATTGCATGGATTTGGGACATAGGGCATAAAGCTGCAATTAACACACCACATATTTACTGTGACATTTTCCTTCACCTGGGCAATTTCTGTTCCCCCTTCACATACCTAGGCAAGGCCTTAGGCAGAGGTCCACAGTTCACTGGAAAGCCGCAATTTTAAATATTTTATTTATTTATTTGACAGAGAGAGGCAGCAAGAGAGTAAACACGAGCAGGGGGGAGCTGGAGAGGGAGAAGCAATCTTGATCCCACAACCCCAGGATCATGACCTGAGCCGAAGGCAGACACTTAATGACTGAGCCACCCAGGGGCCCCTAGCCTCAGTTTTAAATCTGATTCCCAAAGCTGTTTCTGCAGAATGCAACTGCAGAAAACACAAGGGGCAGAAGTCAGCATTAATGCCACTGCACTGAGACAATTTTTAGAAACGTCACCTAAAAGAGGATTTGTTCTAACTACCGATGGCTATCTTGGTTCTCTTATGGCCTTTGGCTATGCAGGAACCCAGGACCCGCAAACCTTTCGGGCCTACTCTCACAGGAGGCTCTCCACCCAGCGGTTGGCTGCTCCATGCGGCCCATTAGCAAATAGCCCTGATAGAAGGGCCCAGAGCCGTATTTTTAGACGCCGTGTTATGACTGTGTCCACCGTAGGAAGTTACTTTGGTCTTTTTAAAAAAATCATCATGGAAGTCTCCTCACAGCAGGAAACCTAAGAAGGGTAAATGCCTCACACGGTGTATCAGGAGGAAAGTGAACGACAAAACTGCGAATATTTTATTTCCACATTATTTCCCCGAGCCCCTTTGTTGTCCAGACCTTTCCGTCCTTTTAAACCACAGGTAGCTTCTGGCAAAGCTTAAGACAGATGGCAATGTAGAGTTCCTGGCAGCCGAGATAAATGTGCGTAATATCAAGAACCCCTCATACAGCTTCGGAGGCTCACGACACCCCGGCTCCTTCCCGAGGCCTCAGGAAGGGTCGCTTGCTAAAATAATTTTCTGGTTAACAAGAAATCTATGCAACATTTCATGCCCGGCTTGTTTCAGAAGCCCCCTCGGAGGGATCCACGCTATGCATTTTAATTTAGGTTTACACGTTTTGTTTTTTAATAGAATGCACTGTGCATAACAACACATTTCACAATATGAGATGAAAAGCCCTGACACAGTTCATCCACTGGAAGGTTTTAAATCTAAATCCAGAACAAATAAAGCAAAATAAACACAGCAGGACTCCAACTTTCCTCTTCTAACATTTGGTAATTTGCTTGGGCAAGGACCGAGGGGAGAAGTGGGAGGGGAGAAGTGAGGCCCCGAGGAAGGGGAGGAAGCAGCGAGGCGAGGCGCAGGACTGCTTATGACCTGTGAAGGAATCCTGATTTTCATCTCCAGTCAAAGGCCTTCCATCACACATCACAGAAGGTAAGATGCTGTCCTGAATCCCTCTTGGTCATTTTGCCACATTTGCTGGAAATCAATCCTTTTGCAATCAGCTCAGATTTCAAATAACCTTTGAGGGGCTTTTCACCATGGCAGCATGTAAATGGGCATTTCAGATCCATTTGAAAACACAGCAGGAGGGCTAATTTGGAGATAACAGACATTTTCTATTTGTTTGTGTTCGAATCCCCAAGGTTTTATACAGCTCCAGGAATTTGTCTGTTAACACAGATTTTCTAATGGAAAGCTCCATCCAGAACCTGGCAGCGGCCTCCAAGCACACACTTACCCCAGGGTCTTACCCAGGAGGAGAAAGGTCCAGAGCGTTCACTTGAATTGCCCACAGTCACATGAAAGTGCAGAGCAGGCCCTTCCAAACATATCTTCAGAAGGCCGTGCTCCATGTCAACGTCCCCAAGGTCCATCCTGAAGATCCTGAAGAAGTGGGAAGCACCGAAGGTGCTGAGGGGTCTAGGAAGCAGCGCCCTACCCCTCCTGCTCTCAGCCGGCAGCACTCAAGGCGTCAGCACCCTCTGGCAGGCTGATCCGTCTCTCCCAGGGCTTGGCGGAGTCTGACCAGTGGCTTTGGGCAAATGACACCTCTTTAGAGAACATTTTGCATTTAGACATGTTAACTCATGGTTATTTCTCCCCATCACATTAGTCTAAAAGTTAAAGAGATTGTAAATAAGGCTGAAAAGATGCCCTACCTTCTATTTTCTAAATCCGAGTCATCCTTCAAGATCCAGTCTTCAACCACTCACTCACAGTTCACACTGATTTTGCATGGATGTTAGCTTCAGTATCCTATATTGTTCACGTCTCTCCCTAACCTGGTTTCTGTAAAAACTGAGAATTAGGGGCACCTGGGTGGCTCAGTTGTTGAGTGTCTGCCTTCGGCTCAGGTCATGATCCCGGGGGTCCTGGGATCAGGCCCCGCATCAGGGTCCCTGCTCAGCGAGAAGCCTGCTTCTCCCTCTCCAACTCCCCTTGCTTGTGTTCCCTCTCTCATTATGTCTTTCTCTGTCACATAAATAAATAAAATCTTAAAAAAAAAAAAACAACTGAGAATTAAAACAGAGAATAAATAAGGGGGCCAAAATATCAACTTTATTACAAGTGATTTTGTTAGGCTCACCCTCAGATTTATTTAGGCAGGCTTGCTCCCCACATTACGCAGCCCTGAACCAGGGCAAGCAATAGCTCTGTGTCCCGGAGAAACATACACCTTGGAAGAGAAGGATGGAGAAGAACCTATCCCCTATGTGGACAAGCTCGCCCCCAAGCGGAGAAGGATGGAACTGCCTAGAGCATGTTTCACCAATCACATGGGTCCCTCCTTCTGTCCATGGGGGCAGAGGTAATAAAAGGGAGAGAAAAGTCTGGTGTTGTGTTCAGGAAAATTCCTCTGCGACGAGGCCAGAGAAGAGAAAAATTTCCTCACCTCGGGCACACAGTTTTGTATCAAATTTCTCCACAAGAAATGTCCCTCTATCTGGATTTTTAAGCTTCTTCAGGATAAAAGCCACGTTTTACCCATCTCATATCCCTCACAGAAGCAAACACAATGCTACACAAATAATGACTATTTAATAAAGATCTGTCTTTAAGAGAATTGATAAGAGCAAGGATTGTACAAAGTTAACTGCTCACATTTGTGAAAAACAACTAAACAGAAGAAATTAAAATCTGTTTTATCAATAGGTTGATGAGTTTGGACCTGGGTCCTGGGTCAAATCCTCATATCCAAAAAACCTTTCTTAAAACCACACAGCCTTATTATTCTCTATTGTAAAAAACACCTCTATTTCATTACTCAGAACACATGAACACCCAAAGACGTTGAGTATAATTTGGCATAAGCTCATTCTTCATACACTCAGAACCTAAATATCTATTCCCCTTTAATGAAACATCTATAGAAAAAAATTGCAACAAGAAGAGAAATACATATCAAATTGTAAGAAACAGTGCTGGGAACTACCACTTATGGTGCAGACCCCAGCAGCATACCCTCAAATTCCTCCAATTTTGTTGATGAAAATCTTGTGGTTACGCCATAAGTAGAAAGAAGAAAATCTATACTCTGAAGAAATGCTCTACCAGCACACCAAGCAAACTGTGGGTGTAAAATTTCTGAGTGTTTACACACCATCTGCCTGGATATGAAAAACGCAGTTACAGGCATAAATGGAAGCATAACAAATGAAAGAAGTTCAAAACTGGAGTGTTCTGAAAGTCAAGTTCTAAAAGTACCCCCAAATGAGAGTTAATAAGATGTTACCTTCTTTCTGCCCAAGCAGATTGCAAGGGCATTAGTGAAGCTGTTGCGTGTATCCTGGTCAGTGTCCTCTCCCTGGAAGAGGTCATTCTTAAGCAGCCCTAGAAGAAAAGAAAAATGAAGCCTGGAGACAATTGCATGCACTGATCCATACCTAACCAAGAAACTGTCTTCTGTAAAGGAAGATCTGCAACTCCTAACCCTCAGCAAGCAGAGACAGTTGATAGAAATACTCTGTAACACTTTGTATCACAATGATGTTGGTGGGTTCTGTCACCTCTAGAGGTGCTTCTGAGGAACACCCTGGGAAAGTGGCCTTCCTAGGCAGATATTAACTATCAAGTACTCAGGGTGCCTGTGTGGCCCAGCTGGTTAGTGTCTGACATTGACCCTCCCAATGTGCCATGCACTGGTCTTGATATCAGGGTTGTGAGTTTGAGTTTGAGCCCTGTGTTGGGGGTTGTGCTGGGCATGGAGTGAGCAGATAAATAAATAAATAGAAATCATGTATACAAAGTGTCCAGTACAGTGCCTGGCACAAAAGCAAATATTCTAGACATTTTGGCAGCTTTTATTATTACTTCGGAGAATTTGGAGATTGAAGGATTCTCCATGATCTCACCACCCTAGCAACAATTTCATTTCTTACTTGGCCAAGAACATGTATTTTAAACATGTTGTCAGGGCACCTGGATGGCTCAGTTGGTTAAGCATCTGCCTTCAGCTCAGGTCATTATCTCAGGGTCCTGGGATCAAGCCCTACATTGGGCTTTCTGCTCAGCGGGGAGTCTGTATAACCCTCTCCCTCTGGCCTTCACCCCCACTAGTGCATGCTCTCTTTCTCTCTCTCAAATAAATAAAAATCCTTAAAGATAAATAAATAAACAAATATACATGCTGTCAAGTTACTTGTATTCAATTTTTGTTGATTTTCCTTCTTTACTTAGCAGCATACTTTTTCATAATTTTCAAATGTCAATGGCTGCCCAGTTTTCCATCAAGTAGACATGTCGCAATTTATGTAATTATTTACTTAATTATGACCAGTTATGCCACTTCTAATTTTTCAAGAGACATTTTTGGCATACAACTTATCCCTTTCCTTGGGATATTTCAAACTCCTAAACAAACCATCATATCACAGAGAATAAACTTGTGCGAGTGTTCTGGAAACACATGGTTATGCCAGGGTTTTCACTAGACTGTCCCCAACTAGACAGGTATCTCTTAGAATTTTATTAGGCATAAACACAATTACTATGATTAGAAACTTTTTAAATTACTACCACATTTGAGTATTTGTATTTGCCACAATGTGAGTTAATTGTAAACTGTTACTTGAGTAGTTCACAGAAATTCACAATCATTCTCTGTAAATCCATAGACATTGATCTTTTGTAAAATGGCAAAGTTGCAATTCAGAATTGGTTGAAAACTGATGGATTTCTTCATTCTTTTGTGTGAGAGAATATAAATTAAAGAAAACTGAAAACAGATTCCATTTACAGTCTTGTGTTTATATTTTTAAGTACTTCCTGAATTTTACTTTTGATATATAGTTCTAAATCCTACCTTGCATTAAATGGATGTTTGCAATATATGAACAAGATGGAAAACAATAACATTAATGCTCATATTATCAGTAAAGACAACTTTGTATCTTGAACAAAAAAATAAAAACACAGTGTTTAGCTGTGATATAATAAATTTAAACATGTAATGGATGCCAATACCATATCTGCTTCTGAATTGCTATACTAAGACTATACATGAACTGAAATATTAGTATTCTTGTTGTTGCTGTCATTATCATTATTAGTAAGAAAGATACTGTTTTTGAGGATATGGTTTGCTGTACTTGTAATTGGACAAATACTTATTCCTAATTGTTGTTTTGCTAAGGTTTTGGAATTGTACGTTTAGTCTACCCTTATGCGAAGGAAAAGCCTTGAATTCTTCATTTTTATTAAAATTGGAAATTCAACTTTCAGGCCAAGAACTATGAACTTTGATTCCAAACTATAATCAATAGCATAAAATATTAAAAGCCAATACAATAAAGAGATATATTATGAGATCTAATGAGAAACTTCAACAAGGTTTCTAGAAACAAAATCAATTTGTAAAAATCAATATTCCTTTATTCTAGCCATAGTCAAATAGAAAATAATACACTCTTCCCAAGAAAGCATTCAGGAATTATCAACCTAAAGAGAACATATGACTTTTATGTAAGATATTTTAAGTTACTCATTGTAGGAGATAAAAAAATGTGTATGAGTTAATTGGGGAGCTCAACCATGTTCATGGATATAGTAACACATAGTAAAGATGCCAGTTTCTCCAAAATAACTTCCAGACTTAGTATAACCCCAAACAAAATTTCTGGTTTGTAGAGCATGATAAATTCATTCCAAAAGGTATGTGGCAGAATAAAAGCACAGAGATAACCAAGCTAACTTCGAAAAGCAGCAAAAAGGGAGGACTCACTCTCCCAGGTATTAGCACGTATCACAAAGCCTCGGTATTCACAATAACTTCACGCAAAGGAAGAAATCTGTAGAAAAACTGAATAGAATATACACAGGATAGAGATACAAACAGGAACGTGCAGGCACACACCACACACACAAAGGCACCTGATTTGTGATAAAAACGGGTACCACCAAGCACAGGTTATTCAGTCGATGTTGTTGTGAAGACCCCTCAATACCTCAATTGTTCTCACCCTGTACAAGCCACCATAGTCCTTCCCCTTGAGTTCTTTTAAAGCCTCTTAGCTGGTCTTCCTACTTTTTCTTCTGCTCTCCCTCTGTCTCATTAACAGCGATCCTGCTAAAACATAGTCAAATCATTCTATTTTTTATCTTTTCCAGCTTTATTAAGATAAAATTGACATGTAACATTGTGTAAGTTTAAGGTGCACAGTAATGAATTGAGGCCATACACTGCAACATGATTATCACCTTAGACTTCATGGCTTGTGTTTTCAAAATACCAACCTACATGAAGACACACAAAAAATCTTTTCTGGACCAATACAGTTAGGCAGAGAAAAATAACTGATAATTATTGCACACTTTCTATTATTAGGCACTCTGATTTATACATATGAACTCAATCTTCAAAACAAACCTATTAAGTAGATGCTATAAGTCCCCCCATGTTAAAAAAGGCACAGAGACAGGGGTGCCTAAGTGGCTCAGTGGGTTAAGCTTCTGACTCTTGGTTTTCAGCTCAGGTCATGATCTCATGGGTCATGAGACTGAGCCCCCTGTCAGGTTCCACAGTCAGCAGGGAGTCTCCTTAAAAGATTCTCTCCCTCTGTCCCTCCCCTACATGCACATGTACCCTCTCTCTCTTTCTCTCAAATAAATAAATAAATGTCTTTAAAATTTAATTTAAAAATAAAAAGGCGCAGAGGTAAAATGACTTACCAAAGGTCACAAGTTACTTAACCTCTCTGTGTAGAAGTAGAGTCAGGACTCAAATACTGAAATTCTGGCTCCGGAATGTTTGGGCAAGGTTTGCAGCACTGAAAGATTTGTTTACTAGACTTTTAGATCTTCCACATGGTTTTAATTAATTAGAAAATTAGGTCATGATGTTCATAATTGATTTTACAGCTATTTTTCAATTTTATGGTAGGAGGGGATTATTATAAACTGTTTTACAAAAATCTAACCTGTTGCCTGAATCTGTCCCAGCTTTCTGATGTCTGCCTTGTTTCTTTACATTATTCTCTTCTGCAGCCTGTTCCAGAGACCTCTCCTTGGTTCCTTGTTTCCTTCCTCTCCCCCTTGCGAGGTCAAAGTACTAAGCAGTCCTGCACATTCCAAGACTGTCCCAGCACCTGGCTGGGAGGCGGCAGCACAGGTCTGGAAATGGGACAACACATCTCTCTGCTTCACTAGAGAGAGGACAGGCTGGAAGGGTAGAGTAGTGCAGGCAATCAAGGTGATGTGGGCTGAGGGGATTCAGTCTGTGGGACACAGTTCACAGTTAGCTGGCAGTAACCCAAAAGCCACTAAAAATCCTTAGAGCAAGGAGAATAAGAATGCAACGTGCAAAATGGACTGCAGAGGGTGTGTGTGTGAGAGAGAAAGAGAGAGAGAGACAGAGAAAGACAGAGACAGAGAACATTTAATGTGACAACATTCTCCTGTGTTGAACAAACTATGAATTTAGATAGGCTTTGCCTAAAGCATTATCTAAATTATCCGGGAAGTCAGGGAAATTAACCCAACCTTCAAAACAAATATTGACCTGTGTGGCCATGACTTAAAGAAAAGACGTACTCTGAACATGAAAAACTGAACACATCCTTCACATTTTAGGTTGAGGTTTGGGGGAGTTTAGTAGGCAGGAAGGGAACTGACAATATATTTGCTATTGACTGACATTATTTCTTTTCCTGTTTTGTTGAGATAGAATTGACCTAAAACACTCTTTAAGGTGTACAGCATAATATGATCTATGTGTATACCACAAAATGATTACTGCAATAAGTTAACATCCATCACCTCACATAGTTATTTTTTCTTGTGATAAGAACTTTAAAGATCTACTCTCTTTGCAACCTTCAAATATATGATACACTATCATTAACTATAGTCACCATGCTATACGTTACATCCCTAGAACTTATGTACCTTATAATTAGAAGTTTATGCCTTTTGATCACCTCTACCCATTTCCCCCATGCCCCAAGACAACTGACATTGTTTCATTTGAAATTTAACAAGGGTGTATCAAGAACCTTCTAGACTTAGAATAGATAATATCAATTGAATGTTTAATACATCCGCCAGATACTGAACTATCTACTTGGCCTGTATTATTTCATTACTAATATAATCCTGTGGAAAAGGGAATTACTATCTTCATTTTATAGCTGGGGAAGCTGAGGCTCAGAGGGTTAAAGGTACTTGCTCATGCTGGTAAAGAGAGAGACAAGGATTTGAATTTAAGTCCAACTCCAACACTAAGCCTTTTTAAAATACATATTTATTTTAGCAATGAAAGATTTGCTCATTTGAAAAAATACGGTATACAAGATAATAATCAAGGATAACAGAGTGAACACCTATGCCCCACTACATAGTTTAATAAAACATTACAAATATAGTTAAAGCTCCCATGTTCATTCCACTCCCTCCCTCCCAGAGGTGACCATAAATCTGAATTTGGTGTTTATCTTTCACAACCATTCCTTTACATTTTTACTACATACATTGATGCACTTAAGCAAATGTGACATTGTTTTGCGTGCTTCCTTAAACTTTAATAAATGGCATACCGTAAGTATCCTTTTACAACTCATTGTGGTGAGTGTGTGAAACGCACCACATAGATGAGCTTAGCTCTACTTCATGTTCTCTGCTGTATAATATTCCACTTCGTGGCTTCATCATGGTCTTTTGTTGACAGGCATTTAATTCACCTTTGACTTTTTATTATTACAAATAATGTTGCAGTGAACACACTTTCACTTTTGGGCTTCACAAGGATCTGTCCACAGTATATAACAGGAAGTAGAACCGCTGGGTCACACATGCATCTTCAAATTCACCAGCCGGCGTAGGATTGCTGAGGACTGGCTGGTTTGATTGCCACCACCATCAGCAGGGCATGGCGGGACCTGTGTCCACATCTTTGCCAGCACCTGGGTTTCATCAGAGTTTAATTTTTGTTGATCTAAAGCAGTGAAATGGCATCCGATTGTGGTTTCAGTTTAAACTTTTCCTCATCACTAGTGCAATTGAGCTGCTTTTCCTATGTTCATTCAACTGCTCAGGTTTCTTCTTCTGTGATCTGTGTGTTCATCAGCCTGAGCTAGGAAGGTATGAAGGCATGACTCCTCCTGAGGACAAAAAGTGGAGCTCAGGGCTCAATACTACTGAGCCTAGCCATCTAGGGGGGACGACAGGCAGGGACTAACAGCAGTCACTCCACAGGGCAAGTGCCATACAAGCCCATAAGGCGAGTGGAGGCAATGGACAAGAGAAGGCGTTCTCGGGAAGACAACCCCTATGCTAATGGCTTGAGAATTCATGGCAGCCAAGTCTGGAGGGGCAAAGAGCACTCTAAAGCGAGGAAAGAGTATCTGCAAAGCCATAGAGGAAAAAAGAAACTGTTATGTCCAAGACTGTAACAACTAGCTCTAATCGGTTGGACCCGAGGCTGCTTGAAACAGACAAGTGACTAAGAAGGCGAAGGGGCAGCCAGACCTCAAAGGTTTTGTATTCTGTGCCAAGGAAGTACACGTCCTGGAGTCACAGGGGGTCCTCTGAGGATTGTGAGCAGCAGGGTGTCAGGATCAGATCTGCCCTCTGGGGTGCAGAGACGTGGGAGGAGGAAGGGCTGACGATTAGCCATGAGAGCAGTTAGAAGGCTATCACAGGACTGCGGAGAGCCCACACTAATGCAGTGGCAGAAAGGCTAAAAGGAGGAAATGAATTTAGGAGATACCTAGACTAAGGAATCAATGGAACTTGATGGCCTGCTTGAAGGATACCGTTGGGGTCTGAAGAATTCATAAATAGCAGTTTCCATTTCCAAGCCCAACCTCAGAACCAATTAAGACACAAACATAGGTGCCAGGCAGATGACTCTGAAATATTAACTTTATTACCAGCAAAGCCTAGATAGCAGGACATGTCTCAGGCATGTGGCACAATGGGCTTACCAATACCACATGTGAAAAAGGAATACACATCCTCCCAGGCATGGGCAGCCCCGATTCCTGGGGGACATCCACACCTGGGGGCCTGTCAACGAAGAGTGCAAACCCTCCGCAGGCAGGTGCAAGCAAGCGAGAGGGGGAGGAAGGGTCTGAGCCACTTATGCTCCGTTCTCTCCTCAAAACCAACCAACCAGATGAATCATTCCTCCTCCAAGAAAAAATGTGTATAAGTGTATGGAGGGGAAGGGCAGCCAGGAAAAGGGGGCCTCTGCTGAGGACCCCTCCAATTTAAGGAAAGAGACTCTCTCATCTCCAATAGATCATCATCCTCATAACATCTTGTCTTGGAAAGTAGCTCTAGCACAGGGGACAGTGGGGCTGACCAGAATGAGGTCAAGGCTTCCTTTGGATAAGTATGCAGGGTAATAAAATATTCTTCTCTCCCAAATCATGTGTGGTTTTAGAAACTGACCTAGGAATGAGTGCAACGAACGGTGTGTGAGAACCGGTGCCACTTACTACCTTGGGTTGTGAGAGTAATGCTTAGAACAGACGTGGTTTCTCTGTAACAAAAGCCACGCTCCGTACTATATTGTATGTTAACTAACTGGAATCCAAATAAATCCTTGAAACTAAAAAAAAAAATAAAAGCAAAAAATCAAAACAAAACAAAACAGGCCAGGCTCGGGTGAGGCAGGAAATACCATAGTGTTTCCCAGCTCAGTGACGATGGGACTTCGTCCTAAAATCTGCAAGGCCAAAATCGTACTGGGGGGAGGAAATACTCCTTCTCCTTTGAGACGGAACTGCATTGTTTCTAAAAAGAAAGAAAAAAAAAAAAAAAGCTTACTTTTTTACTCCGTACTTCTTAAGGAGCCAAGGAAGAAAATCAGTCACAGAAACTTCATGGTAGAGAAACATAAGAGCATTCAGAGCACTCGCACTGGCCCTCTGTACAGAATCAGAGACGCCCCACTGCCTCCCAGGGGCCTTTGGCGAATGCGGAGGCATCGGTCAATGTTGAAATAGCAGAAAATCCCCCCAACAGGCAAAATTACTGCCTGAACCCCACAGAATGTGGTGAGTGTGCCCAGCTCAGGGGCTTGAAAAAGGGGTGCACGTGGGATGGAGGCTGGAGCGAAAAGCGGAGTACATCCGGAGAACACCCTCGTAGCAAAGCTCTAAGCCTGAAACCTTCACTTTCTGAAGTTTCTAGTAAGATAAAACACAAAGAGAACCACTCCTCTGAGATTCCCTTGTCCCTTCCATAAAAATTTCATAAACTTGCCTAATAGGCCTGTGAGATTTATGGAGCAGAGACCAGAGCAGCAGGGAGACTCCAACAAGTTGGAGGATTTATCCACATTCACCTTCTGGCAGAACCCTGCCCTCCCTCAGAGATGGGCTGGAAGGTGAGATCACTAAAGGGAAGGGGCAGGGTGGGGAAGATCCCCCGGTACTGGGGAATGCTGTGCTCCTTCGTGGCCTCCCTTCACCCAGTTATGTAGGGGAAGAACACACTGGGAGAAAGCAAAGGAGCACACGATACCCTGGGGTCACACATGATTGCCCAGGCAGCGTGCAACACACATTGCGACCTCCTGGCTGGACACATCTGAGTTGAGAAAGAGGCAAGGTCAAAGCGAAGAGGAGCAGGAAGAAATAGATCCTCCAAGTGCATGTAAGGCATCGAGTGAGACAGTGTTCCTGGACCTAAAGATAAGAGAAACAGAAAAACATTTGCAAATCTAAAATCTTGTAACTATCCGCTACATTCAAGCCATAACCCTTTCTAGAATCTCATTCACCGAGTTTCTTCCATAATTTTTTTCAGGAAAAAATTGGGGTCTTTGGGCCTTCCCTACTCCTCAAGGTTTCTATAAACCTGACATGAACGCTCCCTCCCCCATGAACCCTCCCCTATTGCCCTGTGGAAATATAAAGACATCCCACGATTTCTGCACATCTCCAGGTCCGGTGGCCAGGTTCTCCCGGGCACTCTGGCTCCAGGCTCCTGCTGAAATCAATCTGTTTCCCACAACACCCACGAAGCATGAATTCAGACCCTTTTTGGATTTCTACAACTCAGAACATGTGTGGGTTTAGCATGATTTCCTTAAGATTTCCGTGAGGCAAAGATGCTTTTTACCACAAGGATGCTCGTCTTCTCAAACGGAACCAGGAGGGGCATCATTCTTACAGCCAGCTGTAGCTGTAAGACCAGGGGTTGTCCTGGTCCGGCCCCCTACCCAGCCCAGCTGCTCTTCAGCTCTTCATGCTGTTCTGTGTCCCCATCCTTCCTTCTTTCTCTCCCTTCCCCTCTTCCTCTGAGGAAAAAGAAATAAAATTCCTCTCCTTTGCCCCACTGTTTTTTCTGTCCTTGGAGTCTCAGCCCTCACCTTCCCCTTAGCCAGGTATTTTTTTTTTTTTAGAACAAAGACAATTCTCTCCTTGAAATTTGATGCCAAATAAGTCAGGCCAACATTAGGGGGATAGGCATAAGGCTCTTATCTCAAACACAAACATTTGAAGAGGCATCAGAAAACTCTGAATCAAGATACTGAAATTTTTACTGCAGTATTTTATTTCTTAAAAGATTTTATTTATTTATTTGTTTGTTTATTTATTTATTTGTCAGAGAGAGAGAGAGAGCGAGAGAGCACAAGCAGGGGGAGCAGCAGGTAGAGGGAGGAGCAGGCTCCCCGCTGAGCAGGGAGCCCAACGAGAGACTCGATCCCAGAACCCTGGGATCATGACCTGAGCCAAAGGCAGAGCTTAACCCAGTGAGCCACCTAAGCGTCTCTATAGTATTTTTTTAAAATATAAAATGAAAACCAAAAAAAAAATGTATGATGAACAAAACATCAAAATGCTAAATAAAGATAGGCTGTTGTTGTTTGTTTACTACTCTGTGTGATTTTACAATGGAAACACTAGTTCCCCATCAGCTCATGCTTCCCAGGCAGTGGGGCCACTGGGTCCCCAATGCAGTGAGTCTATGGGGGTAGACATTCGTGTGAGAACAGATTGGACAACACAGGGTTTTATGGACAGTGAATTTTTTTTTTAATTGTAGAGCTGTATTAACTTTTCCCACTTGTCTCAAAATATGGGAGGATATTTTGATTAGTGTTTCTGGAGGCACGTACTTGCCCTTTGGCCTCAGGCTCCACTATGGCTGGCAGGGCACGCCACTATGGCTGCGGCCAAGGCAGTACTCTGCTCGCCTTGTATGAAAGCACAGCAGGACATAGCGGGTAAGAACTCAGGAGTCCAACAGACTGAGCAGAGGCCCTGCTTCTCAACCCACTTCCAGTGAGCGGTGATCCACCTTCTCTCGGGGTCAGGGTCCTCCCCTGGAACACATAGGTAGTAATGGTGCCTGCTTCCCAGGGTCATTTGAGCATTAGATAAACTATTGATCATCAAGTGTCCAATAAACACCTTCATGTATTATATAATAGCTGGGATAGGCAAATAGGTTGATCATGTTTTGTTGATGTATCTCCTAATCTAATGATTGGCCCATTCAATGGATGATGTTGTTTGAAGAGGACCTTCTCAGCATATCGAAAAAAATGTGTATTAGTAATAAATGGTACTGTTATTTATTCTTTCCCTCCACAAGATTCTTATTGATCTTTTAAAGTCCATTTTGATGGGGCGCTGGGTGGCTCAGCCAGGTAGGTGTCTGGCTCGTGGTTTCAGCTCAGGTTATGAACTCAGGGTCATGAGATCGAGCCCCGTGTCAGGCTCTGTGCTCATCTGGGAGTCTGCTTGAGAGTCTCTCCTTCCCTCTACTCCCCCGCCTCCCCTTCTCTCGTAAAATAAACAAAAATCTTAAGAAATAATAATAATAAAGTCCAGTTTGAGCAAACCCAATCTAGGACTACAAAGCAGCAGACACTAAGTGGGGAAGCATCGACATATACCCAAATCACCTACTTGCCTAATAAAAACAATGGTTTACTTTTTATCTACCATGTGCTTTCTGTGAGATGTTTAACAAACTCCAACCTTACACAACCCAACAAAGTTTTACAACCGATAGAAGGAAGCCCAGAGAGGAGAAACAATGTAGACAGCATAACTAATAATGATAGAAGGAAGATTTGATCATTGCTTTGCATCAGCCTGTTCATGCACTCGGAATACCTCTTCTCTTATGTAATCCTCTTTTCCCCAGGGATTACCATCAAAGAGAGATGAAAACAATTATGTGGGCATAGTTCTCAGAGGCTGAGGTACATTTGTACCACTGCAGACCCATGTGTATTTCCCCTCTGGTGAAATTCCCTGACTACAAGAGCCAACCTCAGGATCAAACCTTTGAATATAGCAACTGAATAGTTGCTAAGAGAGGTTAAACCCAACTTCCTTTGTGTTCATCAAATAGGTTTCAGAGTAACAAAGTTCACATCTTTTCAACAAGCCCTGAGAAATTCAGGACTGCTAATGGAAGCTCATCAGGATGAAAAATAAGCTGAGAAAAATATCTCTTATCATTGCCTCAAAAGTAGGAAGGAGGCTAGGGACACATGCAAATGAAAATATGTGAATAAACTCACTATAAATTCATTTTTGAACCAGGAGGTTTGAGCAGTAGGGGCTGTTGATGGTCCAGATGTTGTCTCATTCTTTTTCTGCCACTCAATCTACTTGGAGCTTTTCTTTTCCTTTTCTTTTTTTTTTTTTCCTTTTAATGCTCTAACACTGATGATATTGTTTAAAATCAGCCTGGGACTAGAGACAAAAATGCAGATGCAGTTATAGAAGCATCAACAGCTGAAGCATGAAACTAATACGATCAAGAAAAGTAATAGAAAAATCCTAGAGGCTGGTTTACAAAAAAAGAAGAAGAAGACGATGACAATGCTGAATCAGAATCTTTCCTGCTGGGTAAATGAGCTGGAAGGACCATCGCTGGAGGGGAAGAAATAATTATTCACACCAACATTAGCAGGGACACGGGTTAGCTGTGGGTAGTGTAGCTTTCCTTTCAGGCACCAGGCCAGGGTAAAGAGAGGGCATACTGCTTTGCTGTGACAGTCCTCATTTTTTCCCCCACCATCCCTGTGGTGTGGTCAGAGGGATTTCTAGGACCCAGTTCCAAGTCTGAGATCAGATTTGGAACAGAACTCTTGCTACTTTCTGAAATGCCACAAACCCAGCTGGAAGCCCTGAGCCTCTTGTGATGATACCACATTCTGCTTTCCATGAGTTACATCCTCAGAGCCTTCCAAGGTTGCTCGCCAAGGCTGTTCACAGAGAAGGGAGGCCTCCTCACCAGGGTTGAGATGAGGCCGCATTAGAAAATACAGGATAGAGTATACCACTCTTCCCTCCCGTGGACTCAGGGGGAAAAAGGCAGAACAGAATCGCAGCCAGAGATCTGGGCAAACTCCTAAGATGTGAGAGCATCAGGCAGCAAAATGAGCCCCGCGGGCAGCAAAATGGGCCCCCATCAGTCATGGGGTGAGGAGGAGGCACTAAGAGAAGTGAAGCAAAGGCAGGTCCCATGGCTTTCTGTGCAGATTCCAGAAGTTACTGCCAACACATCGAGTCCAGAGTCACAGGTGAGTGCCCCATGTAAATGCCCTGGGCAGCCTCCCCCATCACACACCTACAAGATCTCCTCCTGCCTGGCTTCCTCCAGCGCCCACAACCCCTGTGGCATCGGAGCTACTTCTTCCCCGCTATAGGCTGTGCTGGGACCTGACTTTATTGAACCAACTTGAAAGTAACAAGGAGTGAAAGGGACAGATCATGAGAATGAGCATCAGCTTTCAAGGATGTATCCCAGCCAAGGTTTCTGTGCAGCCTGCTGGGGGCTCCTGCTATTAACCAGGGAGGCTCCAGGGGAACCTAGGGACTTACTGTTCTTGGGTGCATCCCCCACATGTCCCCAGCCCAAGCTTCAGGGGCCCACTTGTTCCCTCTCAGGGCCTTGACTCTGACTCAAGAGACCTGCCAAGGCTCTCCATTCAGCCTTGCTGGTGGCTCTGCCTTCCTTGTACCGAGATCCTTACAATTCCACAGGCCTTCCCTAAAGCTAGACACGAGGACAGTCTCCTTCAGAGCTGTCACAGAGACCTCATTACAAAGCAGTTGTAATGAGTTGGACGTTGATCGCACTAGCCTGTTACTGTCCTTATTTAAAACTTTTTAGGGCTTACAATGCAGTTAACAGAAGCCATAGCACTCTACCGACCATCCCCATTACGGTCATGCCCCATGTAACTCAGTCAACATAGCAGCCCATGGTCCAGCGCTTCCCCTTCCACCTGCACAGAAGGTGAGAGAAAAGCCCTGAGTAACTGCAGTATGGCCGCCTGTCGGAGTGATCACTATCTCCCTCACCACAAACAATGGGATCCATCAGGCTGCTGCATCATCCAGCAGAAAGGGCTGCTTCCCTTGGGTTTGGATTCTGCACATTCCTCCCCAACAGAGCATTCCCAAGATCCCTCCTGCATATGTTTTCCAAGGTCCTGAATTCCTGTGGCATGTGAGCTATTTCTTCCTCGACCAGAGACTGAGCCTGGGTTCCCCAGAAAGCAGAACCTGAGCCAGAGGACTTGTAAACTAGCATTCAGTTACAGGGTAGGGTTCGAGGGAACAGTAGTGAGGAATGAGCTGAGGGGAACACAGACCAACTAAGCTGCCAAGAGGCATCATTCAACTGGCCGCCACCAAGTGAGACTGATTCCTTGATTTGCAAGACTGCATCTCTGAGAAGCTGTGTAAGTACCATTTCAGTATCATCCCACATCGGGGGAATAGGTAAAGAATTTATCTACTGGTTCCCATGCCTGTTTGGTAAAAGTTCACTACTTGTGAGTTAAGAAGAAGTCAGCATGGGTGCCCACTGCAGTGTCCAACTAGAAAGCTCTGGAGGGGAGCAGGGTGCTGTCACATTGTACCTGGGGGACATCACTCAGAGCCCC
>CM052811.1:60249849-60330674 GCA_028533885.1 Nasua narica
TGTTTTCAACTGATTGCAATAAATCGGAAGAATATTATTTCATTAACATACAAGAATCATAGGCAATTTAAGTTTCAATGTCCATAAATCAAGTTTTCCTGGAACACAGCCACATTCACACTTACCAACATATTTGTTTGCATTATGACAGCAGTTGGATAAATGCAACAGACCCCAAAGGCTAAAATATTTACTGTCTTCCCTTCGCATAAAAAGTTCGCCAACCTCTGGGTTAAATAAACCATGGTCTAATCATAGCATAAATTTAAGCAGCCATTTAAAATGGTATAGGTTACTTACTAGCTTACAAGAATGCTTATGGAAATAAGATAGACTGTGCAAGAGTGTATCAAGTTCTAACCATATCTCTGTTAATTTTAAAAGACCATATCTTTTAACAAAATAATATTATGGCAGACGGACTCTAAAATAGCTCCCAGTTGTCTTCACCTCCTAGTAATCACACTTGTGTAATCCCCTCCCATTTAGCAGGAACATGACCTTTATGTGACTTTTTTCTAAACAATAAAAGATGGCACAAGTTGTTACTCCCATGGTTAAGTTTCATAATAGTGACATTTTCTTGCTAGCAGACCCTATTGCGTTCTTACCTTGCTCACTCTGATTAAGCAAATGGCCATGTTAGGGAGACCCATGTGGCCAGGAACTGAATGTGGTCTCTGGCCAATAATAACTAAGATTTAAGGTGGTCTATGGCCAATAGCCAATTAGAAACTGAGGCCTTCAGTCCAATAGGCTGCAAAGAACTAAACCTTGCCAACAAGTAGGCAACAATCTGCTTTGGAAGCAGATCCTTTCCCAGTCGAGCTATCAGATGAGACCCTAGCCTTGGCTGAGACCCTTAAGCAAAAGACCTAATTAATCCATGCCCAGATTCCACACCCACAGAAACTGTGAGATGATAAATACATCTTGTTTCCAGGCACTAAATTTGTGGTAATTTGTCATACAGCAGTACATAATATAAAAGCTATTTATATTGAAAAATATATAAAGAAGAAAACAGCAACTAAGTATTTTCAATTTTTTTTGGATGGCAGATATGACATTAGAAAAGTGGACAGAACAAATTAATCAGTAAGCCAAATTCTGCCCTTTATGTAAAACTAAGGTGCCGGTCAGCTCCTGTAGTTATTCATGTTTGGACTCAAAAGATCCTGGAAAGAAGTCCTGACTATTAAAAGAATCCCTGGATATAACTCTGAACTCTAGAGTTGTGCACCTACCTTTTCCCTTCCAAATCCCTTCAAAGCCACCCTATTTGAAGAAAATGAAAAGAAAAACTATCACCATACAATAATTGCTCTGAAACTGTACCCACCACCAATATCTAGATCTTTCCAAGGCTCATAACATACAAAAAGAATAAAATAAGCATGTCCTCTTACGTTTTTTACTAAAAGCAAGTTATTTCTTTTCACCTTGATCAACAGGATAATCACGTGTAAATTTCCCATTCTGACCCCAAAATTGTCTTTAAATAAATTTAATGCAATTTTTGTCTAACAAGCCATTACGTTTTTATTACTAAAGCAGTAATAGCAGTTTATTAGATTTCAAAAATGCCCTACTGATCACTGAAGGTCTTTCTCCTTCGTCAAGTAGCTCTTAAATGACAAAAGTCATTGTCCATCATGATTACTGAGTATTAGTCACAGGTCATAAATATCCCTTATTTCTTGCAATGGATCTTTAGGGGATTAAAATAGGACAAAATGAATAAACTGCCCCCTGAACCAGTTAAAAGCATCTTGTTCTTTTTTTTTTAAAGCTTGTCTTATTTATTTTTACTTTTTTTTAAAAAAATTCAATTAATTAACATATACTGTGTATTGGTTTCAGACATAGAGGTCAGTGATTCACCCATCTTATATAACACCCAGTGTTCATTATATCACCTGTTCTCCTTAAAGTCTATCACCTAGTCATCTCTTCCCCCCATCCCCCTCCCCTCCAGCAATCCTTAGTTTGTTTCCTATGATTAAGTCTCTTATGGTTTAATTGTTGACCACTACATCAAAAACTAATGATGTACTATATACTGGCTAATTGAACATAATAAGACTAATAATAGCCTCTTATGTTTTGTCTCCCCCTCTGACTTCATCTTATTTTTCCCTCTCTTCCCCTATGATCCTCTGTTTTGTTTCTTAAATTTCACATGAGTGAGATCATATAATAATTCTTTCTCTTAAAAAAAAATAATAATAATTCTTTCTCTTATTATTTCACTTAGCATAATACCCTTTAGTTCCCTTCACGTCATTGCAAATTGCACGATTTCATTTTTTGACGGGTGAATGGTATTTCATTGTATATATATACCACATCTTTATCCATTCATCTATCGATAGACATCTGGGATCTTTCCATTGTTTGGCTATTGTGGACATTGCTGCTATAAAACACTGGGGTGCATGTGCCCCTTTGGATCACTACATTTGTATCTTTGGGACAAATACCCAGGAGTGCAATTGCTGGGTCATAGGGTAACTCTATTTTCAACTTTTTGAGGAACTTCTACATTGTTTTCCAGAGTGGCTATACCAGGTTGCATTCCCTACACTGTTGGAGGATTCCCTTTTCTCCACATTCTTGCCAACATCTGTCAAGTTTACTGACTTGTTAATTTCAGTCATTCTGACTGGTGTGAGGTGGTATATCATTGTGGTTTTGATTTGTATTTCCCTGATGCTAAGTGACGTTGAGCATTTTTTTATGCGCCTGTTGGCCATTTGGATGTCTTCTTTACAGAAATGTCTGTTTATGTCTTCTGCCCATTTCTTGATCGGATTATTTGTTCTTTGGATGTAGAGTTTGATAAGGTCTTTATAGATTTTGAATACTACCCCTTTATCTGATATGACATTGACAAATAACTTCTCCTATTCTATCCGTTGTCTTTAGGTTTTGTTGACTGTTTCCTTTGCTGTGCAAAAGCTTTTTATCTTGATGAAGTGCCAACAGGTCGTTTCTGCCTTTGTTTCCCTTGCCTTTGGAGATGTGTCTAGCCAAAAGTTGCTGAGGCCAGGTCAAAGAAGTTGCTGCCTGTGTTCTTCTCTAGGGTTTTGATGGATTCCTGTCTCACATTGAAGTCTTTCATCCATTAGTATGGTGTAAGGAAACGGTCCAGTTTCATTCTGCATGTGGCTGTCCAATTTTCCCATCACCATTTGTAAAAGACACTGTCCTTTTTTCCATTAGACATTCTTTCCTGCTTTGTCAAAGATTAGTTGACCAGAGTTGAGGTTTCATTTCTGGGTTCTCTATTCTGTTCCACTGATCTATGTGTCTGTTTTTGTGTCAGCACCACACTGTCTTAGTGATTACAGCTTTGTAATACAGCTTAAAGTCCAGAATTGTGATGCCACCAGTTTGGGTTTTTTCAACATTTGGGGTTTTCTGGTTCTATACAAATTTTAGGACTATTTGTTCCAGCCGTGAAAAAAGTGATGGTATTTTGATGGGGGATTGCATTGAATGTGTAGATTGCTCTAGGTAGCATAGACATTTTAAGAGTATTTGTTCTTCCAATCCATGAGCATGGAATGTTTTTCCATTTCTTTGTGTTTTCCTCAATTTCTCTCATGAGTGTTCTATTGTTTTCTGAGTACAGATCCTTTTTCTCCTTGGTTAGGTTATTGGTGTATAGAAATGCAACTGATTTCTGTGCACTGATTTTATATCCTGCCACTTCGCTGAATTCCTGTATGGGTTCTAGCAATCTGGGGTAGAGTCTTTTGGGTTTTCCACATAGAATATCATGTCATCTGGGAAGAATGAGAGTTTGACTTCTTTGCCAATTCAGATGTCTTTTATTTCTTTTTGTTGCCTGATTGCTGAGGCTAAGACTTCTAGTATTATGCTGAACAACAGTGGTGAGAGTGGACATCCCTGCTGTGTTCCTGACCTTAGGGGAAAAGCTTTAAGTTTTTCCCCATTGAAAATCATATTCAATGTGGCCTTTCTATATAAGATAAAAGCATCTCGTTTACATTTACAAATATTCTGAAGTCAAAAGATTGTTAAGACCAGTATTATTTGCAAACAGAAACAATAGAGTTTAATTCTAATCTTGCATTGCGCAACAAACCACATCACCAAAGTTGAATGGGCAAAAATTCCTTCTGCTGAGATTTCTCCCTCTGTCTGAATCATACTGAAAATATTTATGGTTACTCTTGTTATAGTAAAACTACTCTCACATCCATTTCTCCTAAAGTCAAATCTCGATTTCAAAGGACTCCTCAGTAATTTGGAGAGTTTGTGATGCAAATTATTTTAGGAGCTTCTGCAGATGAAGAGCTAAAGACTGAGAATGAAATATCAAATTTGCTGCAAGGATCAATAACAATCTCAAGTGAGGTTATTTTAAGAAAAACCATGAAAAAAAAACCCAACAACCAGATATATTACTCCTTTAGCTCCCAGATTTGACATCTGTGAATTCCTTTGAAACTTGTTGGAGGTCTCCTTTGTTTTTGTCTGCTTTCTGTCCTGCATAGGCCTCTCTGAATACCACAGCCACTATGGCATGAAGATGATAGGAGTACTCCCTTCCTTTTCTCAAATCTCCCAACACTTTATTCATCTAACTCCTATCTAACTCCCAACATTCATCTAACTCCTGTCACATTATGTTTCATCATCTTTGCATGTGCATATCTCTTTCCTACTAATCAATTTAAGGCTATCTTCCTTTACCAACTTCTAAAGCCTTGCGCAAAGTAGGCCCTTTAAAAAGGAAGACCTACAGATTTTTTTAAAAAGAGACTGAAAGACATATTAACTAGTTATGGAATAACTAACTAATATTGAATTTAATTGGATCTTGATACAAACAAATAAGTTGTTAAAAAATTTGTGAAACAAGGGAAAGCTGAACACTAATTGGATATTTGACAATATTAAGGAATTGTTAGATTTGATAATATTGTGGTCATGTTGTTTAAAAAAAGCATTTGTGTCTATCTGTATACAACGATGAAAGAAATGAACTGAAGTCTGGAATCTGCTTCAAACTACTTAGGAAAATGGGTTGAGGGTATAATGAAACAATGTTAACTCAGAGTTAAACTGGGTGATGGGTACTTGGTGTTAAGTACTGTTGCTTTAAAAAATTACCCCAGTTTAGAATGCAAGCTGGTGCAACCACTCTGGAAAACAGTATGGAGGTTCCTCAAAATGTTGAAAATAGAGCTACCCTACGATCCAGCAATCACACTACTGGGTATTTACCCTCAAGATACAAATGTAGTGATCCGAAGGGTCACATGCACCCGAATGTTTATAGCAGCATTGTCCACAATAGCCAAATTATGGAAAGAACCTAGATGTCCATCAACAGATGAATGGATAAAGAAGATGTGGTATATATATTCAACAGAATACTATGCAACCATTAAGAGAAACGAAATCTTGCCATTTGCAACAACGTGGATGCAACTAGAGGGTATTATGCTAAGCGAAATGTCAGTCAGAGAAAGACAATTATCACATGATCACTCTGATATGAAGAATTTGAGAGGCAGGGCAGAGGGTCGGGGGGGATGGGGAAAAGAAATGAAACAAGATGGGATGGGGAAGGAGACAAACCATAAGAGACTCCTAAACTCATGAAACAAACTAAGAGGGGCTGGGACGTGGGGGGGGATAGGGTTATGGACATTGGGGAGGTTATGTGCTATGGCAAATGCTGTGAAACGTGTAAGCCTGATGATTCACAGACATGTACCCTGGGGCAAATAATACATTATATGTTAATAAAAAAAATTTTTTTTTAATTACCCCAGTTTAGTGGATTGAGACAATGACAGCATGTATTTTGCTCACAAATCTGCAATATAGGTAGATTGAGGAGGCTGGCTCAAATCTATTCCACTTGGCATCTGCTGCAGTAGCTCAAAAGTTGAAGGTTGGGATCATGTGAAGTCTTATTAACTTAAATGTCGAGTGGTTGATATTGGCTATTTGCTGGAATTTTTGCTAAACAACTACATATGGCCCTCTATACATGGATTTGCCTTCCTCACAATATGGGGCTAGGTTCCAAGGTAGGGAAGAGAGAAGAAGAGAGACCACAGGAACACAGGACAAAAGCTGTAATGTCTTATGACCTAGATTTGTGTTATCACTTCTAACACATTCTGCTAGTTCGAAGCAAGTCACTAAGGGCAATCCATATTCAAGACTCCTCTTTTTGATGGGAGGAATGTCAAAGAATTTAGAGTTCACCCTGTGACCTAAAAATTATTTCCATTCTTCCCACATGCAAATTACACTCTTCCCCTTCCAAGGCCCCTAAAGCTTTGTCTATTATGACAATAGGCTCATACTTGAGGACAAGTATAACATCATATGAATCAGGCTCAATTATAGATGAGGTTCCTCAGAGAGAGTGCCTCAAGTTGAGTTCCTTGAGTTCACTTTCTCTTGGTCTAAAGTCTTGTGAACTAAAGAGGCAAGTCATCTGACCCTCATAAACCCAATATAAAATAGTTACAAAGGCATAAGATAATTACATTTAAAAAGGAGAAAAAGCACACAAAAGTCACATACTCATAGCTATTATGATACCATTCAGGCATATGTTGCCAGTTCTTTAATTAGGAATCAGTTGTATTCTTGACAGTATGGATTCTCTCCTTCATAAAACAAGGAGAAAACTGACAGAAATAATCAGAACTTTTGAAAAAATAATCAACTTTTTTCAAAACTATGGAGATTAACCAAAATCTTGAAGGATGGGGTGACCTAAAATGAGGGGGGGGGAATTATATATATATATTACTGTCCTTTAAAAAGCCAGATATTAAGGGCACCTGGGTGACTCAGTGGGTTAAAGCCTCTGCCTTTGGCTCAGGTCATGATCTCAGGGTCCTGGGATGGAGCCCCATGTTGGGCTCTCTGCTCAGCAGGGAGCCTGCCTCTCCCTGCCTGCCTCTCTGCCTACTTGTGATCTCTCTCTCTGTCAAGTGGATACATAAAATCTTTTTAAAAAATAAATAAAATAAAATAAAGTAAAAAGCCAGATATTAGACTTACTAAATAAAACATATTTTTATTTTAAGATTTTATTTATTTATTAATAAAAAGGGAAACCACTAAGAAAATATTTTTAAAATATGTGGTAAAAAGAATAGCAAAGGAATTACAATAGTATACTAGAAAATATATATTGAACACATATACACAAAAGAGTGTATCTCATAAAAAGCAGATACAAGAAGAAAAAATAGTAAGAATAGTATAAGTCCACACCATTGCCAGGGCCAAGCCTGTGGAGATGGAGGGCAGAGGCCCAAAAGCAGACAGTATGCTCTGAGGAACCCCTGGGTTGTGCTGCGAGAGACAGTTTCCCTTCTTGGAGTGCATTTGGGAGAGGCAGCACCACCTCTCAGGGGACAAAGGAGCCAGCAGGTGCCACTGAGTTGCCCCATTCATTAGCATAGGAGCAAAGATGCCTGCTGAGAGCAGCTACCCAGATGCTGGCTTCTTGCTGTGCTTTACCATAATCCCCAAGACTTTGCATGGTCATAGAACTACTTTTTTGAGACAAACCTGTACCAGCTATAGTGTGGCAAGACCCTCCCCAAGAGGATCAGTGCAGATCTATACCATGGCAAGTTCCTAAAATTTGGAATTTTGAAACCCAGCCACACACCTGAGATAAAATGCAGGAGCAGTGTACCACTGAGTCCACTCAGACACAGACAGGGTGAAGACAGGGATCTGATGAAAGTCTGGGACACAAGAAGGGAGATTGTTTGCTCCTCCGTGAGGGCCTCCTGAACAGCAGCAGGTGTGAACTCTCCTCTCAGGACAAGAGCAGGCTGTCGCCATTTTTCACACACTCTCCCCCCCATCAGCACAGAGAGGCTTCAGTAAGTGGCACAGTGCCCAGAGCAGAGGCTTGAGCAGTTTACACCAAGCATACCTCCTGCACTCTACAGGTCCATTTTCTTTAACAAGGGCAACCATGATTGACAGCCAGAGCAGAAGCTGGCCCCTCCCCCAGAAGACCAAAACAAATCCCCTACACCCTCCACTCTACTGATCATAGAGTGCTGCAAAGTTTCAGCTCTAGGGGAAATAAGACCACACATAGGCTTTCCCAACACACAGGCTTTCCCAACACACAAAAAACAGAGACCTAGAAAAAAATGCCATGATGGAGGAATTCATCCCAAAAGAAAGAACAAAAAGAGATCACAGCCAGGGAGCTAATCAAAATAGATATAAATAATAATATGCCTGAACTGGAATTTAAATCAGCAATCATAAGGATACTAGCTGGGTTTGAGAAAAGCATAGAAGAATCCAGAGAGACCCTTATCACAAAAATTAAAAACCTAAAAATTAGGCCGAAATAAAAAATGCTGTAACTGTGATGCAAAACTGACTGGATGTAATGACCACAAGGATGGAAGAAATAAGAGGAGTGAGTAAGTGACACAGAAGATAGTTATTGGAAATAATGAAATTGAAAAGAAGTGGGAAAGAAAAATAGCAGATCACGAATGTAGACTCAGAGAACTCAGCAATTTCATAAAACATAATAACATTCGTATTATGGGGGAAAAGAGAAGAAGGCTTATTTGAGCAAATTGTAAGTGAAAACCTTCTTAATCTGGTGGAAGAAACATACATCCAAATCCATGAGGCACAGAGAACTCTGACCACAAACAACAAAAGCCAGCTAACACCAAGACATATCCTCGTAAAATTTGCAAAATACAGAGATAAGAAAAGAATACTGAAGGCAACAAAGAAAAGAAATCCTTAACTTCTAAGGGAAGACAAATTAGGTTAGTAACAATCTCTCCAAAGAAACTGCACGAGCCAGAAGAAAGTGGCATGATATATTCAACGTGCTGAATGAGAAAAATACGCAGCCAAGAATACTTTATCCAGCAAGGCTTTCATTCAGAATAGAAGGAAACAAAGAGTTTTCCAGACAGTGGCACCTGGGTGGCTCAATCAGTTAACTTGATTTCAGCTCAGGTCATGATCTCAGGATTGTGAGATCAAGCCCCATATCAGACTCATGCTGGGCATGGAGCCTGCTTAAGATTCTCTCTCTCCCTCTTCCCTCTCCTCCCAGAAGAAGAAGAAGAAGAAGAAGAAGAAGAGAAAGAAAGAAAGAAAGAAAGAAAGAAAGAGAGAAAGAAAGAAAAAGAAAAGAAAGAAAGAAAAAGAAAAGAAAAGAAAAGAAAAGAAAAGAAAAGAAAAGAAAAGAAAAGAAAGAAAGAAAGAAAGAAAGAAAGAAAGAAAGAAAGAAAGAAAGAAAGGGACGCCTGGGTGGCTCAGTTGGTTGAGCAGCTGCCTTTGGCTCGGCTCGTGGTCCCAGTGTCATGGGATGGAGTCCCATATCGGGCTCCTTGCTCAGCAGGGAGCCTGCTCTTCTCTCTGCCTCTGCCTGCCTCTCTGCCTGCTTGTATTCTCTCTCAGTTAAAATAAAATAAATAAAATCTTCAAAGAAAGAAAGAGAAAGAAAAGAGACTTTCCCGGGCGCCTGGGTGGCTCAGTGGGTTAAGCCTCTGCTTTCGGCTCAGGTCATGGTCTCAGCGTCCTGGAATGGAGCCCCACATCAGGCTCTCTGCTCAGCAGGGAGCCTGCTTCCTCTCTCTCTCTGCCTGCCTCTCTGCCTACTTGTGATCTCTCTCTGTCAAATAAATAAATAAAATCTTTAAAAAAAAAAAGAGAGAGACTTTCCCAAAAACAAAAAAATAAAGGAGTCCGTGACCACTTAACCAGCCCTGCAAGAAATAATAAAGGGAGCTCCTTGAGTGGGAAAGAAAGGCCAAAAAAAAAAAAAAAAGACTAGGAAAGAACATAGAAAATCTCCAGAAGAAACAATTACTTCACAGGTAATACAACAGCACTAAATTTGTATCTATCAATAATCACTGTGAATGTAAATGAACTAAATGCTCCAATCAAAAGATACAGGGTATCAGAATGAATTAAAAAAAAAAAAAACCCATCTATATGCTACCTAGAAGACATTACTTTTAGACTTAGACATCTCCAGATTGAAAGTGAGGGGATGGAGAACCACCATCTGTCATGCTTATGGATGTCAAAAGAAAGCCACTGTAGCCATACTTACATCAGACAAACTGGATTTTAAAACAAAGACTATAACAACAGATGAAAAAGGACATTATATCATAATAAAAGGATCTATCAATCAAGAATATCTAACAATTATAAATATTTATGCCTCAAACCTGGGAGCAGACAATTATATAAATCAGTTAATAACAAACTTAAAGAAACTCATTGATAATAATACAATAATAGCAGGGGACTTTAACACCCCACTCACTGCAATGGACAGATCATCTAAGCAGAAAATCAACAAGGCAACAATGGCTCTGAATGACACACTGGACCAGATGGACTTAACAGATATATTCAGAACATTTCATCCTAAAGCAGCAGAATACACATTCTCTTCAAATGCACATGGAATATTCTCCAGAATAGACCACATACTGGATCACAAATTAGCCCTCAAAAAGTACAAAAAGATGGGGTACCTGGGTGGCTCAGTGGGTTAAAGCCTCTGCCTTCGGCTCAGGTTATGATCTCAGGGTCCTGGGATGGAGCCCCACATTGGGCTTTCTGCTCAGCAGGGAGCCTGCTTCCCCCTCTCTCTGCCTGCCTCTCTGCCTGCTTGTGATCTCTCTCTCTGTCAAATAAATAAATAAAATCTTTAAAAAAAAAAAAAAGGAGTACCAAAAGACTGAGATCTATTATGCATATTTTCAGTCTACACACTATGAAACTTGAAGTCAACCACAATTTCAAAAAAATTTGGAAAGACCACAAAAGAACATCCTTAAATAATGAATGGGTTAACCAGGAAAATAAGAAGAAATAAAAAAAATTTAAAAAAAACATGGAAGCAAGTGAAAATGAAAATGCAACAGTCCAGAACATTTGGGACACAGCAAAGGCAGTCATAAGAGGGAAGTATATAGCAATACAGGCTTCTTCAATAAGCAAGAAAATTCTCAAATACATGATCTAACCTTACAGCTAAAGAAGCTAAAAAAGGAGCAGCAAATAAAGCCTAAAGCCAGCAGAAGGAGGGAAATAATAAAGATGAGAGCAGAAATAAATAATGTAAAAACCAAAAAACAAAAACCCTATAGAACAGATCAACAAAACTAAGAGTTAGTTCTTTCAAAGAATTAATAAAATTGATAAACCCCTAACCAGTTATATCAAAAAGAGAAAGAACCCAAATAAATAAAATTATAAATGAAAGAGGAGAAATCACAACCAACACCACAAAAATAAAAACAATTATAAGAGAATATTATGAAATATTATATGCCAACAAATTGGGCAATCTGGAAGAATTGAATAAATTCCTAGAAACATACAGACTACCAAAACTGAAACAAGAAGATACAGAAAATTTGAACAGGTCAATAACCAACAATGAAATTGAATCAGTTATCAAAATCTCCCAACAAATAAAAGTCCAGGGCCACATGGCTTCCCAAGGGAATTCTGTCAGACGTTTAAAGAAAAGTTAATACCTGTTCTTCTCAAATTGTTCCAAAAAACAGAAATGGAAGGAAAACTTCCAAACTCATTCTACAAGGCCAGCATGACCTTGATTCCAAAATCAAAGACCCCACTAAAAAGGAGAAGTATGGGCCAATATCCCTGATGAACATGGATGTAAAAATTCTCAAGAAGATACTAGTAATTTGAGTCCAACAGTACATTAAGAGAATTATTCAGCACGACCAAGTGGGATATATTTATTCCTCGGCTGCAAGGGTGGTTCAATATTCACAAATCAATCAACATGATACAACCACATTAATAAAAGAAAGGATAAGAACCATATGATCCCTTCAACAGATGCAGAAAAATCATTGACAAAATACAGGATCCATTCTTGATAAAAACACTCAAAAAAGCAGGGATAGAGGGAATATACCTCAACATCATAAAGGCCATATATGAAAGACCCACAGCTTATAACCTTCTCAATGGGGAAAAACAGAGTTTTTCCTCACAGTCAGAAACAATTCAGGGATGTCTACACTCACCACTGTCATTTAACATAGTCCTGGAAGTCTTAGCCTCAGCAATCAGACAACAAAAAGAAATAAAAGGCATCCAAACTGGCAAGGAAGAAGTCAAATTTTCACTTTTTGCAGACAACATGATACTCTATGTAGAAAACCCAAAAGACTCTAACAAAAAATTGCTAGAACTGATACATGAATGTAGCAAAATTAAGGAATATAATGTCAATGTGCAAATCTGTTGCATTCCTATATGCTAATAATGAAGCAGCTAGAAAAAATTAAGGAGTCGATCCCATTTACAACTGTACCAAAAACAATTAAATATCTAGAAATAAACTTATCCAAAGAGGTGAAAGACCTGTACTCTGAAAAGAATAAGACTGATAAAAGAAATTCAAGACAATGCAAAGAAATGGAAAGACATCCATGGATGTCTCATGGATTGGAAGCATAAATATTGTTTTTTTTTTTAAAGATTTTATTTATTTATTTATTAGGAAAGGGAAAGAGTGAGAGAGAGCATGAGAAGGGAGGAGGTCAGAGTGAGAAGCGGACTCCCCATGGAGCTGCGAGCCCGATGTGGGACTTGATCCCGGGACTCCGGGATCATGACCTGAGCCGAAGGCAGTTGCTTAACCAACTGCGCCACCCAGGCGCCCAGCATAAATATTGTTAAAATGTCTATACTACCCAAAGCAATCTACACATTTAATGCAATTCCTATCAAATACCACCAGCATTTTTCATAGAGCTGGAACAATCCAAAAAGTTATATGGAACCACAAGAGACCCCAAATAGCCAAAGCAATCTTAAAAAAGAAAAAGAAAGCTGGAGGCATCACGATTCTGGACTTCAAGATATATTACAAAGCTGTAATCATCAAGACAGTATGGTACCAGCACACACACAGACACATAGATCCAATGGAAGAGAATAGAAATGAACATTATATCAAAAACTAATGATGTACTATATGTTAGATAACTGAATTGAAAGAAGGAAGGAAGGAAGGAAAAAAGAGAGAGAGAGAAAGAAAAAGAGAGAAGGAAGGGAAAAGAGAATAAAAGAAAAGAAAAAAGAAAGAAAAGAAAAAAGAGAAGAAAAGAAAATCCAGAAATGGACCCACAATTATATGATCAAATAATCTTCAACAAATCAGTAAAGAATATCCAATAGGAAAAAGACAGTCTCATCAAGAAATGGTGTTGAGAAAACTGGACAGCAACATGCAGAACAATGAAACTGGACTATTTTCTTACACCATACACAAAAATAAATTCAGAATGGATTAAAGACTTAAATGTGAGACAGGAGACCATCAAAATCCTAGAGGAGAACACAGGCAGCAACCTCTTTGATCTTGGCTGTAGCAACTTCTTACTAGACAAAGAGAAAAAAGCAAAAATGAACTATTGGGACATCAAGATAAAAAAGCTTCTGCACAGCGAAGGAAACAATCAACAAAACTAAAAGGCAGCCTATAGAGAAGATATTTGCAAATGACAAATCTGATAAAGGGTTAGTATCCAAAATCTATAAAGAACTTATAAAACTCAACACCCCAAAAAACAAATAATCCAGTTAAGAAATGGGCAGAAGGAAGAGGAATCCAAATGGCTGAGAGACACATGAAAAAGTGCTCAACATCACTCGGCATCAGAGAAATACAAATCAAAACCACAGTGAGATACACCTCACGCCAGTCAGAATGGCTAAAATTAGCAAGTCAGGGAACGACAGATGTTGGCGAGGATGCGGAGAAAGGAGAACCCTCCTACACTGTTGGTGGGAATGCAGGCTGGTACAGACACTATGAAAAACAGAATGGAGGTTCCTCAAAATGTTGAAAATAGAGCTACCCTACGACCCAGCAATCGCACTACTGGCTATTTACCCTAAAGATACAAATGTAGTGATCTGAAGGGGCACATGCATCAGAATGTTTATAGCAGCAATGTCCACAATAGCCAAACTATGGAAAGAACCTAAATGTCCATCAACAGATGAATGGATAAAGAAGATGTGGTATATATATACAATGGAATACTATGCAGCCATGAAGAGAAAGGAAATCTTGCCATTTGCAATGATGTGGATGGAACTAGAGAGTATTATGCTAAGCGAAATAAGTCAGTCAGAGAAAAACAATTATCATATGATCATATGATAATCTGATATGAAGAATTTGAGAGGCAGGGCGGGGAGTTGTGGGGGATGGGGGAGGGAAATGAAACAAGATGGGATCAGGAAGGAGACAAACCGTAAGAGACTCCTAAACTCGCAAAAGAAACTGAGGGTGGCTGGGGGGTGGGGAGGTAGGGAGGGAGTGGCTGGGTTATGGACACTGGGAAGGGTATGTGCTATGGTAAGTGCTATGAAATGTGTAAGCCTGATGATTCACAGACATGTACCCTGGGGCAAATAATACATTATATGTTAATTTTTTAAAAAGTAAAGAAATGGGCAGAAGATATAAATAGACATTTTTCCAAAGAGGACATCCAGACAGTCCACGGACATGAAAAGATGCTCAAGATCACTCATCATCAGGGAAATACAAATCAAAACGCGACGAGATACTACCTCACACCTGTCACAATGACTAAAATTAACAAAATAGGAAACAATGATGTTGGCAAGGATGTGGAGAAAGGGGAACCCTCTTACATGGTTGGTAGGGAATACTGGAAAACAGTATGAAGGTTCCTGAAAGAGTTAAAAACAGAACTACCCTATGAGGTAGCAATTGCACTACTAGGTATTTACCCAAAGGATAGAAAAATACTGATTCCTGGGTGACTCAGTGGTTAAAGCCTCTGCCTTCGCCTCAGGTCATGATCTCAGGGTCCTGGGATCGAGCCCCACATTGGGCTCTCTGCTCAGCAGGGAGCCTGCTTCCCCCTCCTCCCCGCCCGCTCTCTGCCTGCCTCTCTGCCTACTTGTGATCTCTCCCTCTCTGTCAAATAAATAAATAAAATTAAAAAAAAAAAAAAACAAAACAGAGAGACAAGGTACCTGGGTGGCTCAGTGGGTTAAGTGTCTGCCTTCCCCTCAGTTGATGATCCCAGAGTCCCAGGATCAAGTCCTGCATTGGGATCCTGACTCAGCGGGAAGCCTGCTTCTCCCTCTGACCTTCCCACATCTTGTGCTTTCTCTAACTCTCTCTCTCTCAGATAAATAAAATCCTTAAAAACAAAAACAAAAACAGAGACATTAGTAAACCAGTGGTTATAAAATTGATAAAAAATCAACATCTTTCATATTTATCAACAAAAATAGAAGATATAAATGAAAACTGTAAAATATTCTGAAAGACACAAAAGATTTGTACAACAGGAAAGATAAATCATATACTTGCATAGGAAGATACATCATACAGTTGTTAGTTCCCTCAAATTAATTAATTGATTTAATAATATTCCAATAAAAATACTGTAAAGTATTTTATACTAGAGCCAGGATTATTTAAAGCTTACCTGTGAGAACAAGGGAAAATGGCCACAAAATGGTCAGAGAAAAGAATAAGGAGAAATTGTCTTGCCAGGCATCAAGATACATTATAAATCATTATAATTAAGAATTTGGTACATAAGTAGAAGAAAAACTAATGAAAAAGGAAAAAAGCGTATAGAAATATAGTGTTGATGAATGGTAGTATCTCAGTCGGTGGGGAAAAGAATGATTTTCTAATAAAGGTTGCAAAAATAACTGGATAGTCATGTGGAAATTGGATCCACTCCTCCCGCCAATATGAAAAGATGTTCCATCTTCTCATTAGAGAAATGCAAACTAAAACTATACTGATTATACTGACATACATTTCTCACCCATGATTAGCAAACAGCTAACTGTCTGATGACTCTCTTTAGGCACTTTCAAACATTAATGGTACACATTATTTGCCTATGGAGAAGAAATTGGCAATATCTAGCAAACTCACATATGCACTTACCCTTTCACCCAACAATCCCAATTCTAGGAACCTTCCAATGCTAAACTGGCAAAAATACAAACGGCACAAATTTATTCACAGGAGCATCATCTGTAATAGCACAAAATGAGAAATATTCCAAATGTCCAGCAGTAGGGGAAAGATTGAATGAACTTTGGAATATCAGCACAGTTGTGGCTACAAAAAGAAATGAGAACCATCTCTATTTATTATTATTATTATTATTATTATTAAACTAATCTCCAGATTATATTACTTGAAAAAAGCAAGATGGAGAAAGTTGTGTATACTATTCTTTTGCTTATCTTAGGAAGGGCTATGAAAATATATGCTTACATTTAAAATAAATTTTAAAATAAGCTATATTATAAAAAGGCTTCCTGGGGCGCCTGGGTGGCTCAGTCATTAAGGGTTTGCCTTCAGCTCAGGTCATGATCCCAGGGTCCTAGGATAGAGCCCCGCATCGGGCTCCCTGTTCAGTGGGAAGCCTGCTTCTCCCTCTCCCACGCCCCGTGCTTGTGTTCTCTTTTGCTGTCTCTCTCTGTCAAATAAAAAAATGAAATCTTTATTAAAAAATAAAAAAAAGGCTTCCTATGGGAGAGGAAGGAAATAGGATGAACAGGAGACAGAAGCCAGATTTCTCTGAATATACTTTTTTCTGTACATTTAACTTTAAACCATGTAAATATTTCTCATAACTATAACACAAAATTACATTTTTAAAAATCCCTAAAAGATAAAATAAAAATAAAACACATGATCCTATGCACTCAAGTGAGTTGGAAACATAGCAATTTATACACGCCTCATGACATATACCTAAATAACAAAAAGAATTGGGGAGGATAGGATTTTTAAACTGTTTTCACTAATACTATTGATGATAGTGCAGAAATTGCTATTCTGAGACTACTATATGAGTCTTGTATAAAATAAATGGGTAATTGTTAGTGTCATTGAGAAGTAGGATGTCTGGCATATAAGAAAGGAAATATACAGATGTTAAGATCTTTGAAGTTGAATTTTTAAAATGTACTCCTAAATCTGAAGTATCAATATGAAGAATGTGAACAAAATATACACTTATTTCTTACTTCTGTTCACTGAACAGTGATTAAACCAGTAGAAAGGAACACCCCTAATGCCAAGATTACTCTGTGTGTATGTGTATATGAGTGTGTGTGCATGAAAAATGTAGTAAAGTATATATAATACCATTTCTGAATAAACAAAGGTCTTTGGGAAAATGGCCAATTCCAGGTATGAGGGAAAAAGTGTACAAGATAAAACCAGAATATCTTGTTACCAGAAAACAAAAAAAAGCTATCAAAGACCACTTAAATGCTAGCAAAAGATAGGACAATTCGAACATCAATAGGAGTAAAAACTCCAAGGGTTAGAACACATCAAAACTCCATGTTTATATTAATACTAAAAAAAAAAGAGAAAAACTTAGTGATCTTCTTTAGAGGATATTGGAGAACCAATTCATTATTGAAAAGAATGAAAGATTTTTAGCATTTTTCCTGTATGTATGAGACCTCAGGGCAACCAAATAATCAGGGGAAGTTATCTTTTTGGAAGCATTACAGCCAATAAGTAAATAAAACTGTAATGAATAGATCTAGCTAATGATCACCAGCATCTACTAACATCACTAGGAATGAAATACCCAACGCCTTGAAGTGGTACTCCAAGAAAAAAAAAAGTATATGAGTGTGGAATCTGAACCACACCAAGTCTCCCCATCTAGGGCTGGTTTCCTGCTATCATCTGTGCCATCACACTGGGCTCTGTGCTCAGAAGGGCCCCATGTTTGATTTAATGCTCTGCTGTCTCTCTCTTGAAATGTGAACAAGAGGTTCCACATTTTCATTTTGCACTGGGCCCTGCAAACTATTTAGCCAGTCTTTGTCTACATCTGCCTGATTTTACGGGAAATAAAGTTTGGTGGTTTAAAAAGATCCTACGAATTCTCTGAAACTCCTCCTTTCAAAAGGTGGAGCCTAAGTCCTCCCTCCTTGATTCACTCCTAATAGAATATACTGGAAATGATGGTGTGTGACTTTCCAGAATAATATCACAGAAGGCATTGTGGCATCCACCTTGCTCCCCCTCTAAGATCACTTGCTCAGGGGAGGCCTGCTGAAATGCGAAGAGACTCAAACAGAGTAGCCATAGGGAGAGATCCATGTGACGAGGCAGTGGCCTCCAGCCAGCAGCCGTGTGAACGAGCCTCCCCGGAACAGAATAGTCAGCCTCGATCAAGCCTTTAAGTCACTGCAGCCTCTGCTTACACTTTAAGGCAACATCCTGACCGACCCTCAGCCATAATCACTCAGCTAAGCCACTCATGAATTCCTGACCCACAGAAACTGTGTCAGGCAGTGTTAAGTTTTGAGGCAATGTATTACATAGAAATATATAACTAATATGAGGGGGGGAAAAACCAGCATGGAGTTAAATGACAGCATAGGGTTATAATCAGCAAAATCCAAACTGGAAAATTCTACAGGAAAATAACTGGTCTTCAACCAAAACATATCAAAGACAAGAATCACATTACAGTGATATTTTTGGATCTGTACTGAAGCAAACCATTTAAAAAGCTATAGGACAACGAAAAACATGTAAATGTTGACAAGATATTTGCTATTAAGAAATTATTGATTTTTTTTAGGGAGGTGTAATGATGATTATTTTAAGATTTTATTTATTTATTTGACAGAGAGAGACACAGCGAAAGAGGGAACACAAGCAGGGGAAGTGAGAGAGGGAAAAACAGGCCACTTGCTAGGCAGAGAGCCCAATACAGGGCTTGATCCTATGACCCAGAACCATGACCCAAGCTGAAGGTAGACACTGAAACAACTGATCCATCCAGGTACCCTGATAGTTATGTTTTTAAAAGGGAGTCCTTGACTTCTAGAGATACATACTAAAATATTTATAGATGATACATCTGGAATTTGCTTCAAAATGGCTACGGGAGAGAGGGAATTGGTGGGGAAAAGGAATTAAGACTGGCCATGAGTTGGTCATTATTGAAGCTGAGTGATGGGAAACGGAAGTTCATTATACAATTCTCTATTTTTCTGTATACATGAAATTTTCCATAATAAACGATAAAAAAAGAATACATATGCACTTATATCAACACGCACAGATACTACACCATGACATTTAAAAGTGGGCTTAATAAAACCAAATAATTACAAGCAAGATGAAGACCGAAGGAATTCGAATGTTTTATCTAAAACAAAGCAAATAATTTTGAAGTGTCAAAACTGAAATCTAGAATACACATTGCTAATTAATGCATCTATTCATGGAACTACTCGGCTTAGAATTGACATCCTTGGCACATACCATTTGATCCAATATTCTGTAATAAACTCAGAAGGATTATGCCTTCTTTTAAATTGTTTGATTCAAATCATAGTCATATTTAGTCACCAGATGGACTTTCTTCTTTACCTATTCCATCATGTTAGAGAAAGAGTGTAAATTAGCACCTTATAATGACTCATGATAGACTTTTATCATCCACATAGGAAAGCACTGAAGAGAAGGTTATGCTAACCATTTGATGGTAAAAGAGACATAAACAGATGCTACTCACAAGTCTCAGCGCGCCAATGGCAATTACCACCTGTTCTGCTTCATCTATTAGTGCTACGCATGAGAAAGAAGCCAAGAGACAGGAAAACCACGCAGACACTAATCTTTACTGCAACAATAGTATTTAAATTTCTTCATTAAAAATATACAGCATACGTGTTTACAAAAGTCTCGCAAAGGATAAGCAACTGCTGGACCAGCCTGCAATGAAACCAGATGACTAGTCCAGGTTCACAACCATCTCTCCTCCACTCTCCTCTCCAAGTAGGTGAGGGGGTTATTTGCCTTATGCAGATGCCTTGGGAAAAGAATCAACCCAGAAATGTGTCATTTCTTACATTTATCAATTCATAATTTGTGGTAACTCACAGCTTGGGCTTGGCTGGCTACAGGTATCATTAATGTGATAAACAAAGGGCTCGGTCAGGTATAAAACCGTAACAGTGGCTTGATTCTAACTATAGGGGAAAAACACTCGTCAAACTTGCATACAGATTTTTAAAAAGTCCAAGAGAAAGAAAATATTCCAATATATAAGTTAACATTAATATTGGGTCCAGACAATAAGACTATGGCTCTATCTCCCTTCCCCTTCTTCTTCCTAGTTTGTTTGTTTTTTTTTTAAGATTTTATTTATTTATTTGACAGAGAGGGAGGGAGATCACAAGTAAGCAGAGAGGGAGGCAGAGAGAGAGGGGAAAGCAGGCTTCCCGCTGAGCAGAGAGCCCGATGCGGGGCTCGATCCCAGGACCCTGAGATCATGACCTGAGCTGAAGGCAGAGGCTTTAACCCACTGAGCCACCCAGGCGCCCCCTTCTTCCTAGTTTTAAAGGTTTTTTTCTCTTTTACAGTGAAACAAAGTGTGCTACCATTTTTATTACTATATGAGAATCTTTTTAAGATTTTTACTAACATAGGAAGAGGTTAATAAGTGTCCTTTTACTTACTTATTTATTTATTTATTTATTTTAAAGATTTTATTTATTTATTTATTAGGAAAGAGAGAAAGAGAGAGAGCAGGTCAGAGTGAGAAGCGGACTCCCCATGGAGCTGGGAGCCCGATGTGGGACTCGATCCCGGGACTCCAGGATCATGACCTGAGCTGAAGGCAGTCGCTCAACCAACTGCGCCACCCAGGGGCCCAATAAGTGTCCTTTTATTTAAAATTTAAATGTTTTATCACTAAAGTAACTACAGAAGATCCAGACTTAAAATTTGCACCCCCAAAAAAAATTGCACCCAAAGTTTGTTTCAAAGTATACGTTTCCATAAAAAATATAATGCAAACTGGATTCCTCTCAGTAAAAATTACTGACATATGGTTGCAAAGAAAACTATATTTTTGGGGACACCTGGTTGGCTCAGTTGGTTAAGTGTCCAACTCTTGGTTTCAGCTCAGGTCAAGATCTCAGGATTGTGAAATCAAGCCCCACGTCAGACTCCATGCTCAGTGCGGAGTATGCTTGAGATTCAGTCTCTCTCTCCCTCTCCCTTTGTCCCCACCCTCCCGCAAGCTCATGCTCTCTTCCCCTCTCAAATAAATAAATCTTAAAAATAAACTGTATTTTTCTACCAAGTAACTAAAGGCTACTTACTGCAAAGTACTGTTTTTCAATGGCTGCCTGTCATTTAATAATAATAATAATAATAATAATAATAATAATAAATACAGATGAAGATAGATTAATTTAGCATCAAAAAGAAAAACAAACAATGAAAGAGAAAGCAAAACAGGAAATCACAACAGTCACACCCAGGAATATTAAATTTTCCTTAAATCATCTGTTAAACAATGGAAAAGGGTAAAGAGGAAAAAAATATGTGTTGATAAAACTATCACGATAGTCTCTAAGCCCTCAAACATGGGCCAGATTTATTTTATTCTCTCCTAGGGAGAATATGTAGGTAGACTCAGAGATCCAACATGAGCTCTAAATAAAATATAGTACTCCTTTTCTCAAATTATCTTTCAGCTAACCACCCCAGGTCATAAAGAACCATGAGTAATGGCATCACTTGGTAGGCTCTCTTCTACGCATTAGTCTTGATACTCAGTTATGTGTGACTGGCTGCTTGGGATAAGAGAGAAGGGAGGAGGGAAATGCTCTAGTACAAGAAATTCAGGGGAAATAATAGTACCCGTGGTACTATCATGTTCCCAGCTCACAAGAAAAGCTCTAGAGATCCCTTTAGCTTCGAGATCCTCTTTAAATTGAGTATTTGGATGAAGCCAGTGGGCAGAGCCTCCATTTGCTTTATACAAAGGATGAACTCATGAAACTCGAAGAAGGCAGTGTACGGTTTTACTCGCTATTCTCCTAAATTGTTAGATCTAAAACAGTTGATCATAGGGGCACCTGGGTAGCTCAGTACTTTAAGCATCTGCCTTGGTCTCAGGTTATGGTCACAGGGTCCTGGGATAGAGCCCTGCATCAGGCTCCCTGTTCAGTGGGGAGCCTGCCTTTTCCCTTTCGCTCGCCTTCCCAACCACTCGTGCTCTCTCTCTCTCAAAAAAATCTTTTAAAATAATAACTAAAAATAAAGAAAACACTTGATCATAAAACTGCAAATGGTCACATTACTAGCAACTTCACTAGCAACTTAAAATCTTCCCACAATAGCACTAGGTACCCGTCGGTAAAAATTGTACAGGAAGTTCCTTTTCAAACAAATATTTATATGACTAATGAAGAATTATAATTAGGGGAATATACCTCTGAGAATACAGGAGTATAAAAGTGAAAGGCAAGGGCGCCTGGGTGGCTCAGTTGGTTAAGCGACTGCCTTCGGCTCAGGTCATGATCCCGGAGTCGCGGGATCGAGTCCCATATCGGACTCCCAGCTCTGCGGGAAGTCTGCTTCTCCCTCTGACCTTCTCCCCTCTCATTCTCGGTCTCTCTCTCTAATAAATAAATAAATAAATAAATCTTTAATAAAAAAAAAAGTGAAAGGCAAACTTTTAGATGGATTTTTCTCAACTTCTTTTTATATCCCATGCTCAGGAACTACCAACTCTACTTTTCAGAGAAGACATGTGGTTATTTACATTTGTACTAGTTATTATTCATGATACATTGTTGAGGATGAACAAAATTATAGTAGAATTTTAGGTAGTAATCAGTCAAATATACTCATCTCTTCAAGCTATACCTAACATAATACTTGAAAAATCTGTAAAATATCACAATATTCATGCAGGTTTACGGATGGACTTGGGTTGAACGAACGGACCTGAAGTTAGAGATATCAACAGGTCATGTGACATAAATATGCCACTTAGGCTGCCTATCAAGGATTATCACTGACATGGGTGGTGACAGAACACAAGAGGAGTGTAACTCATCTCTGGGAACCAGGGCCACCAGCAAGGTGCACATCAAGACACTTGCTACTTGGCAAAAAGGAGACGGAAATATAAAGAAACAACATTCAGGTTACCATTGTTCCATCAAATGATCATGGAAAAATATCCTATGACAGGAAGCACCAACAGGAAATAAACTTAAAGGATAACACAGGGTCATTATGTGTGGGTATATAAGTTTGTGTGTGAGTGAAATCTTGACAGATGTTATTAAAACTGACCTGTATCCTGCTCCAGTAGTAAGTACAACCACTAAAGAACTATGGTACTACAGGGTTCTTCATGAGCCTCACTCTAACTTTTTTTTTTTTTTGTAACATTTTATTTATTTGTCAGAGACAGAGAAAGAGTGAGCACAGGCAGGGGGAACAGCAGGCAGAGGAAGAAGCAGACTCCCCTAAGCAAGGAGACCAATGCAGGACTCAATCCCAGGACTCTGGGATCATGACCTGAGCCAGAGGCAGATATTTAACCAACTGAGCCACCCAGGTGTTCCTCACTGTAACTTTAAAATGAGAGTATTAGTGGTGCTTGGGTGGCTCAATCTGTTATGCATCTGTCTTCAGCTCAAGTCATGATCCCTGGGTCCTGGGATCGAGTCCCACATTGGACTCCCTCCTCGGAGCCTGCTACTCTCTCTGCCTGCTGCTCCCCTTTGTACTCGCTCTCTTTCCCTCTTTGTTTATTTGACAGTTTATTTCCCTGTCAAATAAACAAATAAAATTTTTCAAAAAAATAAATAAAATGAGGGTATTTAAAAAAATGAAACCATAAATATTTTAAAAATAATAATAAAAAATAAAAATGGAGAGAGTATTATAGCATCACTGTGCATGTAGGGCAGGGCTTATGGTTCTCACTAACCAGAGGTATTCTGATCTGAAGTTGTAACTATAGGGGCGGCTGGGTGGCTCAGTTGATTAGGTGTCTGCCTTTGGCTCAGGTTGTGGTCCCAGGGTCCTGGGATAGAGCCCCACATTAGGCTCCCCGCTCAAAAAGAATTTGCTTCTCCCTCTCCCTCTGCCCCTCCTGTTTGTGCTTTCTCTCACACTTAGTCTCCCTTAATAAAATCTTTTTTTTTTTATTTTTTTTTAAAGATTTTATTTATTTATTTATTAGGAAAGAGAGAGAGTGAGAGAGAGCAGGTCAGAGTGAGAAGCGGACTCCCCATGGAGCTGGGAGCCCGATGTGGGACTCGATCCCGGGACTGCGGGATCATGACCTGAGCCGAAGGCAGTCGCTCAACCAACTGCGCCACCCAGGGGCCCCTCTTTTTTTTTTTTTTTAAGATTTTGTTTATTTATTTGACACAGAGAGATAGCAAAAGAGGGAACACAAGCAGGGGGAGTGGGAGAGGGAGAAGCAGGCTCCTTGCAGAGCAGGGAGCCCGATGTGGGGCTTGATCCTAGGACCCTGGGATCATGACCTGAGCTGAAGGCAGACGCTTAACGACTGAGCCACCCAGGCGACCCTAATAAATAAAATCTTAAAAAAAAAAGTTGTAACTATAAGTCACTACCTGTTAATACTTTCAGATTTCTCATTGAATCCTTGCTCTAAGTCATAGAAATCATAAAAATTTTATTATAACGTAATCTAAATGAAAGATATATTTTATACAGTAAGTAAAATTATTTATGTTTTAAACAGCAGGGTCTTTTAAATGTCTCTGAAATACCCATTTTCAGATTTTTAAGAACAAGAGCTCAATGATGTTATGGATAGTTTAATTTTTATTATACATTTGAACATGAACAAAAACATATAAGAAGACTCACCCTGAAATGTAAACATTCTATGTGCATTTGACCCTAATAATAAACCAGTTATGTTCAAAATCGGAGACCTAGGGTTTGGAAAAATAAAGATTAGAACAACATTTAAAAATTACTATGCAATACACACATTGTTGGCATTTTTTTATTAAGTATCAGAATTTCCACCTGGTGTTCCATATCTACACTTAGTTCTGCTGTATACCCACATTCAAACCTCATCTCCGCCCACAGGCAGCAACTACAGCTCTAATCTGCACCGAGTTCAGTTGTCCCTCGGGACCTCAACAATGCTGCATTATTTGGTCTGTCTTCACCACTGCTTTTATCAAATAGCAAAGGCCTATCAGGGATGGCCTGGCTGACACACTCCCATCTATTTCAAGCCACAGGATCCCATTAGGACAGAAAACTTGCCCTCCTGTGGACCCACTTTCTAGCTGTCCATTATGATAGTAATGCTTTCATAAACTTTCTTTTAAGGTTGGTCCCAACAGCATATTACCACAGCTCACCTGATCCGGTGTTTAGTTCTCTGACCATAGATTCGTATTGAGCATCTGTAAAACCAATGAGGTGGTGTCTCATGAACCTAGAATTCTGAGGTCTAAATTTCATAGGATCGAGGACCATGTGATAACCTATCTAGATAATAAAAGGAAGAAAATTGTAATATTAACATAACTAGCAATCATTGCTTCATAGGATCAAAGCTCCCTATGATTTGGAGGTTGAATGAAGCTCAAATGTTTTATTTGATACTATGTGACTCAGAAATATATAGCTTTCTTTAAAGATGGTGCCAAAGAAATGCTCCTCTCAGTCTTCTGGCTTGTATTCTAAATGTGGTAAAATGCTTCTTTATTTCAATACTGACCTAATTTTTTTGAACTGAGCCTGTTTCTGAGTTTAAGTCTGTTCTTGCCTTTGCAGAAATGGGAGTTTCTTTCAGCCAAAAGAGAGTATCAAGGAAATGGGGGGAAAAAACCAACAATAACAGCAAAATTATTCATTTTCTATATTCTTTAAAGAAAAAAGTTCTTCCCTGAGTTTATCTGTGAAAAGCCAACAAGTAGAAATTCTTCATAAAACTGATGAGAACAGAATATAAAATAGTTTTTTATAAACATAAAAGATAGTCAACCTCAAATAAAATAATAATAATAATAATAGATTCAACCACATTGTGTGTACACTTCCAGGAAAGTTTGATGCATTCCATTCTAAGCTCCTAGCCCTAGGCAAACAGAGAATCATAGACGGAAATATGCCACGGGCAGCACTAGAAGCAGCATCACAGTTCATTAACAGAATAAAGCAAAAAAATGGTTAGGTAAACGAATCTACAACATAAAAAGGTGCTGGTGATGAATCTGTAATAAAGTAACATAAGCGAGGTTTACAGTATTTTTTTTTACCAGGAAGCCCAATTGTAAACATTTGCATTTAACTATTGCCCCCCCTCAAACCTAACCAACCACACAAACAAAAATCATCTTTTATGACTATAAAATCATGAAGAATTTGTACTGCATGGCTCTTTGTTTTGGTGTTTTTCAGAGTAAGACATGAGCTGCATTAAGTAGCTTCGCTGATTTCTCCATCTTGAGTAACGGCCAGTTCTGGAACTTCATTCATCCTCAGAACCTCTGCATAGAGCAAATAATTATGTAGGCTTCTGGGAAGTGGCAACTGACAGATAAAACTGTCAGATCGTAGGTGTTCTGGTTTTACACTGGACCGAATTTCCAAACGGCAAAGGTGGGTGAGGGACGGAACAGAGGCTGGAGAAACAAAAAAAGGCAAGATGAATTTTTTTTTTCATTTTCTTTTTTAAATCTTTCCAATTCTTTGTAGTAAAAGAGAAAGCATATGTTACCTAGATTACTTTTGAAAGATTTGTTGGGTGGGGATGACCACAACAAAATTTATTTATTACTTTTATTCCTTTTCCAGCCTTCAGCTGGTTCCTCTCTCTCTAGTTGCTGGCCACATATTGAAAGTCAGTTTCTGGGTCACATAAAACTAAATGTTCACATTCTAAAGATGCGGCCATACCAGTTGGTATTTAAGAAATGGATGAACTAAATTTAGAAATGATGGACACTTAACGCCGGCAAATACCCTACCCCTCTGACTCTGTTTTATTGCAAATGGTCTCTAGACCGACCACATCAAGTGAATAAATAAGTAATTTGCAGTATTCCTCTTTTTATCCATGACATAGAATGAAAATTTAAAACTGACATAGAGAGAAAAGGAGCACTTATTGAGTACATGATATGCCACATGCCCATACACTTCACACACATTATCTTTCTATCTTCATTAACCCTGTGAGGTATATACTATCACGCTCCCATATAGGTTAAGAAAACAGAGGTTTAAAGAGGATTAGGTAACGTTCCAAAGATTATACATCTTGTACATGGTAGAGCCAGGATTCAAACGCAAGTACCTATGACCCCAAAGCATGCACACACACACTTAAAACTACTGCTGCCAAAAGCTAATTACCAATTAAGGAACAATACAGAGGTACTTACTTAAGAATTTTAAGATAGCATTTCATTTTCCAAGATGAGAAGTGTTAACTAAAGAAGCTAATGTTGGGGCACCTGGGTGGCTCAGTCGGCTAAGCGTCTGCCTTTGCCTCAAGTCACGATCTCAGGGGCCTGGGATGGAGCCCCACATTGGGCTTCCTGCTCAGCAGAGGGTTTGCTTCTCCCTCTCTCTCTACTGCTACCCCTGCTTGTGCTTGCATGCTCTCTCTCTCTCAAATAAATAAATAAAATCTTTAAAAAAAAAAAAAAAAGAAGCTAATGTCCATAGAAGCTGGGAGTATTAAAAATTAGTTTTATGTGTGAATCAAATATAAAGTCTTTTATTAGTCTAAGAAATCATTTACAAATCCTCATGAAATGTGACAATGGGGCACCTGGGTGGCTCAGTGGTTTAGGCCTCTGCCTTGGAAGGTGTAGAAGATGTTAGAGAATTAGAATGGCAGGTCCTACAGGGGATTAGTTTACAGAACACTGGACTTGGAGTCAGACCAGCTGGTCTGATATCAGCTGGGCTCCTGATAGTATTTGCTATCAATACTATCAATGTTAATCCATCATCTAACATTTTAGTTTAAGTTTACTGGCTTAAATGTAGTTTTGTTTGTTTGTTTTAATTTTATTTAAAGTAGGCAGAGGGGCAGGCAGAGAGAGAGGGGGAAGCAAGCTCCCTGCTGAGCAGAGAGCCCAAAGCAGGGCTCGATCCCAGGACCCTGAGATCATGACCTGGGCCGAAGGCAGAGGCTTTAACCCACTGAGCCACCCAGGTGCCCCTTAAATGTAGTTTATTAAAGAGTGTGGGAAACTCCTAAACTCCTCACAGTTTTTTCAAAATGCCAAATAAGAAAAGCTAAGGAGTTACCTGATCTTGTACATAAACCTGAATCTAAGAAAAGATGAGAATTTTCTTAAACCATAACTCATAGACTCCCCGTTACAGATAGTAGGATTACAGCATCTACAATACATAGTACATTTATTTCTAGTGTTTCTATATCTATAGTTTGTTTAAATTTTATCCTATTCTGTAAAACTTAAAGAAACTTAAAGAAACTTTTTCTCACTTCTAAGATGGGAAAATACAGGTAAGGAGAACAACACAGAGATAATCAAGAATGCATATAAAAAGCATGCCCCAACTGTAAAGCCCATAGTTTTTCAAATGAGTACATGGGTTCAACTTCAACGAGTAGGTTAACCATGTTGAACTATTACATAATAAAGAAGCGCTCTCACCCAGTGAGATCAGGAACAATCCTAATGTCACTGGGTATGCACAAATGTCATAAAAGCTTTAGAAACAAGCATAACTGATTCTCGGGAAGCATACAACTCAGCCTGTATGAACACCAGCACGTAGGCATACTAGCAAGTAGCCCGTACGCTGCAAACACTAAGCACACCACAGGCATGGCTGGGTGGAACTGACAAAGGAAGTGACAAGACAGGGGTATGTGAGTTACAGGGAGGTTGGCTGAGAGAATTTTTACTTATATTCAGTTGGAGTTTAATATGCTTCTTAGTCAAATGAAATCTCTTCTTTCTGCACACTCTTTGACGTAGATCCTTACTACACACCCAGAAGGAAGATAAAGGATGGCTGTAGAACCTGGAGGAGAGGAGCCCACCTGGGGCTAAAGGATTCTTAATGCCTCGCCAGTTTCTCTGACTTGACAGGTCACCGACTTACAAGCTCCTCAGGCTGAGGAGATCTCCTATGGTGGCCCCACCGCCTCCTGCCAACAAGCCTTTCCAGGCCATCTGACTGTCCCACCGTAGCACTATCTTCAAAGCTAAAGAAACCATTTGTTTGTTTGTTTATTATGTGTTTATGTATGTATATGTAATATGTATGTGGAAACTTAATCATTTGTGATCAAGCCCCCTGGGACAAGTACACATCTGCTATGAGAAGTTTAAGTAACTTGCCCATGTTGACACTGTATACATCAACAAAAGAGCTGATATTACATCCAAGTGATTTGACTCCAAGTCTAGGGTTCCTTGAAATTTGAAAAGCCCAAAATAATTCTCTAACATCTTCTAAGCCACTGAAACTATCCTAAGTTTCAGAAGATCTTTCCATTTCATAAAAATTAAAAAAAAAAAAAAAGGAGTAAAGTTATTTGAGATTGGCTACAATTCTAATTGTACCATTTTGGTTCTTCTCCTGTGAACACAATAGATCAATGGAACCATGAACAGTGAGAGGGAAGAACTATATTCACTTGAACTGAAGGGAGTCTTTCATCTGCAGATTATTAACACAGACAGATATACACTGCAGGGACATCTTAGTTTAATATGCCACTGAATACTAAGGGAACTTTATAATCACATATGCAATATTTCAAAGCTTGCAAAATTCCTATGAAAGTTTTAGTGACGCATAGTATTTCCATATGTGTTACCACTAGGCTGATAGAAGATCAAGCCATGTCTTGAATTTATAATATGAAATAGCCCAGAAGCTCTACATATGTAAAAACATACTTTCATGAAAACCTGTTAAAACCAGATTTTAATTTGTTAAATACATCTCTGTCTTCTTGGATTATGGCACTGATCATAGCCTAGAAAATGTTTGAAACCGTGCCATACAGAAGATATGAACAGACATTTCTGCAAAGAGAATATCCAAATGGCCAACAGACACATGAAAAAGTGCTCAACATCACTGGGCATCAGAGAAATACAAATCAAAACCACAGTGAGATACCACCTCACACCAGTCAGAATGGCTAAAATTACCAAGTCAGGAAACGACAGATGTTGGTGAGGACGCGGAGAAAGGGGAACCCTCCTACACTGTTGGTGAGAATGCAAGCTGGTACAGCCACTCTTGAAAACAGAATGGAGGTTCCTCAAAAAGTTGAAAATAGAGCTACCCTACGACCCAGCAATTGCACTACTGGCTATTGACCCTAAAGATACAAATGTAGTGATCCGACGGGGCACGTGCATCCGAATGTTTATAGTAGCAATGTCCACAATAGCCAAACTATGGAAAGAACCTAGATGTCCATCAACAGATGAATGGATCAAGATAGGTATACACACACACACACTGGAATACTATGCAGCCATCAAGAGAAACAAAATCTTGCCATTTGCAACGGCATGGATGGAACTAGAGGGCATTATGCTAAGGGTATTATTATATGCAGAGGGTATTATTCTGACTGAAATAAGTAGTCAGAGAAAGACAATTATCATATGATCTCTCTGATATAAAGAATTTGAGAGGCAGGGCGGGGATTGTGGGGGCTAGGGGAGGGAAATGAAACAAGATGGGATCAGGAAGGAGACAAACCATAAGAGACTCCTAAACTTACAAAACAAACTGAGGGTGGCTAGGGGGTAGGGAGGGTAAGGACAGGGTGGCTGGGTTATGGACACTAGGGAGGGTATGTGCTATGGTAAGTGCTATGAAATGTGTAAGCCTGATGATTCACAGACATGTACCCTGGGGCAAATAATACATTATATGTTAATAAAAAAATAATAAAATGAAAAAGAAAAAAGAAAGAAACCATGCCCTAATTTTAAGTCACTTTTCTGACCCAATCATATTCACTTTAGTATGTTAAGCCTAGTTTATCTATACATCCAGTAGCACACAAACAACCTTTATCTTTTCATTCCTATACAGAATTCTTCAATTTTGTTCTGTTGTATGTATTGACAGAACATTCAAAATAGAAGGCTAAATGTCTTATGGTCTCACTTACGTGTGGAGTATAAAGAAAATCATGGAGGGCATCGTGAGAAGGAAGGGAAGGGCGAATGGGGGGAAATCGGAGGGGGTGTTGAACCAGGAGAGACTGTGGACTCTGAGCAACAAACTGAGGGTTTTGGAGGGGAGGGGGGGGGTGAGCCTGGTGGTGGGTATCGAGAGGGGCACGTACTGCATGGAGCACTGGGTGTGGTGCATGAACAATCAATCTTGTAACACTGAAAAATTAAAATAAACAAATTTGGGAAGGAAAAAAAAAAGAAGGCTACATGTTATATGAAGTTTTACTGAGATGAAAAATGATAAAACTAAACCCCACAATTCTTAATTCATTATGCTTCTTAATGCCAACTTTATTACAGCACAGAACTACATGTAAATCATACATAACCACTTTCTATATTTTCCACAACCAATCATCTCCAGCCTGCCCTCATGCCAATATTCAAATGATCTATCTGCCTGGACTATATTTCCGTGGTTCCTCTGCGTGGCTTTCCACATCAAATGTATTTATTTAACTTCTGGGCCGTCTAGTACAATTTATATTTCCATCATGAATATACTGTCTTTCTGGTTGGCTTCCATCTTTGTTTCCAGTCTTTCTTAATTTACTAGTATAGTCTCTCTTTCACTGATTACAACCAAAAACTCTAGACAACATATAAAAAGCAATTACCTGTGGGTTCTGAAAAATAAATAACAGAAAGATTAGGGCAGGAAATCAAAACATGGGGAATGACCAGTAGAAGAGCAATAAACAAAATGAATGGACATAGCCCCATATAGTAAAAAGACCTGTCTGGTGTTGAGAAGCAATTATTAACAAGTTGTATAACCTTGGACAAATCATTTAAATACTTTGATCTTGGGTTCTTCCTCTGTAACATGGGCATAATGTCTCATCTATAAAATGGTCATGATAACACCTCTCTTCATTGAAAGGTTGTTGATGAAGTTCAGGTTAGAACACACTCGCAAAAGCATTTTATAAACTATACATTAAAATACAAATCCTAGACACCATCTAATCTAGTGACTCCCCAAATATTTCGACTACACACCCAATGAGGGAAAAGTCTTTTGAGTACGTAACTCCAATGTGTAAATACTTAATTATATATGAATAATATGCATATACTATTAAGTTAACATTATTTGTACTATAAAACACATAAAATTAAAATAAGATAAAATAAGAAATATTTTTTAAATGTTTATTAGAGGTATAAGACCTTTTTTACTTTTACTAAAAATATGAATAATATTTTAACGAGAGTGAGGTGATTGACAAAGCTTTATAAATTTAATTCTTAGTGATTTGGCAATTCCATGATTTGGCTCTAGGTCCAGTTTATTTCGATATTTGGTTATAAGGGCTGATGTCCCTAAAAAAAATATCTTATAAAAGTATGAGGTACAAATAGGAGGAATACATCGTAGCTTAGTAGAACTAATCAGGATACTATTTGATCCCATCTACCAATTACACAAAACTTTTTATCAAAATTTATCCAATAAATTTCTATTTTTTCTGTTATCAGTTTATAAGCTAATTAGAAAGTTTTGCTTCTCTATATGTTTATTAAATGCATTCAATGGGGCACCTGGGTGGCTCAGTCGGTTAGGCAGCTGCCTTCGGCTCAGGTCATGATGCAAGGAGCCCGTGCTCAGCAGGGAGCCTGCTTCTCCCTCTGCCTGCTCTGCCTGCCACTCCCCCTGCTTGTGCTCACTCGCTGTCTCTCTCTCTTTCTCTGACAAATAAATAAATAAAATCTTAAAAAAAAATGTATTCAAAACCCAAGGAAATGTTTTCCAAGTATTTTAAATGTGTCAATATGAGAGTTTTTCTAGGTGACACACATTGTTTTTGGCGAGAAAATCACTTAACAATAGGGAGTATTTCCCAGTATCTGTTTTCACAATCATCTCCCCAAGCAAAGCTTTCTCTTAGAAAGTGGTTTCTCACTCAGTTAAAATACATCTTTACCTTAAATCAACAGAATTTTTAGAAAATATGCACTAGGTTTCATAGTACTGATACCTCTTTATCACCAAGGAAAAGCAGGTTAAGAAAAACTAGAACAGTGGTATTTTAGCAAAAAAAAAAAAAAGTATATAATCCATCTTTAAGTTCAAGGACTCTTAAATATTGTGTCATAGGAGAATAAGCAAACCTCTATATGTATAAACAATTATTGTGGTCATTCCCATCACACTATAAAGTACTACAAAGACTCTAATATATTTCAGAAGTCATGTTTTTAGGAAGTTATCCACCACGATATTACTTTGTGCTATTCCGGTTTCAACTCCTTTCCTGTATTAGCCTATTAATGATATAATAAACTCATTTCATGAATTATGTTATCTCCATTTCCTAACATCTACAAAAAAGTTAAGCTGCCCCATCAGTAGCTTTTCCAAAAAACACTTTTCTAACCCATATGAATACGTAAGTACGAAGCACTGGGCCATGTATGTTCAGTTGGGTTGGGGGGAAGGGACGGGACAAAAACTCAATTCTTACAACTACATCCCTAGTAGAGAAAAGACAAAATGAAAGGGAACTTAATCATTGATAAATAATTTCATCTTTCTCTTTCTCACCTTCATAATGCCTCTCTGGAGCCTGGAATATTTGCAAATTACTAAAATCATCTAGCCTAAGCAGTTTCCTGTGGTTATCAAATTTAAAAATTAATCATGGTCTTAGAATCTCCTAGAGAAATCCATTCTTCGTTACCCTACCCTGTTTCGGGTATTATGTAACACAGTTATCTGAGACAAGAAGAAAAAATTAGACTCAATATTACAAAGCAAATTTTAACTGCTTCTATAACTTTTCCATAAAGTTTTCAGGAACCCCCACTCTACCATAACAAACTCACCTACATCTAGAACTCTAGAGAGAACTCTCTCCACCTCTGTCCTCAAAGAAGCCTGATCCTCGCTGGCAAATTACTTCCTTGACCAATTTCTCACATAGAATTTTCTCATTCTTCCACCCCTGTCACACGTACCACGAAGTCTAGGAGGCAAATGTAGCATTCTCATGGTTCTGCACCAATTCCAGACCCGTGGCTTTCTGTCTAAATTCCAGCATACACTATTGCCTGTCCTTCCAGACTCTGTTCTCCCTTACTGCCGACACACTCAATCTTTAATATCATGGAGACCTCAGGTCCCCAGACTCTTCCTACCGCTGGCCTATCAGGTCCCTTCCTTTCTCATGTCCTTTCCTATTCAGACTGGATTCCAGGAGGCCCATCACTTATGTTATTTTATCATCCTCAATTCTTCTTCATCTGCTCTGACAATCCCCAGGGCCAATCTAATCACTCTCTTTTGGTACCTCAACACAGAGAAAGCGAAGTGATGCTGGGAAAAAATGATCCCATAATCATATGAGCTAGTAGCACTTGCAATCTCTACCAGGTCTGTAGGGTGCATAGGACCTCCTTCCCTAACCCCTCATTCATTTCCCACAACCACCACTCTCAATCATCCCGTTCCGACCCAAGTGTCACTTCAGTCTCCTCAGCGCCATTTCCTTTCTACTTCAGAGTAAATCAGGAGGACTTCAGGGCCCTCTCTCTCCCCGCAGGCCTAGTTCTCCAACTGTAAACTTATCTCCAACCACACCATCTTCACAGCTCTTCTCTCAAAGAAGTGGGCCTAGTTAAGGCTAATTCCATCTCCCTCTGGCTTATCTGAAAACTTATTACATAAATAATCACTTTTATCTAACTAAATCTTTAATGCTGTTGTTGTTTTTACAAACTGAGACCCCTTAATCTATAAAACACATCAAGCCTTTGCCATGACCCTGCATCATTCCCTTAGCCACTGCACTAAGAACTATGCTCGCTTTATTTCTTCATAAATTCTGTCAGTGTCTAACACAGAGCTGACATGTAATTAAAAAATCCACTCACTAAGGAATTAATGGATATAAACAGCGAGATTTGTAAATGTCCACCTATAGAAATACTTACATGATAGCTTCTCTTCAGTGAAGACTTCTGCCTATGGTCCATATTTGTAACTAACTAAAATTACAGACTGAACAATTAAATGAATTAAATGAATAAATGAATAAATCAGATTGAACAATGAATGAATCAATAAATGAATAAATCAAATGAATAAGCTATCAGGAGCTAAAGCTTCTATTCTAATTGACTTTCCACCTTAAAATAGATATTTTGGGTCTAGGAAAATAATTTTTTGTTTTAATTGGGATATAGCTATCCCCAAGATCCGCCTGCACATACCCAACACAGTACATATGTAGGGGGAGTAAGACGGTCTTTCAAATAATATTGGTGACATGATACGTGGAGTACTTTTTAAAAATCTGTTTTAGGGGCACCTGGGTGGCTCAGTCCGTTAAGCGTCTGCCTTCGGCTCAGGTCATGATCCCAGGGTCTTGTGATTGAGCCCCACATTGGGCTCCTTGCTCGGCGGTGAGCCCACTTCTCCCTCTCCCTGCCGCTCTGCCTACCTGTGTTCTCTCTATCTCTCTGTCAAATGAGTAAATAAAATCTTAAAAAAAAAAATCATTAAAAATTCTGTTTTAATTGCTCTAGGACAATTTCTCCTCTCTTAGCTTACCAACAAACTACTGACAACATCAGAACAGTTCTAATGGCAAAATGTCCCAGCAACTATGGCTACAACCTCTTAGTTCCTAGTTTAGCAAGAATTTCCCCACCACACACACACACACACACACACACACACACAGAGTCATGTGGATTAGTAAGAATTGCTATGTGACGCTACACTTGGATTAGTAAGAGGCTGTGTGAAACTAAAATTATAAATGGGCAGATGGAATCTTGTTAAAATTTTAAGTTAACTATAAGTTTCTCATTAAAAAAACAAAACTAAGTCTGGCTCTTAAATCTAACAATAAGGGCAGTCTTTAGGACATTGTTAATCAAGGCACAATTCCGCTGGACTTATAAAGGCCAACAATATGGCTGGAATCTTGGAGGTCAAGTTTCCTACTCTATAAATAGAAGATTACATGTTTAATTTTTCAAGATGAGAAGCAATTACTGTTGGGTTTCTTAGTGATAATGCCTCAAACCAGAGGAAATGCCTCGAGAGTTAAAAGCCACTGTGAATAGTGGCTTCTGAGTCTCACCAAATATTGAGCTTTATTAATTATATGGGCATGGTCCTTACACGATACACCATTTTTCCTATAGTTTTAAAAGGACAACTCTTTACTCCACATATTTTCCTGATCCCTACCAAATTTAGAGACCTTTCAATTTACTGAACGTTTTATCTGAAAACTGCAAGTTGGGGTTTTGCAAATCAGTATCCAAAATAAGAAGCAGGTGGGTTTTATTTGAGCGATTCCACCACACAGCATTTGTATAAATACTCATTACCAAATACACTACTACATTATTTGGAGCTTTTATTGACCTCTCCCTGGACATGGACCATAGCACTACCATGAGAGTCAAAGTAGCAGTCATTAGCCTGAAATAAGGTTGTGCCACACCTCCCATCTTTTTAACACGTAACTTAATGATATAAAAGATACATCTTAAGAGGCACCTGGCTGGCTCAGTTAGTGAAGCATGGACAGCATTCTTGATCTCAGGGTCAGGAGTTTGAGCCCCACGTTGATATAGAGATTAGTCAGAGTAAATAAATGACTAAACTTTGAAAAAAGATATATCTTGAAAGACGTATCTTCAAGAAAGGAGATTCACCTTTTGCACAAGATATATGCTCTTGCTATAGATAACAGAAAAATGTTCTTTAAAGCTGGATACATTTTATTACCTTAAACCAGAAATGGCTTGAGTAGCCAACTGGAATGCTAATTATTACCAAAAATGTATACTTCAAGTGTACACGATGTTATATATGTCAATTATATCTCAATAAAGCTAGGGAAAAAATATTCCCAGAAAGAATTATAGATCAGCTGTTGCTAAATTTAAATTCTATTTCTGGTAGTTATTCCTCAATTTTTTAAATGCAAATGTAACAATCTCTTAAAATAAGGTGCTACATGTTGTCAGTTTGGTGCACTTACTGTACTTCATGATAAACTTATCATGAAGAGTACGCGAGCATCGCTCCAAACTACGAGTACTGCTCAAAGTTTCAGAGGAAACTCTGGTTGTGGATACTTGCTCAGCCCACCATATTTAGCATATTTGGGTTTCACAAATAGACCACTTAACCTATCACAAATCAACCTTTATGTTCCATTTTTGTTTTGCTTCTACTTTTGAAGCTTGACTATCTCTTAAAAATATGTTCTCAACTCAACCTGCAACACAAAATAGCTGTACTCTGAATCTAAAATGTACAATGTACATGTAAATGTACAATGTAAATGTAATTAAAATTTAAATTAAATTAAGTTAACTTACAATGTAAAATGTGATTCGTTGTTAACTACTATTATTACTACTACTGAGTTGAGTGGCACCTGGTTGGTTCAGGAAGAGCTGTGACTCTTGATCTTGGGGTCATGAGTTCGAACACCATGTGGGGTATAGAGATTACTTAAATAAATTTTTTTTAAAGAAATTGAGTTGAAAAATACAATATTTAGAGAAAACTGCTGAAGTAAATTATAGGTCATCCACTCCTCCAGGTATCACAAATCCAGCGCTGGTCAAGTCAGACCAACAGATACCTTAACAAATACATGGATGACACTGTACTGATGATCCCTTCAGAACTACTTTTACTACTAAACAATAAAATAACTACTTTTATTGAATTATAGTTTGGTATGACAGCAAGAGCCCACATTGAAGACTGGTAAAATAAAGTCCCAGGAAACCATGGCTGCCAAGATATTGTCTAAAAAACTGTCCTGAATATTACTTCTGAGCAGTAAGTTTGTTTGACATCATGATCTCTGTAACCTAGTGTCAATGACTACAGAGGTTAGTCAGAGCCAAACTTCAAGCCTATCCACAGACAAGTTTCAGATCATCATGCTCCATGCTCTCCCTGACTCCATTTTAGATCCATCCCCAACATTACTTTTCATTTCTCTTTTGCTTTCACTTTTAACTTCTCTTTAACTCTGCTTTACTGTTTTGTGGTAATCTACATGTATAAATGACTTTAAACCCTTTTTAGAACAAAGCAGAACACTGAAATGAACAGATCAAGAGAGTTTCCTGGGGCCCTTTAGATTCTTTATAGAATCCAGATTCATATAATACTCTGGATAGAATTGTACATATTTGATCATTAAAGGGGGGGATGAACTAAGCCAAGTGCTTTTATCCCTAAGAATTTAATTACTTAGATTTTATCTTGGACAGCTGGTCAGGGATTGGCAAATATTTTTATTAAGAAGTCTACTACTACATGGTTAAAATAACATTTCTAAGAGGTGTATATACAAGGCAGATGACTTAAAAAATTGTCATTAAAGCTGTGGTCAGTAAATTTTACCTGGTATACACTTCCTTTCTGATGCAAAAAAAACCAAAAACTTTTTGAAGACAAATCTGACTTCATGATTAAAAGATGAGCAGCAAGGGACTAGTTGTCTTTTTTATTTATAAACTACCAGAGCAAGCTGCTATTTTCTTATGGAGGAAAAAGCTAAGGAAAGGAGAATTTTGACCAAGTACATGGCATCTCCAAGACCTGAAAAGGGCCTTAAAAAGGAAAAAAGTGGAGAAAATCCTTTCCTTGAGATAGATACTACTAGTATACCTAATGAGCTATGGAGCTGACATTATCTAGGAGCTCACTAATAGTGTAGAGCTGCAAGAAGCATCTTTTCCAAAAAATTTAAAGAAACATATTGACAATGTAATTTCTACTACCATGATAAGTTACTGGAGAAAGTGGATAAAAGCAAGACTCATATATTTGAGAGGTGTCAAGAGTTGTTTTTCTGGGCTCACTCCCATTAGTGTTAGAACACTGGCCATGTTTCTGCTCACCAGAAGTCCTACAACTAAAGATCCAAATAAAGATAACCTACATACATAAATGGAGTGTCAGGGTGCCTGGGTGGCTTGGACGGTTAAGTGTCCAACTCTTGATTTCAGCTCAGTTCTTGATCTCAGGGTCATGAGTTCAAGCCCTGAGTCGGCCTCCATTTTGGGCCTAGAGCCTACTTAAAAAATAAGAAATGTAGTGTCCCAAAAAGGGAAGCTGGGTATACTGAGAGAGAGCCTTGAACTAAAGAAAGGAAGAAAAACATAATACTATTGGAAATTCGGACAACTGAGTAGATGGGCATGTCTTTTCCTCAGCCTTACTAAAATCTGATATTAAATGGCTCTCATTATCTGCACAAGAGGAACCACACAAGTATACCTTGAAAGACCAGTATAACAAGCAGGAAGAATGCAAGCTTTTCCTAGGTAGTGTGCAATAAGAAGAGGGTTGAAAAGGCTTTCCATGATAGGAATTAAAAGGCCTTCCTAAAACCAGACAACCCAAGAGACAAGGTAGATCGGAGTCTCTCAAAAAGCACTGCTGACATTTGAGGCCATCTACTTCTTTGTCTGCCCTGCACACCATAGAATGTTTAGCAGCATCCCTCCCCTCTATCCCATAGATGACAAGAGCCCCCTTACCAGCTGTGACAACAAAAAGATGTTGGCAGATCTTGCCAAATACCAGGGCAAAATCATCCCTATTGAGCAAGACTGCTATTGATGAAACAAGTAACAAAGAGCTGCCAAGAATAACTCACAACTCTGGGTCAATAGCTCCCAAACTATTCCACTTCTCAAAACAGGATACAGAAGGAACAGCAGGACCGGTAGGAAAAATGACAAGTTCAAATTTTGGATATGTCAAAATGTAAGAGATACCAAGTAGAGACGTACAAAAAGCAGTTGGATACATGGGAATTGAACCAAGAAAAGAGGTCCTGGCTAGAGAAGTTGGTCAGAAAAGCATTAGCCACATTAGTACCTCTGAGAAAGACTTTTATAAATCTTCAGCCAAAATAAACTCCCCTTAGAGATAATGATTATTACCTTACACAAGCTCTACCTAGTGCCTAATTAAACAAGAAGCCCTTGATGAATTTACTCCACTGCAGGGTAATGTACTCATGCACAAGTTTTACCTTTATCTGGACAAACCTACCATATGTTAAAGTCTTTAGAGTAAACTCTCACATATTTCTACTAATTGATATACTGCAATAATTTTCCCATTTGGCATATGCTGCCTCATTTGACTTTTGTTCCCAAATCCATTGTCCCAAATTCTATCTATTTTGAATAGACACTTGTTCTGTGCTACTTCAGATACATAATTAGTAAAAGAAGATGCAATTCTCAACATTAAGAATTAAATGCAAGTGAATTTTCCAACATTATCATTAAAGAAATTCTGTATGAAAAGACTCAGACTCCAAACAGATTACTTTTTTCTTCAATAGAAACTCTCTAAGAGTTTGAATCCACCTCAGTTCAAGAGCATATTTTCCTGAATGTCTGTTTTTGATTGAGAAAATTTACTTAAATGTAATTTTCCAAGAAATTACAAGACACATTTCTACATATGCATAAGTTCACTTGTTAAAAACCTATTCAACATGCTTTATGAAGAGCTATACATTTCATGCAAAAATAGCAGTGAAGAAACAATTTTCCTAACTTAAGACATATAATCTCTTTAACAAAATATAGTCAAAGTAAAATAAATCTGAATAAGTAAACAGGAATACTTTGCAATATATTATGTTTAGTTTAAACTGGTTTCCTTATGTAAAATCTTCTACTGTGTGCTTTTTTATAACTAGCTTAAAAAATTTAGTGAGAGGAAGTTGAGAATTTGTTTTAAAACAGTCATTTAAAGTATCAATCAATTCACAAAATTTTCAACAAGCGTACCTTGACACTTTTATCATACCAACACACTGGCATGCATTCAGTAAGAACAGGTATAAATAAGGGATGGTGATAGTTTCTTTTAGAGATGATAAATTATTAAAGAGAGAACACAAATCCACACACACTCCTAGGAGGAAAATTAGGTTTAGCATTTTTCTGAGCACAAACTAAATATACACTAACAAAAATTTTAGGACTCACTTTTGTTTACATAATCCTTACTAGGAATAAAAGGATACCACTAAATAAAAATATCGATAAATATCTGTTCCTGAGGCTAAACTTACCAAATCAGATATGACTTTTGTTGAAGGAAACTATGACCCCCGCCACCACTACCACAGCCCCCATCCTTTCCCCACATAAAGAAAATGCAAATGATGCCCAATTTAATATATGTTCTCCAATGGCTCTGGTCGCTTAAAATTATAACATAGCTAGAGGAGGAAGAGAAGAAAAAAGTAGTGAAACATGTTTAAAATTGTACTTTCTTACCAATATGTTGCTGCAAAGCCCAAGAGGAGCTTGAGGCACGAGTGGAGAGCATCTTCTCTACAGTTGGAGGAAGCCTCTTCCAATTGGTAAACTCCAAAGTGAAGATAAGGGTGTCATCACTGACTGAGTCAATCCTATATCGGAAAGACGTTAACACACCATTAAACACAAAAGAGTTCATCCTGAAAACAAACACCACATAACTATTCTTACAACATCACAGTATAGAAGGAAGAGCGAAAACTGAGGCACAGAAAATAATTGTGTAACTGGAGGCAAGTTCAGTGGATACGAATAATGATCTACAGGTTCCTATAAGAAAATGAATCAACTCTGTATAGTTGTCCAGGAGATGACCGGGAGTCTCCATTTCTCAGCAGCAGTGGTAAGGAAAAGAGAGACAGCACCAGCGCCATCAGTGGATTTGCCGTTACCTCCTCCCCCTGGGACCATCTTGCTGAACCTAGACTGGTCCCCCTCACGTAACACACAATTTAACAGCCCTGAAAGAATAAAGCCCAAACACCCAAAGTTAACTCTAAACTGAATATATGGGAGAGACGGCCTTTTTCTGTCCAACTCCCAGGGACGTACAATTGTTCCCCTCTAGGAACCTTTCCCACTATAGATTCAGTTCTAAAAGATGTACCAGAATAAGTTTTGTCTTTAAGGACTGAAAGTGTTCAAGACAAACAGTTCTCCCTCTATTTTTTCAAAATAATGTCAAGTTTTCCTATCAATCCAGCCAGAGGAGACTTCTCCCAAATTTTATAAGCACTTGAATCCTACTGAACAGAGCATTAGTCTAAGAAAAGTTTGGGTTTCTTTTTTTTTTTTTAAAGATTTTATTTATTTATTTATTTATTTATTAGGAAAGAGAGAGAGTGAGAGAGAGAAGGTCAGAGTGAGAAGCGGACTCTCCATGGAGCTGGGAGCCCGATGTGGGACTCGATCCCGGGACTCCGGGATCATGACCCGAGCCGAAGGCAGTCGCTCAACCAACTGCGCCACCCAGGGACCCAAAGTTTGGGTTTCTAACTTTCCTCTAAATCACCTCTACTACTTACAAACATGTTGCCTAAATTCTTTAAGCCCTAGATCGTGGTCTCTAAAATGAGAATAATACTTACTCTGCCTATCTCGGGTCATTTTTGTGAAAATAATATGAAACAATAAACATACTTTTAAAACAAAATTGTTACATAAATATTTGCTATTACTAGAACTGGTCTGAAATTTTCAGTATTGCATTTTTGATACGACTTAAAACATTATACACATGAAATTTAGTCACAGCTTAAGGGGAACTTCAAATTCTAACAGGATTATTTATCTTGTATTCAACTAGATACTCCCCTACTCTATCAAATTGTTCAAATAAAAATAAAATGATTAGGGCCTCTGGTAATTATTTCAGAAATTCTTTCCAAGGTTGCTTTTTTGAAGACATTACTGAGCAAGGACTAAAGAAGGGGGGAAAAATAGAAGGAAAGGAAAGCAATTGAGTAATACTCTCAACATATCACCTCAAAGATAACTTAATTCTCATAATTCAGGGTCAAGGTGTCCTTGATATGACTGATTAGAGAGTATAAAAATTATTTCCCAAATTATTAATTCTCTAATATGCAAGCATAAATAAGAAAGAACTTAAAGTGTAGCACAAATGCTTTAGGAATATCTTCTACTTCTTGGGAAGCTGTCAGTGAAATCACAACTTATCAGGAAATATTGAGAATAAATAAAATGATAAAATATACTCAAGAGTAAACAATCCCCTTGAATTTCTAGTACCCTGCACCAAAGGTTACTTAATTCTAGCTCCTTATTTCTTTTTTAATGTCTTCATTTTTCTGCTAAAGTGTGCTTTAAGTTTCACTGTGACCAAACACAAAGTCATTTTTATGCAGTTATCTAAACACGCACATAAGAAATAAATCTGTTTATACAGCTTTCGTTAATATAATGATGAGTGTATTCTACCAATGCTGATAATGCCACTAAAAATGTATTGTTACTGTACTACATTGACCATTACATTATACAAAGCAGTTGTACAATCATAAACAAGTGACAGTTAATCAACTAAATGCACAGATGACATTTATTTTCCATTATTCACCTATTACATTTGGGCAAGGGTGGGGGGAGGTACTTAGTCTTGCATTAACGTTGAAAAAATATTTCAACTCTGTAGATTATATTGTGACAGGCAATTATTCAGCCAGATACATTTTTTAAGACTGTTTAAAGCAAGCAATACTAGGAAAGACATTTATAATTTACATGACAAAGATTAAGCAACAGACTTACGTGTGATATAAATAAGATACAACCAAAATCCACTTAAACAACATATTAGAATTTTTATGGGAGAATTTTTCTTATAACAGCTCTTTGAATGTAAATTTGATCAAAGAAAGCAAAACATTTATCATATTCAGCATAAACACTAGCTTTATCCATTCAATAAAAGATCAGTAAACAAAAATTTGACCATGTTAAGCATTTTCATTGCTAAAGTGAAATTTTCCATGGTATTTTTCTAATGAATATAAAGTGACTAAAGTTACTCATTTGGAGTAAAATATATGCAAGTGGTATTCTCAGTTCAGACAGATGAAAGTTTTGCAATTTACTTCAAAATAAATTGTAGCTTACTGTTCTCAACTCTTTTCTGTTCTAATACACCCAATGAATATGGCACACAGAAATATGACAATAAATACAGAGTACACATTCTTTTTCTTTTTTTCTTTTAGAGAGAGAGCATCACCCTGGGGTGGGGGGCGGGGGGAGCAGATGAGGAGAGAGAGAGAATCTGAAGAGAATCTGAAGCAGGCTCCACGTCCAGTCCAGAGTCCCCAGAGTCCAACACGGGGCTCAATCTCATTCCAGAGATCATGACCTGAGCTGAAATCAAGAGTCAGGGCCCTTAACCGACTAAGCCACCTAGGTACTCTATACAACACACAAATTCTTAAATGGACTATTCACATGAGGAGAGGGAGAATCCTGTATCAAGATTGGGGAATGGAAGAGTATATTTTACAAAGCCTTCTGGGAGAATAAAGCTAAATAATTCCCTCTCCTTCCAGCAGTCTAGGTGGTTGGCTGAGGAGAAGAAAAGAGGCAATGCTTAATTTTTTTTCCTATATATGTTCTTCCTAATTTAGGAATAGGAAGGAGCAAGAAAAGTTGGCACATATCCCTCCCAGCTTAGGCAAAGGATCAAAGTAGCTGAAATTAAGTGATATAATTATAGGATCCATGTGGACACACAGGACGAAGGCAGCAGAGCACAGTGGTTAGAAAGACAGACTTGAGCCACACTACGGGACAGCCTAGGTTCAAACCTAAGCTCTAGCACTAACTAGCTATGTGAGCTTGAGCAAGTATATTAAATACTCTGGGCTTCAACTTCCTTCTCTATAAAATAATAATAAGAGTATCTACTGTATTCTATATTAAATGAGTTAATACAGTAACAGTTAATACAGTAATTTAAGTAAACTTAAAATAGTGCCTACTAAGTGTTGGTTAAAGAAAAAGTAAACCAGAAACCAGAAGGGAATGTGAAGACTAAAAGTAATGGACAAGTAATACTGAGTAGAATTAGTAGCTTCAGTGGAGGAACATAAAGAATACGACTGAGAAGAGAGTGGGTGCCATGAGGACAAGCACTACTTGGGTGACAGAGAAATGGGGACACACTGTCAGGGCTGTCCATAGCTATCCCACTTGCTAGCCTGGATTTACAGCAGCAGTTGGAGAATGAATCCTAGAAATGTGAAAGGCAATTGCTGCTAGCTGTCAGGAGCCCCACACAACCATAAAATTCACTAAGCTAATAGTTAAGGGTCCTTAAATAACTTTGTCAATACCTAGATTTCTTAGCAAGTGTTTCTATCTCAGTATGCATGCACACGTACAAGGGGTTTAAGACAAATAAGCACCTACAAATAACTTGTAAAGATCAGGGATTCCTCAATGAACTGTCAGTAATCTTTATATTTCATTCAATTATCTAAAAAACACAATGGATTTCCATGAAATTTTATTGAAAAGATATAGAGAGTTGCAACAATACTCATTGCAACAATGAGTATCTGACAAATGACTGGATATTAGTCAGCCAGTAGGAAAGGGGTAAATACAATTAGGTACTCAACCTGTTTTAAAGCTATACACGAAAAAGTAAAATGGGAATCAGAATGTATATCTCAACTTTGTTTTTATTTCTATGTTTCTCAAACAACCTACCAGAAAGCAGTTTTTCCTTACAAATCACTTACCTGAAAGAGTATCAAAAAGGATGATAACCCTAAGCATAAAACCTCTACTTGGTAAAAATTCCTGAATTCTATATATTGGCAGATGTAATAAAAAGGTGAGATACTGGGATCCTGCCAAATACAGACCTGTTCATCATCTGCAGATGGAGAAGCCACCAAAGGAAAGATGGAGACCTAGAAGTCCAGACTAAAGGTACAAGTACAGAACATTAATGTTGCCTGCATGACCCCGAAGAGGATGTCTTTTCTAATGAAAAACTCAAATACCAAGATATCAAAGCACTTTTCTGCCAAAATGCAAAATACAGTATTTGACTAAACATTATTTCAGTGAATGCTAGTTTTTGAAGCACAAAAATGAAGCCATCTAGATGTTTCATGGAAATTTTATAAAATACACATGTCCTCCATTTTCCTGGAGACTTTCATTCTATTTTTTTCATTTGACTTGAATTTTCAGGCCAAAAGAGTTCTTTCATTGCTACAATTACCTCCTCAGTTCTATCTAGACACTTAAAACTTTTGTAAAAGCTGGAAGCTGGCAGAAACAGTGTCTTCTTGCCCAAGAAAAATCCTGACCCAACTTTCATATATCATCAGTTACTTCAGAAATCAGTATTTATTAAGGGAGACCAAGTTCAAATAGACAAGATGCTACAGGACAAGAGTATTCACTCTAGTAGACTAAGGGACAATAGAAATCTCCAAAGCAGCTACAATCATTTTGTCACATGCATTTTTAAGAGCAAGAGAGTTGGCCTAAGTAGAAAAAATAGCCCTCTCCAAAGAATGCATCCTTCCCTACTCCCTTCTAGTCACCTCTTAGCTTTTATTAGGACTTTAATATTCAGTCTCACTATTAGCAGCCCTCAACTCCTTCACCCCAACCTAGCCATCATGTGCACACACACACACACACACACACACACACACACACACCCTTCTCCCAATATGGGAATCTTAAGAAATTGGGGGAAATTGAAGGTAGTATACTCACTCAAAAAGGAAAGTTCTACTATGGTAGGACTTCTTACCATGAGCTGCACAGTAGATTCAGTGGGTCAAATCCAGCAAGCAGGAGAGACGGCAGCCATTCCTTATATTTTATCTGTGCTTTAATCGCATGACTTATAAAATCAGAAATATGGTTCCATGGTGCCAATGGACAACCCTTCTTCAAAAAGTAGCGAAATACTGAAAACTTCTCATACTTCAGGCAGTAGGCCAAATGAAGTTCATTTAGTTGGGCTCCATATTTCAAAAGAATATTCACAATTCCAAAATATTCGCAGCTCCAAAAGAAAGAAAGAAAGAAGTTAGACTTTTATATAAAAAAATTCTTACAAATAATTAATAGTACGTACAACTGGAAAATAAATGGCAGATGGGATAACGGAATGCTGTGACATGTGTCGGGGAGGAAGAACTTCCTCCGCCCTATGGTCCTTTTAGTTGGACTCAGAATCAAACTGACACGAGACAGATTAACAGGAGAAAATCAAATTTAATAGAAGTACGGAGAAACCACAGACATGAAATTCCAAAGTCAAGGAAGCAACATGACAATTACTGAGCTAAGGAGCAGGACAGTGCCTGAGGATACAAAGGGGAGAGAGCTCATTAGCAGGAAGGTGAAATGAGGTGTTTGGAAAATCAAGGTCGTCCTATTATTCAGATTGAGTTCCTTAGGTAAAGGGAAATCTCTGATAATAGTTCTCTTTCTGTTGCTGACTCTCTCTTCTTATGTAAAGTTAGGCAGTTATGGGGGAAGCAAAGAGCTTTTCTTGCATCTGCTGGGTTTTTATTACTTTTAACTCAAAATAATCTTTATGCCGAAGTGATATATTTCAGGGCCTCTCATCCTGCAACCCTTTAACCGTCTAGTGAATCGAGACTAGGGTACTAGGGTAGAGGGAGTATTTTACCTTTTAATTTACACCCTCCTGCTTGGTTTTTAATTTTTGACTATGAACAGGTAGTACCCTTAGAATGTAAAACTTTCATCTTAAGTAGGTAAGTTTTAAAATTTTCATTGACAAATAGAAAACTCTTCTCAAATGGTGGTATTTTTGTACAATTAAGTATCTACAGCAAAATACTTAGAAGCAAAGTTAATTAACAATGTTACCAGTCCCTAAAGAGAGAGGATTCATCCTAGGATTTTCCAAGATACCATTTCCTTTAGCAAGAGTCTTAGTCAATTTCCCTTCTATTTTTAAGTTTGTAATGGTAAAAACAAGAAAAGCTTTGTTATGAACAAATATTTAACTTAGTTTTATATTTTTAAATTAATCTTTATCAAATACTTTTACAAAATAGAAGTATATCATATTATATATATTAAATTGGTTAATTTTACTTTTTTAAAATGTATCATCCAATACTGGTAGTTGTGATTAAATTGACTGAAAGTAAGTGTAACCCTTTTTTGAGAAAGCTAATTGGGCAAGATGTATCAAAAGAGATATCACAGCAAAGTTATAAGAGGCAGAGTCTCTGGAGCCAGCCTGCTCAGCTACTTATTATCCATGGAACTCTGATCCAGTTACTTCACCTTTTTGGCACACAAAACTAAACTGTACATGTATTTGTAAAATAAAATTATATGTAAAGTACATTACCATTAATTAAACTAAAATTAATTAAAATAAAATAAAATAATTAAATGAAAATAAAACATAACAGGGGATGCCAGGCTGACTCAGTCAGTGGAGCAAGCAATTCTTGACCAGAGTCATGAGTTCAAGTCCCATGTTAGGTGTGGACCTTACTTTAAAAAATAAATAAGTAGCACAGAATGGTATAAGTCTTGGGAATTTATCCAAGACAAAATCAAAAAGAAATTACATCCTATTTGTACAACGTTAACAATAGTATTATCCATAATAGATTTTAAGATTTTAAAAAGAAATTACCTGTTTAACAACAGACGAGTGGATAAGTACAAAATATGATACACTCATCAAAAACTGCAGTTATGATGGCCCTGTGACCAAATCTTAAAAAGTATTTATGCTATAAGTTTAACTGTATCAAAGCTCGGTAAAAAACTATGTACACAACTGTGGAAGAAAATATGTAATAAAATCATTCTCCCAGGGTACTTGGGTGGCTCAGTAGGCTAAGCGCCTGCCTGCAGCTCAAGTCATGATCTCAGGGTCCTGGAATCAAGCCATGCATCGGGCTCTCTGCGCAGAGAGGAGACTGCTTCACTGTCTCCTGCTGTGCTCTCTCTCTCCCTCCTTCTCACTCTTCTCTCCCTCAAGTAAATAAATTAAAACCTTAAAAAAAAATCATTCTCCCTTTGAAAGTGGCACTAATGCTATTTTAAACAACTATAAATCTAAAAAATAGTTCATTAATCACATCATGGAATCTAAGTAAATAAAGGCATAAAAATCATAGATAAAACAAATATAAAATGTTTAAGCCACCATCTTATGAAACCAACTACTTCTGAAAACTTATGTATAGAATTTGAAATCAAAGTTTTAAAGCAGTAAACTTTAATAAGCAGTAAATAGTAATAAATAGTGGTAAATAAACTATTACCTAATCCATGTGTATTTTTTTTTAGATTGTATTTATTTATTTGACAGAGAGAAAGAGATTACAAGTAGGCAGAGAGAGAGGCAGGGAGAGATGGGGAAGCAGGCTCCCCACTAAGCAGAGAGCCCGATGCGGGGCTCGATCCCAGGACCCTGAGATCATGACCTGAGCCGAAGGCAGAGCCTTTAACCCACTGAGCCACCCAGGTGCCCCTCCATGTGTATTTTTATAAATCTATGTTCTTTAATCTCATTTATGCTTTTATTTAGTTAAAACCTTAAATAGTATCTGCTTTACTTTTAGTTATTTACATAGCAGTTAGAAAAGAAAAATCGAGGGGTATCTGGGTGGCAGAGTTGGTTGGGCATCTGACTCTTGGTTTCAGCTCCGGTACTGGCCTCAGGGTCCTGAGACTCTGCCTATTTACCTCTGCACTCAGTGTGAGTCTGTTAGTCTGCTTGGGACTCTCTCTCTCTCTCTCTCCCTCTGCCCCTGCCCATTGTGGTCTTTCTGTCTCTCAAATAAATAAATAGATTTTTTTTTAAAAAAAGAAAGACCAGTAATTCTAAAATTTCTTTTTTAAAAAGATTTACTTATTTGACAAAAAGAAGGAGATAGATTGTGTGGCTGGCGGGGGTGGGGGGTGGCAGAGGGAGATGGTGAGTCTTAAGCAGACTCCATGCTGCAGGCAGAGCCCGACATGTGGCCGGATCCCATAGCCCTGCAATCTCACAGCCCTGAGCTGAAACCAAGAGTGGGATGCTCGACCAACTCTACCACCTTCCTTGGCACCCCTCTAAAAATTCTTTATAAAAATTAAAACCTCTTTGCCTGTCTACCATCTTGCTATATATTCCTGATTAGAAGTCCATCCTTCATATTACTGTTCTAGAAAATAGCCCCGTATGTATGTATTTTTTCCTCTGGTTCTTTTCAGATAAAAGAAAGCGGAGAGATTTGCTGCCAGCAGTCTTGCACTACAAAAAATGCTAAAGGATATACTTCTGACTGATGGTTCTGAACAGTTATCACCGATTGATTTCAACCACTCTGACCTCATTTGACTAGGCTCTCATGATTTTGCCTGGAGTTATTACTTGCTAATTCCACTATAGAACTGACAAGCTACACATGGACTGTTGAACGAGTTCCAATAAATATGCAGGTAAACTATGAGAAACGGCCTCACTACAAATGTAATAGGTATTCTTAAGAAGCCTGGCAGTTTTCAAGGCATGAGTGTTTACATGTACAATTCAGGGACTGGCTGAATTCTTCCCTTAAGCGCTCTGAAGCCATCAATAGCCTAACCACAGATACTTTAGCTCTTAATGATTTCGTTCTTGAAACACACTTTTGCTACAGAATACAAAGGTAAATGAGAGCCCTAAATGCAAGCTATTAGAGTAAGTGCTACAGATGGGTTCTCTAGCCATTTTCTGTTTAGAAAAAACTACAAAACAATTAGTGGCTTTCTTATTAAAATTTTAATATAGCACCCAGACATGTGGCTCCTGCTAAGAAACTTAAGACCAAGGCCAAAAGATAAACCGTTCATCTCTAAAATGTGGGAGGAACATACATACATAAAATTCCTTACAATAATGATCTTTAATGAGTATTTATTCTGTACCAGGCACTATGTTAAATGTGTTACATGGGAGATTTGCCTTAATTCCAACAAGAATCCTAAGAAGTAAGTTCTACTATTATTTCCATTCTACACACAAAAACTGGGAAGCTTAGTCACAGAACTGATAACTGGCAGAACTGGTATATTATCAAACCAAAACCTACCAGTGAATATGACACAGCAAATACTTGAAATATTGCTCCTCTATTATGAAAACTGAAAACTTCATGAAATAGTCAAATGAAATTGAGGAATATTTTAAAGCCAGACCTATGTTTCCCAAAGTATGTTCCAAGGAAGAGTAGACCCTGAAAATGATCCATATGACAAAGGCTCCATGACAAAAATATTTGAGAAATACTATATGGTATACACTGAGGTCAGAAAAGAGAGAATTGTAGGATGAACTTACTTTTTTAAAGTATGCTAGGAAAAAAATAATAAATAAATAAAGTATGCTAGTTACATTTTCAAATTAAATGCCAAAATGTCTTCCTCAACCTCGGGACACATCTCGGAAGAAGTATCTTTTTTTTTTTTTTTTTTAGATTATTTATTTGAAAGAGAACATGAAAGAGAGCATGAGAACAGGGGGAAGGGCAGAGGGAGAGGGAGAGGAAAAGAATCTAGGGCAAATGTAGACTCCCTGCAGAGTGCGAAGCCCGATAAGGGGCTTGCTCTCACAGCCCTGAGACCACGTCCTGAACCAAGATCAAGAGTCAGACACTTAACTAACTGAGCCAACCCGGTACCCTCAGAAGAAATATCTTTAAAATTAAAGAAATGGATCTGTTAAAAAGAAAATCACGGGCCCCACATGGCATCACCTGGGTTTAGGCCCCAAGTTAGTAAACCAACACTTAAAACCTAACCTAACTATAGTTTCAACTCCCTAAGAAATGTGACCTTTAACCAGTCAACATGGAACTTCCTGGTCAATATTAGAAAATTTACTGATGGACTCTTCCAACCCCTTAGGAGGGCAACCTTATCTAAACAATGCATTTCTTGATAGTAAGTTCCTGTCTCCTTTTTCTTATGCTCTCTCTCTGCCTTTAAAAACCTTTCTTTTATCCAGTTCAGTGGTGACCCCCTCTACTTGCTAGATGGAATGCTGCCAGATTTATAAACAATTTAATAAAGCCAATTAAGATCTTCAAATTTACTGAGTTGAATTTTTTAACAGGTCCAATTGTTAACCTAAAAATATTAAAGAAAAAAAATAAAAATAATAGAGATTTTAAAATGCCCCAAAAGTCTTTAAACAGAGGAACAAAAGTATATTTACAGTAAACGTAAGTGCATCCTGTTTTCAAACTTTTCAAACTTGTGTAAATTCATTCCCTTCTTTAGGAATTCACAGACATCACCACAAGAAAATTCTTGGAAGCCTTTCAGGCAGAAAACTTAGTGAACTTTGCTTAACCCTGTATTTCCTAAATTTAATTAACTATAGAACCCCATGTGTCCTATGTAATATCTATTAACGACCTACAGAATTACTATCCTACAAAATACACTTTGGAAAACCCAGCTCTAAACGTCTTCCAATTATCAGCCTTGTGTTAGGACAAGAGTACACTCCTAAAGGGCTTGTGTGACCACCTAGTACCACATTTATAGTCCCTTCTCCAACAAAACTACCATTTATATGGCAAATAATAAACACAAAACGAATTGGATGAACATAAAACTTTGTCAGCATGCCCTGAGCTTTTGGGAAAGCTATTAAGAAAGTCTCAAATATATGTGTAAGCTCCAGAAACCCAAGCAACTTGTGTTCTATATGAGCTTGATTATCACATATCATTGAGCAATAACAGACCCTAGGGCTCAGATAACCTTTGGTTAAAATACAAATTACATGGACATATGCACGTTAAGTTCCTTAACACTTAAACAAATTCTCTCTCAAGCCCCAATGAAGAACTGAAAAACTCCTCAAGAGCTAACTGTGACACATTAAGAAAATGCATGTTATAAAACAGTAGAAACCAACAAATACTAGGAGGAGAAGTTTAAAAACTAAAAAAAACAACATCTAGGCCTTATTTTTAGGGTTGTATCTTTTTTATCATTCTGCTCTTTGAAATTCAAAAATGTGTACAGAAACAGTACCCTGATAACAGAAGCACAGTAAAAGGAAATTCAACATGTTAACAAGACTTATTTTAAACAAATAGAAACAGGCAAACATCTTGAATATTTTATGTTCAATTAGCCAACAAAACATCTAACCGGCTTATTAGCTGAATTATCAAAAGGTCACACAGTAAGTTTTACTGAATGGCTCTCAGCGAACAGCTGAAAACAAAATGAAGACATTAGGTCCTGTCAGGTGTACCCATGTGTGATATGATGATGAGAGTGGACACAATTTCCATAAAACTAATGTGATAACAATGATCAGTATCAATTAGAAAGACAAAATCAAGTCAGTTAAGACATGATCATGTTCTACAGTCATCTACAAAAGGCATTAACACTTGTTCCAACTGTACTGAAATGTTTAAGTTTCCCTAGTCCTTCACCCATTCCAGTTAAAGGAGTCTTTTTCTTATATCTTCTCATTTGAATTGAATTACTTAACCATGCTTTCGAAAGAGGCTTTCTTGTCCCTGCAGCTGTTAACTTTTTAGCCCTGAAGGACAAGACTCCTTTTTGTACAGTGATGGAAGAGACACCTCTCCATCATTCCTCGTAGTGGTAAGAAGAGCTCAGGATCATTGCTTCAAATGGAAGTTTATCCTCTCTCAAAGGGATACAGAAAAAAATGTTCAGAATCATAAGCTAAAAAGTTAACTTTCCTGAATAAAACATAAAACAATAAAGGAGGGAAAACTTAAAACCCAGAGCCAGTATTTATATTTATTACTTTCATCACCTTTCGATATTCATCGTACTATTCATAAAAGCAGACAAAAGTTTACTGAAACACAACAGGCCAAAAGTGCAAGAAGGGCACAAATACTAAATTTCTAGATCTCAGAGAAATGCCAAAAACTACCAAAAAACACACAAATGCAAAAACCAAACTAAAGTTATCATAAGAACATATGGTTGCTGGGGCGCCTGGGTGGCTCAGTTGGTTGGGCGACTGCCTTTGGCTCAGGTCATGATCCTGGAGACCCGGGATCGAGTCCCACATCGGGCTCCCAGCTCCATGGGGAGTCCGCTTCTCACTCTGACCTTCTCCCTTCTCATGCTCTCTCACTCTCTCTCTTTCTCAAATAAATAAATAAAAATCTTTAAAAAAAAAAAAAGAACATATGGTTGCTATAAAAATAAAATTTTAAAACTTACACCACTAAACCTAGATCATTATCTCTTGCCAAATCTCTGAAAATTTGAATATCTAATAATAATTAATTTGAGAAAAGTCTTCCAAGTTAACTCAAATTCTTATTAACAGTTGGTAAATAGAGTAAAGGAAATTCATATATAGTTTCATTATGGAACAAAAGCATATAATACTTACTGTAAATGAAAATGATATTCAATTATCCTTGCTTTTTAAAAGGCAATTTTAAAGATTTTATTTATTTGACAGAGGAAGAGAGACACAGCGAAAAAGGGAACACAAGCAAGGAGAGTGGGAGAGGGAGAAGCAGGCTTCCCGCCAAGCAAGGAGCCCGATGCGGGGCTTGATCCCAGGACCCTGGGATCATAACCTGAGCTGAAGGCAGATGCTTAACGACTGAGCCACCCAGGCACCCCTTAATGGCAATCTTAATTAATTTAATTAATTTTTAAGTGTGTGACTATAGAGAACTCAAATCTTTTTTTTTTTTAAGATTTTATTGTTAAGTAATCTCTACACCCAATGTGGGGCTTGAGCTCATGATGCCAAGATGAAGAGTAGTACATTTTTCCAACTGAGCCAGCCAGGTGCCCCTGAGAATCCAAATTTTAAGATGCATACTTACTGAAAGAAGTAACAAAAAATTAACAACTCTTCTATTTCAATTTTTTTTCCCCATACACTTGGCTATGTTACCCTCTTCATACACTAAAACAAAACCTACTGGGAGAATGATACTTTTCTTCCTTGATCAGCAAAGTTTTATATGGAATTCCAAAATAATCAAATGATTCTCACAATGCATGTACAGTGATTGACATGTAGACTAATAGCAAACATTAATTAGCTAACATAAATGCAGTATAGAGATTAAAATTTAATTGATATTGTTTTCTAAATAACAGGAAGATGGCAGGGAGAAGAAAACCTTGATTTTTTTTATTATGTGCCAAAAATTATGCAATGGACTATACATAAGTCAACTCTTTTATATGCACACATTAAATGTAAGCATATGTTGTTATGATGCTACCATCGCTTAGATTTAGTCCTTTGTGAAAGGTTTCCCCTTCAGTTAAATTCCCCACAAAGCAGGTAATAATGGCAAAGATGTCTCAAAATTAAGTCTATTGCCATGGGTCCCAGGCAAACAAATGAAAAGTCAAGTAGAAAGACTAGTCAAGTAGAAAGAATGTACCTTCGTAAAATAAGTATTTTGATGTTTTAAGCTTTTTCCCTATAGTCTAACAAGTAATATCTTCCAGTGACTTTTCCCACTGAAAAAACCTACCTTGCTAATTAAGAACACATTTGGTCCAATTACAAGTTCCCACAAGGGAGAAAAAAAAAAAAAGTTGATCAGCCCTTTTAAAGCCACCAAACCTAATTTCAATTGTGGTCTATAGGGTCACTTCACAGAGCAAAATTTCCAAGAGTAGCAAAAACCAGGCTTGTTAGCTCATGTCTGTGACCCAGGACCACTGTACAGCACACTGCTGCTTCTTTACTTTCAGTTTTCAGCAGTATGATTATTTTTTAGCATGCTTTTTTTGTTGTTTTTTGGCTTCGTCCTGTATCAGTTTACTGAGCTTTCTAAATCTATAAATGTGTATTTTTTATCCAATATTGGGAAGCTTTTAGCTATTATGAGTTCACATAATTTTCCTGCAACAATCTCTTTCTCTTCTCCTGGACTCTAATGACATCAATGTCAACCTTCTGATATTATCCCTCAGGACCCTGAGGCTCTGTCCTTTTTTCTCTCTGTTTTTCTCTTTGGATAATTTCTACTGGTTCATCATCAAGTTAATGGACTCCTTCCTCTGTCAGTTCCATTCCGCTATGCAGCCCGTTCAGAAAAATTTTCATTTCAGATATTATATTTTCCAGTTATAAAATCTCCATTCGGGGGCTCTGGTGAATCTGAGTATCTGGGACAATACTGGTTCGTCTTTTACGGTTTTTATTTCTCAGTTGAGAATTTCTACCTTTCCATTTATTTCGAGTGTGTTTACCTTAAACAGCACATGATAATAGCTGTTTTCATTACTTGATATTTCCAAAAGCTGAATTATCTCAGGTTTGACACCTGTTTATTCTTCGCCCTTGAGAATTGGGCATAGTTTACTGGTTCCTCACATGTCAAGTAATTTTAAGACTATATCCTAGATATTGTGATGTTATTGTAGTGTAGGTTCTGTGACCTGTGTCCTATATTAATCCTTTGAAGAATACTGATTTTTGCTTGTCTGTTTTAGCAGGCATATAACCTAGTTAGTCCAGACTGCAATTTCTGTTTCACCTTCTACAGATTTTAGTTGCAATGTCAATTCTGTTCTCAAGGCTTTGTTATGCTATTTTGGGTCTGATCCCATCAAATGTGCCACTCAGAGGTAACTCTGAGACTTGGGTGACAGTTTAAATCTTGTTTTCAGCAATCTGGGCCTGTCATTCAAAGCTTGGAGTGACCTTGGGACATATGCAGATGCATACAGAGAATGGGAGTCTCTATCCAGCTCTCTCTTCTCCAGAATTCCTCTTACACTCTCTGTCCCAGAAGGTTCAATTTACCTGATTTTTCAGGCAAAAAAACTTAATTTTAAGGTGTTTCAGGGTTAACAGGGCACTGTGTCATACGGTTTAATTCAAACGACACTTAGAAGCTGATGAGACATAGCTTAGCTGCTCTTTCTCCAAAAGGTAAACTGAAGGCCAGCGAAGACTATCATCATATTGGACAAACACGTATTAAACTATCCAAAACCATTATGTTCTAATGTAATTTTTTTAAAGTTCAATTCTGAACTAATAATAAAAGATAATAGAGACATATAAAGAAAGACAACTGAAACAACTAAAGTCATCCATGCAGCCCTACTAAAGAAAAACTAGTAGCGTTTAGAAAGACAAAACTTGAAGGGGTACACAACAAACTACTATGAAATCATGAAAGTAATGCATAGAGTAGGTCCCAGATACTCAGATTCACCAAAGCCCCAAATATTCAGACTACAACATATACCTGGAAGCTTGCATTCAGAATAAATAAAATGAACTACTATTTTACACAGCAAATGTTAAAAAATGATAGACTGAAAAGCTTAGAAAATAAATTATTGATAGATATTTCAATTAAATAGTGGAGAGCTGTCCATAATAGTGAATTTAAGAGAGTCAATGAAATTTGGGACCTGCCTCCAACCTCTTCTATGTCATTAAAAACAAGAGCGTCTATCTACACTGTACAACTTATTCCATTAATGGATGGACCCTACATACTACTCAGTATGGTTTTTTTTGCATATGGCCTTATTCTTACTATCTATTTTAAAACCTTAGGAGTCTTTTATAGACAAGTACTGGCCAGAAGCTAACAAAACAGCAGTAATTCTTCATTTATTCTACTTCACAGGATCATAGAAGATTAGTAGAACAAATATTTTAAGACTTTTAATTACCCTGACTCACATAAAGAAATGCCACATACTAAACACATTAAAATACAATAATATTTACAAAACTAAAGTTTCATTTTTAGGCTAATAACAAGTCTTATAAATTTCAAATAGTAAAAAAACTGAAACACAATCAATGCCTTACTTGATAAAATCATTTTAAATTCTTTTTTCATCCCCCAGCTTTACTAAAGTATAATTGACAAATAAGATTTTAAGTTATTTAAACATACAACATAATAATCCTATAAATATACACACTGTGAAAGGATTCCGCCCAAAGAATTAACACATCCATCACGTCACATATTTACCATTTTCTTTTTTTAGTGAAAGAATTTAAGTTCTACTCTCTAATTAAATTTCAATTATATAACACAGTTATCAACTATAGTCATCATGTTATATATTAGATCCTTGGGCCTTATTCTTCATATAACTGAATGTTTTAATTTTTGAATTTTTTGAAAACCAAGAATTAGCAGAGAAATCCTGCATTTACTTTATTTTTTTAATATTGTATTTTTAAGTAGTCTCTACACCCAATATGAGGATTAAACCCACAACCGTGAGATCTAGTCATATGCTCCACCAAATGAGCCAGCCAGGTGCCCCACCCTGCATTTACTTTAATACACTGAAAGTATTCTCTAAAGTGGCCATAATAAAAATATAATCCAGATCCAAAAAGAGAAGAGGAAAAAAAATCTGACATTATCACTTCATTCACTGTACTTTGATGGAACAAGGTACATCATAAAGGGTTATTTATTTGTTAGGTCAACAATTTAGCATATGAAATAATAAGTTTCATCATAAAAAAATCGCTTGGAAATATATCTCCATATAGCAAAAAAGAATAAAAATACAGCAAATATACATACTCCTTTTGGAAAGCCATACACATGGGAGAACTGAATCCAAAGACGAGGCACATCTGGGCATCTGGGCTGTAGCCATGCTGGAGTAACATTTCTAGGCACTCTTCATGCCCTCCAAATACTGCTGAGTAAACGGGACTCACTTTGTTTGGCCCAGTGTCACAAACCCGGTTGGTAAGTGGTATTAACAAGTCCAAGATTCTGTAACCACACAAATTCAGGAGTATTTAATGTTTTTGCACGTACATGAGTGCAGACAACATTTCTACAACACACACTTTAAGAGTCACCCAATGATTGAATTAAAGTCTTTCTGTCTTCTACCTACAGCAAATTATTACAGGCTGTATACTCCAAAACGTTACCCTTACTATTGTTGCCTTATACAAATTTATATATATCTAAAACAGAATTAAATAATTTTACCATAAGTAAATAGGGAACAGGTTATCCTTATTTTTTCACTATCTGGCCACCACCATCATCCTACTCCTCCCAAGTCAAATTTTGTTAGCTATTCTAGGATCCAGTAATTTAAAACTTCGTTACACCAAATATAAACTTCTATCAATAGATAATTTCTCTTCTTTTTAAATAAACTTCCTTTTTTAAAATAAACTAAAGTCTTATTTTTCTAATCAATAAGAATTTTTAAGAAGGTGAGTGCCATGAAATGAACAGTATTTTCATGAGAAAGAAATAAGAATTTATTTTATTTTATTTTATTTTATTTATTTGAGAGAGAGCACGAGCAAGTGAGGGAACAAGGGCGGGAAGGGATTGGGCAAAAGCAGGGGGAGGTAGACGGGGGAACGGAGAGGGAGATGGAGATACTCCGCTGAGTAGGGAGACCAATGTGGAGCTCAATCCCAGGACCCTGAGATCACGACCTGAGCCGCAGGCAGATGCTTAGCTGACTGAGCTACCCAAGTATCCCAAGAAACAAGAATTTCTGCTAAAATATTCTATTCTCTGAAAAGAATATGAGCTCTTTAAACACTAAGGTAAATTTATAAAGAAACTGGTAGCTAAGTAGAGGAACTTCTAAAGAACATCATTAAAACCTAGGTTCTTAGATTCTTTGTAAACTTACCTCCAAGTTTTAGCTGGAAAGAAAGAACTAGTCTACTCCTCTAAAATTAAAAATAAAACTGTAGGGAGAAGGTCAGCCGTGAAATCCTCCCCGGTTCTGGGAAAAGAAAGGCAGGGCTACTCCAAAGCTACTTTCCTTTTGTAAGGTAGGCTTAAGATGTTAACATCTAAGTAGAACTTACACTCACAGGAAGGGTTCTATTAGAAGTAGTCTATGGAGGAAATTGTAAGGACAAATGGAATTCCCAAAATTGACGGCAAATCCCAGGTGGGTTTTGGTATCAGTTTAAAGCTCCCAGTATTAATTGTATCTAACACTTATGTTTAAATAAACAATCAAGAATTTTAAGGAAAAATACCAAATCTTAAAACCTAAGTATTCTGTTAAAATAAATAACCTGTTTAATGTCCCTTAATAAATGTGTTTAACTTTTTTTTTTTAAGATTTTATTTATTTATTTGACAGAGAGAGAGACATCACAAGTAGGCAGAGAGGCAGGCAGAGAGAGAGGGGGGGGAAGCAGGTCTCCTGCTGAGCAGAGAGCCCGATGCGGAGCTCGATCTCAGGACCCTGAGATCATGACCTGAGCCGAAGGCAGAGGCTTTAACCCACTGAGCCACCCAGGCGCCCCAACGTGTTTAACTTTTTAAAATGGGTTGTAAAGATTATACAAGGTGCAAAAATACTTACCAGTACCTTTGAGGAAATAGTAAAATACCATGCCACCTAGTGGCATAATAACCAAATTACAGAAGTTGTTTTCCTACTATGTAATCACACTAAAGTAATGACAATTTCACTACTACTTTTTAAATAATAGTAACAACTATAAAAGTATAACTTTAGAATTATGACTCTAAAGACTTTAAACATATATTTTTAAAAAGTATTCATTGCCAATTTATGTTAAAATGAGCTAACCATATTCTCAAATGTATAACCAGGTTATTAGCTTCTAAGATTCCTGGAACCCCCAATTTTAAGGAGTTCCAATTTCTTTAAGTCTTCTTCTGTCCAAAAAACAGCAAAAATTTCATAAGAACTTTTGGCTAAGAAAGAAGAGTAACAGAAGCAGGGACAAGTACCAAGCTGGACTTGAGATTATAAAGAGAAGTCTAGTCAAAGGGTTCAAGATGGGGAGAAATACCCAGCCCACAAAAAAGACTCGACCCAAAGGGGGTCACAAACTCAAAAGCTTTCTGGGGTCAGGGAGGTATCATAAATAAGTTGAATAAAGTCATCAGATTGCTAACTAAGGACACCTGGGATAAAACCAGAGCTGAGCAGAAGAGCATGGTCACAGCTTGAGAAATCAGAGGAAAGACATAAACACCCTGATGATGCCCCAGAATTCTGTCTCTAGCCACTCTGCTCACACTAGGAAAGTGGAAGACTCACACCACGAAAGTGCAAGACTAAGAGGAGCTCAGGATGGCACAGGGGACAGATATGGGGGTGGATCTAGCTATATAGTAGGTTGGCAGAGAAAGGAATACCAGGGATTCTGCCTAGAGATAAAGGGTCTGGCCCAGAAGATTTATTCCTTCTTAGCTTTTGATTATGAGACCATTTTTTAGTTTTAATACTTACTTTGTATGGCCCATTTGTGCAGCTGCATGAATAGGTAACTGCCAATTGTCCTCATTACAGTAAAGATCAGGATCTGCCCCACTGGACAACAAAAGCTCCACACATTCTGTGTGGCCCTCTTGAGCAGCAATGAATAAGGGAGTAGCTTTGTCCAATGCTTGACAATTGACATTTGCACCTAATACAAAATACAACATTTACCAGACAATCCTAATTTATGGGGGGAAAAAAGGTGATGATTAACATAAATTTCAAAACAGCTGTCTTAAAAGGGTTTTAGAGTACAATAGTTTTTCCAATCCCAGTGGATATTGTTGTATAAACATACTGATTTTCCACATTTGTTGGTAATCATTTAAATTGTTTTTGCTTTTACGTTAACAAGAAAACAAGTGATTAGCACTTTAGAATTCATTTTTAAGCTAAAACAAAAATCTTATTCAATGAAGGATTCATTTCATTCCAATCTCTCCTCCAGCGAGCACTCTGTGGGCCCAATAAGTAATCACTGAAAAACGAAAAATGCAAATCAACAGATATGGAATGACTGATTATTACAGAAAAGGATAAGAAAAACCTAAATTATTATAAGAATTTATAGATGCCATTAATCAATTCAGGCTGAGATTTATGAAAAAAATTCCTGTAGATATGATAGAGCTTGGGGCTATGCCTTAAAACTAATTTTGACTAGGGACTCCTGGGTGGCTCAGTCCTTTAAGTGCCTGCCTTCAGCTCAGGTCATGATCCCAGAGCAATGGGATAGAGTCCCTCATCAGGCTCCTTGCTCAGGGGGGAGCCTGGTTCTCCTTCTGCCTGCTGCTCCCCCTGCTTGTGTTCATGCTCTCTCTCCGAACATAAATAAAATTTAAAAAAAAATTTTTTAAACCCCTAATGTTGACTATACTCTTCATGAAGTCCCTTTTCTTCATGAACACTGCATGATAAAACCGTATAATGAAAGGAAAAATGTCTATTTAAATGGGTTTCTGAGCTGATTTTTCAAGAACAAAAAGCAATCAATTATTTAAATGCCAGTGCATTAAGATGTAAAAAAAAGCTGCAAGTGACCTCACTTTTTGTGAAGGTTTTAAAGATAGAGAATTTCCCCCAATTTTTCTCACTGACAAATAGCGTGTTAAGTATGGTGTTATTACAGGACTGTGACAATTTTTAAATTTCTGGAATATGTCTCAGAGGAAACGTCTTCTTCATTACAGGGGAAAAAACTACCTTTTTGAAAGGATGTTCCATAAATGCACTTAGAATAAACCAAAGCCCCGACTTAAGCAATAACTATGCAAAACATAAATATTAAGTTAAAGGGTGCATGGAAATTCAGAAATTCCAACTGAACACTCAACACATCCAGACAAGTAGAATGCTTTTGACTTATACAAGGTGGATGCTTCATCTACCATCAGCCTCAGAAAGAAGGGAACACTAATCACTGAGGAAAGATTAAGTTGAGAAAGAAATCTACCTAATTTTCCTTTTTAAGCAGTATTTCATTTTGATTGACAATTTCAAAGTATCAAAAAGATTAAGGAACCAGGCCCTATAAAATTACAGGTAGAAAAGTCAGAAAAATGACAGATAATTCCCGGAAAGGAAAATCATTTTAACGAGTTAGAAACATATATAGCTACATTATAAACATACCTACATAACTTTTCAATTTGCTGTTCATAACTATTCGGGGGTGGGGGAGGAACAAAGCAAAACAAAACAGGTACCTTGCATTCTGGAAGATGTGCTAGGCATGGAGACAATCATTAAGGTGCAGTTTAACCCATTTTATTCTATTTTTTTTTTAAGATTTTATTTATTTATTTGACAAAGAAATAGAGCACAGATAGGCAGAGCGGCAGGCAGAGGGAGAGGAAGAAGCAGGCTCCCCACCAAGCAGGAAGCCCGACGCAGGGCACAATCCCAGAACCCTGGGATTGTGACCTGAGCCAAAGGCAGACACTTAACCAATGGAGCCACCCAGGTGCCCCATAACCCATTTTATTCTTTTTTTTTTTTTTAAGATTTTATTTTATTTATTTGATGGAGAAAGAGAGATCACAAGTAGGCAGAGAGACAGACAGAGAGAGAGAGAGAGAGAGGGAAGCAGGCTCCCTGCTGAGCAGAAAGCCCTATGTGGGGCTCGAACCCAGGACCCTGAGATCATGACCTGAGTCAAAGGCAGAGGCTTTACCCCACTGAGCCACTCAGGCGCCCCAAACCATTTTATTCTAAATATTAGTTACACACTAATAATTGGAACTTATAGGACTGGAAGCCATAAAATGAATTAGGGCAGCATCAGGAAGGTACAACATAAAAGAAAAAGAGAAGTCACATGAGAAGGCCTTTTCCAAGCCCTGATTCTGCCAGTAAATATTTTCTACATCTTTGGCAAGGCACTTAAACACTAAGGGCCTGGGATTCTTAATCTAAAAAAATACATGTTTAAATAAGTGATTTTGGAGATTTCCTCTCAACTCTAAGATTTACAGACTCAATATTTGTAACAGATACCTTATTTGGCACTTAATTTCTTTGCACCGTAATTCAGTTTGAGCATTTGAAGGTTTGTAAGGGAAAAGCAAAAATAAGAAAATATGTGCTTTGCTGTCTAAAAAAACTTTGTTTTTTTTATTTGAAGGTAACTTTTTCTAAGTAGGCTCCAAACCCGCAACACAGTGCTTAAACTCATGACGCTGAGATCAAGACCTGAGCTGAGATGAAGAGTTAGACGCTTAACCAACTGAGCTACTCAGGTGCCCCTTGGAGGTTAATTATTAAAAACCTAAGTATTATAGACATATATAAAAAACCCAGGTATTAAAAAAAAATTTTTTTTACCTGGTGGCAAATCTGATATAGTTCCCTTTAGCTCTGAACTATCCATGCTTCATCAGGTTAGTACTGTGAGTCCATACACAGAGTTTGGAGGAATCTAAAAGCCCTTGCATAACAAACATTTCTGATCACAGAAATGTCATAGAGCATACGAATGCCACCTTAACACCATCTCTTCCAGCAATGCTGAACGTGTAATAATTGTCAGAGAGAAAACTTTAGCAGGTTTATGTGGCTATTAACATAATAAAGGATAAACATGCTTTCAAATAAACCTGTTTAAATAATCACACAATTTATCAAAACATAACTCAAAGGCTTAATATACAAAATAGCTATCTAATAAATTAATCAAGCTTATATAATCTTGTGCCCTAGAAAGTGGGAACTACTCGGGTCCCCATAAGCGAGAACGGACCCATCATTCAACTCACCAATACACCTGCTTTAGTGATAGATCATTACGTTCCTCCTCAGATAAATTAGTAGCTGGGCATCACATTATGTTAGTAATAGACAGTTAGTAACCAAACTTATAAATCAACTTCTCTGTACTCTTATTTACCACTAACATAAAAGCATAAATTTCACAACCTGATTTATATCTGGTCAAGACTTTTACTTCCTAGGAAGATACACAGTTAAAACTCAAGATCTTAACAGTGCAAAGGCTAATGGATTGATCTTACCTGATGAAATAAGTATGCTCAAGCTTTCTAGCTTGCCATACTGAGCAGCCACAAATAAAGGTGTGATTCCAAAGTCATCCTGGCATTCCTTGTTTGCTCCTTTTTTAAGAAGCAATTTTATGATCTCAGCATTTTCCTAAAGCACAGATCCGCATTTTAAATAGGAGAAAACAAAGAAAATAGAAGGTATCTCTTTTCTTATTGCTGTGTTTTGGGGTTTTTTAATCCTCACTAAAGGAAAACTTTTTTTTTAAAGTGTACTATTCAATGAGAAGGAAGTATTAAACAATCAGATTATTCTATATCTATAGCTAGCCCATTAAACATAAACAGATGAAGCGATCTCTAAGAATCATAATCCTTTTAAAGTCTACAAAACTAGTTTGCTAGCCCAAGCACTAAGGAGTTACTACAGTTTCTAAAGACACTGCTATAAATAAAATAAGCCATTGCTCCTTATCAACTTATATCCCAAATATTCTGATGGCCTCTTAACTATGCTATCAACATATGAAAAACTTAGATAATCTCTGAAGCCCAAAACTGCTGGAACTACCAGAGCAGTTGGCTTATTCAGAATGATCATTAGCATTTAGACTGCCTTTTCTGTACTGCACTAACCATCATAAATCACAGGCAAGTAGGAAGCAAAAACTGTATAGAACTGTCATTTTAAAAGGATAAAACACATAATTTACATGGAAATGAAATAATAAATTCAGAGGTTACCTGAAAAGAAGCCTGGTGCAAAGCGTTCCATCCACACATAGAATGGGATCCATTAACATTTGCTCCATGTCGAAGCAGCAGCCTTAACACATCTATCTGTCCATTTTCAACAGCTGCAATACAGCAGTCAAAACAATTATTGTCAGTACAAAGGCATGTTTGTAGGACTGGACACTTTGGTGATGTTCTCATCACTTATTCACCCTGGAACTCACAATGCTCTGATCATTCCAATCAAGAAATCAAAACACATACTCCCTATGCAATCCCAAAACATTTATTACAATGGTCTTAGCCCAGACCTATTAACACATACTATCCTTTCTGTGAACAAAATTATATTCAAATCTATTTAAACGATACAGAGGACATGGAAACAGGAGGCAAACATTTATTCTCTCTGCTAATGAAGACAATGTTTCTGTTCTGTTAAAAATGCAGTTGGGAGAGAGATAGGGGAGAAAACATCAGAAGAAAGGGCATTAGGCTGAAGAAACTCTCGAAAAGATTGAAAGGCTTGCTGTCATTATCATATGACCACAAATGACAATAGTCACTGACAACCCAAAAAAGCAACACTGCAAGTTTGCATTGTAGATATTTTTTGCCATCATAGACAACAATCATTGTTAAGATGACGTTTTTGTATCAATCGATGAAAATATAGTAAAACTTTGCTTATTTGAAAAGGAGACTCCACGTAACCTTAAGAGTATTATTAAAGAAGTGCATATTACTTAACCATAGTAACTGAAACTAATGGCTCTCAAGATGCTGCTAACCTAGATCCTTTAAAGATGAGTTCGCATGCCCATCGATACCTAAAAATCCTTTACTCTTTATAGTAATTTCACCAAATTATTCTTTTACGTACCTAATTTAACATGAGCCGAAGATAGGTGTCACCTAACATCAGGTAAATACAACAACTTGTAAATCCTACTTTGTGAGGAAGAACATAGGTAGGATGTTACTAAGTTGATACAACACACAAGTGGGACTAAACTTCCCAGAATGTTATCTACCACAAAACAGTGCGTTTAAGGTGGCACTGGTTCTGGAGGAGTTAGTGGGGAAAAAAAGGAACACCAGAACAGAGGTATATAGTACTTACTGAAATAAGTACACAAATACACCATTAGCAAATCAGGTACACTACGAATGATGTTGGACTGAGGCTACACAAGAAGTAATGACTTCTTGGAATTTTAAGTTTGGGGAAATACCAGTATCTATAAGAAAGAGGACAGATGTGTACAGGAAGGTCTGACTTCATGTGCTTGGAAATGAGAAAGAAAATTTGAAAAACAAGTATGATTTATTTTATTTTATTTTATATATTTATTCCTTATACTATAGTTGCAGGTAGGAAGTGAAAATCAACAACTCAGTCAAAAATTAGAAAGGCACTAGACTTTTAAATGAAGGGCCACACATGAAAAGTGCTAACATACATAAAAAAAATAGAAAAGATAAAATATTTAAAAGTAGAAAACAAGGGGGCGCCTGGGTGGCTCAGTGGGTTAAAGCCTCTGCCTTCGGCTCAGGTCATGATCTTAGGGTCCTGGGATAGAGCCCCACATCGGGCCCTCTGCTGGACAGGGAGCCTCCTTCCCCCCATCTCTCTGCCTGCTTCTCTGACTTCTTGTGATCTCTCTCCTCTCTGTCAAATAAATAAATTTTTTTTAAAAAGTAGAAAACAAGAAACAATAAATGTACTATTACTGAAGATAAATAACATGTCACTGATATTCTATTATTTTTGTATATTGAATTTATACCAAACCACAGTTCCCCCATAAGGATTGTCAGAAGTTCTATGGCCAAGAATTCTCTTATTCAGGGAGGTTTCAGAAATATGGTGATTCAGAAACCACCATGGATGAGATAGCACTGCTGTAATAGAAGTTTAACATATCTTATTGCTAAGTCAACGTTCAAGGGCATTTTACCAAGGAAAAAACAGCTTTTCAAGCTACTTTTTTCTATAATCAATCTAAAGTCAATCTAATTTTGGGTGGAGGTCATAAGAGAAACAGAAGAAAACCTGTTTCATATCCAATTCATACATAATTATCAGTGATTGCAGGCAAAAATCATTCTATAGCCAGACCCTGAGTTGAAGATTATCGGGTTGTTGGCAGTGATATATGAAGCAGGGTAAAGATGTTTGTTTTTCATGAGTTAGGCTGACCTTAAAAAAATGAAAGCCAAAAAAATTTGTTTTGATTATTAAATACATTATAGAAGACAGAAAAATTGTTTTTAACATCATAAATACATTAAGATATATGATATCTGTATCTCTTGAAAACATTTCCCAATAGAAAAGAGTGAAACCAATACATGAGCAGATAAATAGCATTTTTATAGCGCTCACTAATTATTTCAATATAAAGCAAATTTAATGGTTAATATTTAAGAAACAGTGGTTCAGAAAAGTATACTTAGAGCTTACATCTACTAAGCCTCTCCTTTGGAAAAGGTGGATTAATTTATTTTTCCTTATACATTGATATCGTAGGCGCCCCGCCTCCTCAATTTGGTAACTTGTTGTATAAGGAAAATGCTGCAATACAAGTTTATTTGAAAAAAAAGAAAAAAGAACTAGACTTAAACTTCCTATTTGCTGGTCTCTTACTCCACCAAGAAAGTATGCTCCTTGAGGAAAGAAACTGTGCCTGGTTCTGCTTGTGTGCCTGGTGCCAAATGCACACAGAAGACAGGTGATAAATAATCGTTGCGAGGATGAATGGGGAAAAAAGTCTAAAAGGACGTAGGATTTTCACTTTTAAGAACACATCCCCTTTCCAAACGAAACAGGCTTCAGAATTAGACTTCTGGGTAGGACAACATAACTGGAACGACACTAGCTTTCCCACCATCAACTATTACACAAGTGAACAAATATGGAAGGCAACTTTTTCTGGCATTAAACAATAGGTGAAATACTGATTCCCAAGAGGAGGGAAACATGTGAGGTAAGCCCCGGGACCACCTCAGCACTCTGCCTGGCAACATTTCGTAATTAAGGTGCTTTGAGCTAAAGTCCAAGCAGGGGAAGGTTGAGGAAAAGGTATTCCAAGAAAGGAAACAGCCCAAGGAGAGGACAGCAGTCCACTGAGCTAAGGAAGCAGAAATTAGACTTTAAGATGCTGAAATCTGTGTTGCAAGGCCCGAGAAAAAAGACATCGGTGCAGAGAGGTCATGGTGTGGAACTTCTCCATGGAAGTTCCTTGGGTGTGGTCTGCGTGGCACATGCCAAAGGCAAGATGAAGCTTACTGGAGAACTGCTGAAGGAATCTGAATGGAATAAAGGAGCACCCGGGTGGCTCAGTCTTCAGGTTAAGCATCTGCCCTCAGCTCAAGTCATGATCCCAGGGTCACGGGATCAAGCCCCATCCAGGATCCTGCTTCTCCCTCTTCCCTGTTCTCTCTCTCAAATAGATAAATAAAATCTTAAAAAAAAAAAAAAAAAAAAAAAAAAGAATGGAACAGAGATACTAGAGGTCAAACAGTGCTCAGGACAATGGAAATCCTAGGGTCAGTCACAGCGGTGAAACAATAAAATACCTCATTAACACTTTGGGCATCCAGCAAAGACACCAGAAAGGGTGTAAAAACCATATCTGAGAATAACACCTACTCTAGATCTGCTCTAAGAAAGCCTAAAATAAGCCCTGCAAGATGCGGAATGGGACAGAGGTTGGGAGGTGAGAGTCCTGCTACATTAGATGCACCCGGGAAACACCTTAAGCTTCCACAGATACAGTCTAACGAAGTGTAAGACCAAACCTAAACAAGGTGGAGGTAATATGTCAGTAAATGAATTATTAGAAAAAAGAAAAAAACATATCAACATTTCTCACATGAACATAACAGAATTCAAATCTTGGGACGCCTGGGTGGCTCTGTTGGTTGAGCAGCTGCCTTTGGCTCAGGTCATGATCCCAGCATCTTGGGATCGAGTCCCACATCGGGCTCCTTGCTCCGCAGGGAGCCTGCTCCTCTCTCTGCCTCTGCCTGCCTCTCTGCCTGCTTGTGTTCTCTCTCTGTTAAATAAATAAATAAAATCTTTAAAAAAAAAAAAAAAAACCAGAATTCAAATCTTTATAACATACTATCCACCAAGTCCATTATACAAGTCAGAAAGAAATCAGCAGAAACTGATCCCAAGATGGCCCAGATGTTGTCTTTAACAAACAAACTAAAGCAACTAGCATAAATAGGCTTTAAAAATTTAAGGGAAATATGGTCAAAGACCTTACTTTCAATATATATGGTATACAGATAGATATACACAGAGAATGTCAGCAAAAAAAATGAAGTCATTAAGGAAAAAAAATTCTAGAATTGAAAAAAAGAAATGGATGGGCTTAAAGGAGATGAGATATAGGAGAAGAGTCAGTGAATTTGAATCAATATAACTCATCCAATCTAAAGAACTGAGAGATTAGGGCACCTGGCTGGCTCAGCCAGAATAGTATGCAATTCTGGATCTTAGCTCAGTTTGAGCCTCATGATGGGTGTAGAGACTACTTAAATAAATAAAACTTCAAAAAAAAAAAAAAAAAACAAAGAAAGAACTGAGGGGGAAAAAAGACTGCAGGAAAATTAACTGTGCATCAGGAACCTGTGGGTCAAAATCACATAGTCCAATATACATGTAATTAAAAGTCCCAAAGGAGAGAAGAGTAAGAACGGAAGAGAAAAAATATATTTCAAGAAGTAAGGGCTGAAATTTTCCAAAATTTGATTTTAAAAACAAAAAGAAAAGCCACATTGACTTACAGATCCCAGAAAATCAGCAAACTACAGTGCTTTAAAAGAAGTCACTACACTTCTTACGCTTTCACATTATATGTAAATTAAGGATGATTATATGAACATACCTGACAGTTCCATGGATGAATTTCCATGATTATAAAAGGGGCAAAAAAAAAAAAAAAAGGCCAGGGCAAAAAAAAAAAAAAAAAAAAAGCCACTGAAATCAACTTAACAGCTTATTAGCAGTTTAATTTTTTTCAGGGCTCCTACTTGCACTTAAAACCTACCATTTCACCATATCCTTCAAGATTCTACAATAATTAATTAATCCAGTCATTCAACAGGACCAAGAACTGCACCAAGTGCAAGAGTTACAGCAGTCAACTCAAGAGACAAGGTATTTGCCTTCATGTAACTTCCCTTCTAGTCAGAGAGATGGATAATCAACATGATAAATAAAGTGAAGTTCTCATGAAAATACTGTCAAAGAAATTAACCGAGTAAAATAATAAACAAGTGTGCTACTTTATACAAGTATAAATTACACAAGTACGCTACTTTAGAAAAGGGGCTAGAGATCATCTCTGAAACAAAGACAGCTGAAGAGAGAAATGAAAGATAAAAAGCAATAAGCCACACAGAGAGATGGAGGAGGAGTACTCGAAACAGAAGAAACAGGAGCATAAAGGCTGTGAGAAGCCAAGAGCTGGGTATGTTTGAGGAACACCAAAATGGGCCCTGTGACTGAAGTGTAAAGTTAGGGAGAGGAAATAAGGCCAGAGAGGTCTCAGAAAGAAGTCAAATTTTGTAGGGCATGGTCAGAAGGTTTTAATTAATTGGCTGACTGGTTTGTTCATTTATTTATATTCTAAGAAAACAATTAATTTTCAGCTAGAACTACTCAAAGGAAAACAGCTCTCTTCAGACTCACCTTGTGAGCCTCTCCCCCTCACTTTCCTGTGTTCTAGCCATACTCCTTTTGCCTTATTTCAATGGTGTTTTCCATGCTTTTAGAATGCAACAACTAAGAAAAATTTTCACTGACCAGCCCAACTAAAGCAGGCCCCCCCTATTATTTTCTATCATACCATAATGCCCCATTCCTCTCTATCACTTATTAATAGACTGCAATTAATATTTACATGTATACTTGCTTGTTATAAACTCTCCACCAGATTATAAACCTCACCACTACTATATATCCTTAGGACTTACCAAATTGCCTGACATATAAGAGCCACTCAGTAGATATTAGCTAGATGACAGAAGACAGAAGAAGATTTATACTGACTGGTCACTTTAAACACAAACACACCATTGAGAATACTAAAAGAATAGAAATGACCAGAGGGGGGAAAAAACCACTTGAGATTAACACTAAGCAGGATTCTCAAATTGACTAATCAGATCTTTGCTATTACACAGAAATGATAAACCTGCACATGATCGATGTTAAAACAGAAACAATAAAATTCAAGTAATAAAATCTAGAGAAGTATTTACTTGGAACTTACAAATTAAATCAGATATTCACATAATGAGTTATTTTATTGCTATAATCAAAATTTAAGCAATAACCTATAAACACATAAAAAGATCAACATCATTAGTCTTGAGGGAAATGCAAATCAGAACCATGAGATGCCATTCACACCCATTAGAATGGCTATAATCAAAAAGGATGGACAAGTATTGACAAGGATATGGAGAAATTAAAACCATCATCCATTGCTGGTAGGAATATAAAATGGACAGCCACTTTATAAGTCCAGTAGTTCCTCAAAAACATAAACATAGGGTTATCACATAATGCAACTATTCCACTCCTAGAAATTTCCACAAAACAAACCAGAAAACATATATCCACACAAAAACTTTTACACAGATGATTTTGACAGGATTATTCATAATAGTCAAGAAGTAGAAACAACCCAAATGTTCATCAGTTGAAGAACGGATAAACAAAAGGTGGTATATCCACATTACCGAGTATTATTCAGCCATAAAAAGGAATTTAAAGTACTGATATATGCTACAACATGAACAATGAAAACTTTATGCCAAATGAAAAAGCCAGACATAAAAGGCCACATATTGTGTGATTACAGGAAATGTTGAGAAGAAGCAATTCCATAGACACATAGGAGTTTCATAGTTGTCAGGGGCGAGGGGAAAAGAATGGGGAGGGACAGCTACCACATGCAGGGGCCCCTATAACTGATGGTCTCTTTACATTTTGTACTAGCTTTTGGCCTCTCCTCTTTCAAGTCAGAAGTATTTCTATTAACATATTTCTTTTAAAACTTTGCGGGTTTTCTATGAATCTTCTTACACAAAAATCACACTCACAAAGCTCTTTGAGATAAGCCCTTCTCTGCCCTGGGCTGCTGTTGAGGAACAACACCCCTAAGCTTCTTAAAGCCCCATTGTTTGAGTGTGCCTAAAAACCACACCCTAAAATCTTTAGAGAACCTTTCATCTGCCTGAATACTACTATGAGGCACCATCTTTATCACACACAGATTTTAACAAAATACTTTACAATCATACAGGAGACTTCACTTGGATATCATGTGTTCCTGGTAGTGCCCTGGATTTGATATCTGCCTGTAAATCTTAATTTAAGTCTTCTTAGGTTAAGCCTTTTGCTCTTAGTGGAGGCTGAACAACTTTCAAAACCATCAAGTCCAGGCTCTTTTGTGTTTTAAAGACTTTCTTTTAAAAATCATGGAGGGCATCATGAGAAGGAAGGGAAGGGTGAATGGGGGGAAATCGGAGGGGATGATGAACCAGGAAAGACTGTGGACTCTGAGCAACAAACTGAGGGTTTTGGAGGGGAGCGGGTGGGGGGGTGGGCGAGCCTGGTGGTGGGTATTGAGAAGGGCACGTATTGCATCGAGCACTGGGTGTGGTGCATGAACAATCAATCTTGTAGCACTGAAAAATTAAAATAAACTTATTTGGGGAGAAAAAAAGAAAGACTTTCTTTTAGTTACCTCTCTTCCCTCAGTTTTTTTCTCAAAGTGTTTTCTGACTTACTCCACTGGAAAATCATAACCTTGAATGTAGTTACCAGAACCCTTTGGCTCATCAGCATTAATTAAAATATCAACCATGGGAAGGGGGGACACAGATGGGACTTGGTAAGAGTGGTTAAGAGGTGTTAGATTAACTGATTAGCAGGTTTTTTTTAATTTTTTATTAACATATAATGTATTATTTGCCCCAGGGTACATGTCTGTGAATCATCAGGCTTACACATTTCACAGCATTTGCCATAGCACATTCCCTCCCCAATGTCCATAACCCTACTCCCCCCCCACCTCCCAGCAACCCCTAGTTTGTTTCATGAGATTAGGAGAACTGATTAGCAGTTTTCTTTTTTTTTAAAGATTTTATTTATTCATTTAACAGAGAGAGAACACAAGCAGGCAGAGAGGCAGGCAGAGGCAGAGAGTGGAGCAGGCTCCCCGCAGAGCAAGGAGCCCGATGCGGGACTCGATCCCAAGACGCTGGGATCATGACCTGAGCCAAAGGCAGTCGCCCAACCAACTGAGCCACCCAGGCGTCCCTGATTAGCAGTTTTTAAAGGAAAAATTAACTTATATCCAAACTGTTCACGACACAACGATCAAAAAATAAAAAATAAAAATAAATTTTAAAAAACCAAATTGCGGGGAACCCCTTCGTGTCCCCTTCCTCCTTGGGGGCTTTGTACTATCATTCATCCAATAAACCCTGCTTTGCTGCTCACCACTGTCTGGTCTACCTCTTCATTCTTCAAAGTGGCATGACCAAGAACCACGGGCACCAATGAGAAAAAGCCTGCAACAGTACTGCCAGAAATATTTAGTGTTTCTCTGGCTGAAACCTGACAAGATATTTGAAAGGATTTAAACACTTTATGATTAGAATTTTGACCAAATTGGGGCACCTGGGTGGCTCGGTCGTTAAGCGTCTACCTTCGGCTCGGGTCATGACCCCAGGGTCCTAGGATGGAGCCCTGCATCGGTCTCCCTGCTCAGCAGGAAACCTGCTTCTTCCTCCCACTCCCCCTGCTTGTGATCCCTCTCTTGCTTTTTCTCTGTCAAATAAATAAATAAAACCTTAAAAAAAAAAAAAAACAGAATTGCAGATTTATCAGATTTTAGTAGAAAAACATTCTAAACCTTAATGCCATAGATACAATCACAAAGTAAAAGATAAAGGGATTACAACAGATACATATATAATAGAATTGAAAAAGTAATAAGGAAACAGGTGCTCAGGGAAATAATAGTTTTCATCAAACATAAAAATGAGCTTAATAATATAAAAAATTCATAAAATTAGTAAGGAAAACATGAAGAATCTTATACATGAAAGAAAGCACAATAAACAAACAGATATGGGAAAACATAAACATGGTAATATTTCTTTTTTTTTTTTTAAATTTTATTTATTTGTTTGAGAGAGAGAGAGCGAGAGAGAGCATGAGAGGGGAGAAGGTCAGAGGGAGAAGTAGACTCCCCATGGAGCTGGGAGCCCGATGCGGGACTCGATCCCGGGACTCCGGGACCATGACCTGAGCCGAAAGCAGTCGCCAACCAGCTGAGCCACCCAGGCGCCCAACATGGTAATATTTCTTAAATTAGCAAATATGTTATGCACATGGTGTCCCTGTGATGATTTACCAACTTTTCAGTGAAAGTGTAGTAAAATGCCTATTTTTTATTTAGTAATCCTTTAAGTGAAAATTTGTTGTGTGGAAAATGTCATAGTAATTTTTTTTTTCAAACATGAAGTGACGAGGAATAAAACAAAAGTCTAAATGTCTAATGTTATAATACCTTCAGTAGACTAAAGTAATATCTAAAAATGTAACTATTAAGACAGTATTGAAATGTAAAAAAAATGCTTACAGCAGGTTAAGTGAAAAAATATAAACTGGATATATGTATGATGCATTATATAAAATGTAAAGTGCCTCTTTAAATTATAAAATGTCTACATGAATTTCTGTATAAACTACATAAAATACCTACCTATAAGGAATTACAAGGAATTCTTAAAGATACAAATGTGTAGGATAAGGGACAATTTTTTTCTTCTTAGAATCCCCTATTGTTTATACAATAAATAAAAAGAAAAACTGAAATTTGTGCTATCTATGCTATTAATACAAACACCTCCTTTTCAGCATATATTTACTAGTCTCTCACTATTAAAAATTTTTCCAACTATCATTTTTTTAACACCTCGATTTTCTTTTATTTTTTTCGGTGTTCCAAGATTCATTGTCCACCTAGATATCGTATTTCAAAAATTTGTACAGTAGTATTTTGGAGATTGGCTTATTCCAAAGTCTGCAAATTTTTCATCACAAGACGATACTTCTTGCTGTTGTGACTCAAGGCCACAGTCTTCAAGCTCATTTTAATATCTGCCTTTAAACAGAATTTCAGCCCAAAGAATAATTCAAAATTACGTTTAAATACCATAAGACAGAAATTTCTTTTTTTTTTTTTAAAGATTTTATTTATTTATTTGACAGAGAGGAGAGAGATCACAAGTAGGCAGAGAGGCAGGCAGAGAGAGAAGGAGAAGCGGGCTCCCTGCTGAGAAGAGAGCCCGATGCAGGGCTTGATCCCAGGACCCTGAGATCATGACCTGAGCCGAAGGCAGAGGCTTAACCCACTGAGCCACCCAGGTGCCCCAAGACAGAAATTTCTATATAATACCTGTGTGAGGACTCAATTTTTTTACAGCACTTCCCTATAATAAGATTTCAGATCCTGTGTTACAACCTAGAGTACTGCAGCATATAGAGAAGACGACAGAATTAGTGAAGAAACACTGTAGGGGCAGACAGATGATTCAAATGTCTGGAACACAGTCCTACTTCCTCATTATGATCAAAGAGATCTGCTGTGGGTGGAAAAAACCAGACTGCTAAAGCCATCTTTCAGGGGACAAAAAAGTATGCCTTTATCTATCCATTAGTTTGTATTCTGTAAACAACAAATAAATATATTCTACTGAGGGACACAAACTGAACAGCTTATCATATCCCATGTGTTTTATTTGGTCCACACAGTTTTATGTTTTATTTGGTTTGGTACATTTGTTCTGTTTTATAGTTGAGGCAACATTCAAAAATTGGGAATTTTCATACATATATATATATATATATATATATACATACACACACACACACATATATATCCATATTTGGTACTTAGCAATTTGGCAACACTGAGCCGAAGCAAATAGTGGCCATCCCTTTATACTGGGTTTCACTTTCCTCAATAGTCCCTAACATTCTCTAGGCCTCAGAACTTATAATCCACTTGCTGGATCCAGTAAGCCTTATTGTCCAATTTATTTTTTCCAGAATAATTATCTATGACCAATTTTACTGGTTTAAATAAACATGTTTACCTTTCCTCTTCCACAACTATATTGATCTTGTCAACCAGCCTTACAAACATACACACTATTTTCCCATCACAAAGAAAGGAAGGCAAAGCCCATAATCGTCTTTGCATGGTCACTACAAACAGCCATTCATCTGCCAGATTTTCCTCTCTTCCAGAAAACATAACTGGGCCTATCGGCAGAAGCTGTTAACACAGAACCTTTATGTTCTTTCTTATCCTTCTACTTCCTGTCTAAGTTTTCACGGACTTTAAAGACATTTCCTTAGACTGTTTAATTAGTATCATTTGTTCATTTTCTCATGTCTCAGTAAGATTAGGCTTCAGCTATGAACAATGACAAATCTTGAAAGACTTAAATTCCAAGACAACAAACTGCATACTTTCTGCCTGGCCATACTGGGGCTATATACAGTCACCGGCTTCACACTCAATAGCCACCAACGACTACAACTCAAAGACTTTCCTACCAATCCAACAACAACAAAAAACCCTTACACTCACCAGTGTTTACAGATTTTAGGTACTTTTCCATGATCTAATCCCAGCAAAGTCTTTATTGGAAATTAATTTCTATTCACCTAAATTTGGAAAAGAATTTATAATTTAAGTGTGTCATTGCCAATCATATCCTTGAAGACTATTAATGTGTTTTATTGCGAAATACTTGAGCAACCTAATCATTATGGCAAGGCTGCAGATTTACTTTTGAAGGAATATTATTAAACCATGCCTGTGTATTTGTATACAGTATAGGCACTAAACTAAAACTTATCTTTTCCTCAATAAGGTGGTAATACCAACTTCCTTTGATTTAGAAGCATTTCCAAAATTTAAGTGATTCTGAGGAGAGAAAGAGTGATTTGTGGATACCATCAAATAAAACTAATTTCTACATGATACTAGATGGCCATATACATGAAAAGTATCCTATAAGATATTCTGAAGAACAGAAGAGGAAAAAAGGAAGGAGGAAGAGAAAGAAACTACTTCATGGGTGCAAATAACTAGAGACACTTCAGCAGCATGGAACTCTAAGTCCCCTTGTAGTCTTGTGGTATCATATATAGTATGTACCAACATCATATCTCTCAATCAGAATCTTCAACTAACATGTGCTCACGTGACCATCAGTAACAATCTGTGCACAAGATACTGTCTTGGGGAACAAGGAAAATGAAGTCAATCCTTGCAAATATATAACATTCTTTTAAAACACCATTAGCATTCTTGGCAGATGCTTAAGATTGTTGACTACTCATCCATCCAACACTTTGTTCTAAACAATGAAGAAGTAGGGGCGCCTGGGAGGCTCAGTTAAGCTTCTGCCTTTGGCTCAGATCATGATCCCAACGTCCTGGGATGGAGTCCTGCATGGGCTCCCTGCTCAGCAGGGAGCCTGTTTCTCCCTCTCCCACTCCGCCTGTCAAATAAATAAATAAATAAAATCTTTAATAAAGATAAATAAAATAGGGGCGCCTGGGTGGCTCAGTGGATTAAAACCTCTGCCTTCGGCTCAGGTCATGATCTCAGGGTCCTGGGATTGAGCCCCGCATCGGGCTCTGCTCGGAGCTTGCTTCCCCCCTCTCTCTCTGCCTGCCTCTCTGCCTGCTTGTGATCTCTCTCTCTGTCAAATAAATAAATAAAATCTTTTTTAAAAAAATAATAAATAAAATAAAATCAATGAAAATTACATGAGGTAGAAATAATGAAACATTATGCTAAAAATGAAATAAAGGACAAATAAATTATAATGCAGAGAACTTAACTGGATCCTGATTTCAACATCTAAAAAACACACATAAACACTATGCAGCAATCGAAAGAAACAAAATCTTGCCATTTGCAATGACGTGGATGGAACTGGAGGGTTCCAGCTTACTATGCTGAGCGAAGTAAGTCAATCAGGGAAAGACAATTACCATATGATCTCTCTGATATGAGGAATTTGAGAGGCAGGAGGTTGTGGGGGGTAGAGAAGGAAAAAATGAAACAAGATGGAACCGGGAAGGAGACAAATCCTAAGAGACTCAATCTCACGAAACAAACTGAGGGTTGCTGGGAAGAGAGGGGTAAGGATAGGGTGGCTGGGTTATGGACATTGGGGAGGGTATGTGCTATGGTCAGTGCTGTGAAATGTGTAAGCCTGACAATTCACAGACATGTACCCTGGGGCAAATAATATATGTTAATAAAAACAAAAGAAAATATAACTCAAAAAAATACACATAAACATATATATATGACAATCAGGGAAATTTGAACACCAATTGGATGTTTGATGATACTGATGAATTACTGTTATCTTTAAGAGCAATAATAGCATTGTGATAGTTTTTTAAAGAAACATATTTATCTTTCGCAGATACATACACAAATGTTTATGTGTTAAATTATATGATGAATGGGGTTTTCCCTCAATATAATGGAGTGGAGACAGTTAATAGAACTATAAATGAAACAAGATTTGCCCTAAGTTGAAAACTACTGAAGTTCAGTGTCAGGTACATGGCAATTTATTTCCTTTGTCTTTATATTTAAGACTGCCACAAATTTTGAAGAGAATTTCAAATGGGAATTCCAAAAACATTTTGCATATTTGAAATATTCCTAATGTGCATAAATGTGAATTTTTTGAAACATATCAGAATAAAAATTTAACAACACACTTACTTAATAATATAATTTAAAGTTATATTACATTTTACATATTAATTAAAAATCCTTTAAAACCTAAAGAAACAGAGAGGGAGAAGAGACAAGAAAGTAGATGGATCTACAGCAGAATAATAACAGTAATTAGGACCCAACTCACCTTCGTAATACTTTGTGCCTCTTACAGCACTTATTATAGTATGTCTTGAATTGTTTTTTTTTTAAGATTTTATTTATTTGACAGAGAGAGATCACAAGTAGGCAGAGAGGCAGGCAGAGGGAGAGAGGGAAGCAGGCTCCCTGCTGAGCAGAGAGCCTGATGCAGGCTCGATCTCAGGACCTCAGGACCCTGAGATCATGACCGGAGTCGAAGGCAGAGGCTTAACCACTGAGCCACTCAGGCGCCTCTTGAACTGTTTTTTGTTTTTTTTTTTTAAGATTTTGTTTATTTATTTTAACAGAGAGAGAACACAAGCAGGCAGAGAGGCAGGCAGAGGCAGAGAGAGGAACAGGCTCCCTGCCGAGCAAGGAGCCCGATGTGGAACTTGATCCCAGGACACTGGGATCATGACCTGAGCCGAAGGCAGCTGCCTAACCAACTGAGCCACCCAGGCGTCCTTGAATTGTTATTTTAATAACCCTTCGTAAGGGTTATTGGTAAGCCCTTGATAGCAGGAACTAAGTCTAACAAAGAAGATAGAACCCTGATAATCACCTAATCAAGTGAGGACAATAAGGAAAATTCTGCTGTAACTTCTACTATCTCAGCACAGCTAACTGGTAAAGCTGGTGATTCTCTGCTTCCTCCCTCTCTACACCCTGGGGGACCTCCCCCTTGTAATGCATGTTAGAGGGAAGGAGACGAATGCTTCAAAGACAGAAGAGCACTACTGCTCAGTTAAGGATGCATGAACAGCCAAACTCTCCAATACAGAAGCCACTAGCCACAAGTAGCTGTTTACACTTAAATTAATTGAAATTATAAATCAAAACCACAACATCACCTCGCACCTGTCAGAATGGCTAAAATCAAAACCACAAGAAACAACAAGATTGATGAGGATGAGGAGAAAAAGGAACCCTTGGGCACTGCTGGTGGGAATACAAACTGATGCAGCCACTGTGGAAAACAGTATGGAGGTTCCTCAAAAAATCAAAAATAGAATTATCATATATTTCAGTAACTCCACTACTGGGTCTTTACCCAAAGAATATGAAAACAGTAATTCAAAAAGATACATGCACACCTATGTTTATTACAGCATTATTTACAACAGCCAAATTATAAAAGCAACCTAAATGTCCATCAATACATGAATGCATAAAGAGGTGGTATATACATACATATAATGGAGTATTATTCAGCCATAAAAAAGAATGAAATCCTGCCATTTGCAACAACATAGATGAATCTAGAGAGTATAATGCTAAGCAAAATAAGTCAGTAAGAAAAGACAAATACCATATG
>CM052811.1:60331174-60361466 GCA_028533885.1 Nasua narica
TGACAAGGGATTTCTCTCTCTCTCTCTCTCTCTCTCTGGCTAATTTATTCCATATGACTTCAGAGCTTATGTTTTTCCAAGGCTTTATCTATACCCAAGATAGCAAAATTATTAAAATACTATACTAACTCCAATGACAGCAAACATTAGTTACAATCAGTGACATTCTTGAAATAATTCACTTTGGTAACATGACAGAAGGATGTAGAATTATTTCAAGAATGTCACTGGCTAAGTAGCACACAGTTATTTATCTCATAATTAAAGTTTATAATCAGAATGGTTATAAAGTAAGACTTTCCTCTCAAGGATAAAGGCATCACTTCAAACCATTTTCTCTGTATATTTGGATAGAGTTCTATACTGTCTCTGGCCATGGATGTTTAGTCTGAAATAGAGTATTGTACTGATATTTAGAAAAATTTAGGAGAAGTGTAACTTTGTAATAATAATGAAGTCACACTTCTTTTTTATCTAGTACTTCTTTTTTATCTACCCAATGACTAACAAGCTTAAAGATATATACTAATGGGAAAAACCATGGCCTCATGGGCAAAATCCATTATGTGAGGAATATTAACAAAAAAGTTGTGATCAATACCCCAATCTAATTCTACATGTTGCCACTGACATGTTTCATGGTTTCTGATAAAGAGAGAGAATTCTTTTTTTTTTAAAGTGGGGTGGGGGGGCGAGAGGCAGAGAGAGAGAGAGAATCCCAAGCAGGCTCCACACCCAACGAGGAGCTTGATCTGAGGCTTGATCCCACAACCCCAAGATCACAACCTGAGCCAAAATCAAGAGTCAGACACCTAACCAACTGAGCCACCCAGTCACCCCTAGAAAGACAGAATTCTGATGGCCAGTTAGACATTGGAGACCATATCTAAAAAAAGACATCTTTTAATCACAAGAAAGTCTTAGACAAAACTCTGAAATTTTACCATCTTATTACATATCGATTATTTTTCCATTATCCCTCCTCAGCAACAGAATCAAGACCAACATTTGATTCAGATAGCATACCCCTAAATTTATATCTTCTAGAGCTTATAACACTAAATTCTACCATCTTCTGTAATTATCCAATTTGCGTTTTTGAAACACTCATATAACAGTAGTCTCCTTATAGGAAAACTCTAAGTATGATCTCCATGTTACAGCTTAGAGAAATAAATCATTACACTGGAAATTCCCTATCAGAGAAAAAGTATACAGCAAACTGTCCTTCATCCCAAGGAACTCCTATTTATACAGAAGCAACACTTCTGTTACTTCTATTTCAGCATACTAACCAATGAAGATCACATACAATTAATTAGCCAATGGTAATAATAATTATGAAGAGACAACTGCATTAACTATGTATGCAATGATCTAGTTTGACAGCCACACATCCATAATGTACAGCAGTGATATCCAATATTGTTCGTAAAAGCTGGCGGTCAATCTGCAAACTGTCCCCAGTCCTCACCAAAGTAAGAAGATTTGACCAGAATGTAAATCAATTATGTCCCCAAGCACACTGTTTAGTTCCAATCACATTTTTCTTAAAATGAGACTTCTCTAATAAAAGAAGCAGTGCACTGATTTACATTCTGACTCAAACACCTTGTATCAGCAAACTGACATTTTCTGTAGTACTGCTCTATGGTATCTAAAGAGAACAGAGACAGCGCTATATGGGTGGGGTGGGGGTTAAGGAGGCACCCACCTACGTCTGTATTAGAATATTACATTATTGCAAAATACCAAAATCAAGCATTTTTGTTCTACTTTAAAAATTATTATGGGCTTTGAATTTTATTACTGGGGCATAAAGTAAGCATTTCCCCTTACTCTTCTTAGAAAGTATACAAAAGCAATTAATCCAAAATCAGCAAAGAAAATTAGAAATAAAAACACACTCTCCATTTTTAGCAAAACTAGGATCCAGCTAAAACTCCAGACCAAAAATAGGTATAAGAGCTTCCTAAAGAAACGAGGTCAATCCAGGGTACTTAAGGGAGGAAGGGGAGAGATGACTCAGCTGCACATCTCAGAAAGAGCTAGCAAAGTAAACTCCTCGAAGGTGAGAGGCTTGCTCTGAGTTGCAAAACATAAATTCCCTGCAGAGCGACAAGATTCATGGGCTATCAACAGAACATCCTGGACCCAGTTGAAATCTGAAAGTCAGATGAATAGGATCTAACAAGGAATCACACAAAGAAACTATATTTGCAATAGTAGTCTGTCTTCACTTCCATAGAAGTACATTACATACATTACATACATTACAAAAACCCCACGGCTGCTGCCTGTGCCCAGTGACTGGTAAAACAGCTAAATGAACTCAACAACCGAAAACCTAGCTAGTCTGGAATCTGGATCTAGCTCCTCTTAAAAATCTCCTAAAAATAACTGACCATGCAAAAACTCACATTTCCAAATGAGTTATCACAAAGGAACAAGCATAAATCCATATAAAGTTACAAAAAAAAAAGGAAGAAAATGTCAAGAAAAACTATTAGTATACCAAAAACAAAAAACAAAAAAAAAACCCTCTTATTATAAAAATATTGCCACAAAGTCAAATCAAAATTGTAGCTAAAACTTATGCTGTGATAAAAAAAAAAAAGTTAAGGGGCTCCTGGGTGGCTCAGTAGATTAAAGCCTCTGCCTTTGGCTCAAGTCATGATCTCAGGGTCCTGGGATCAAGCCCTGCATCAGGCTCTCTGCTCAGCAAGGAGCCTGCTTCTCCTCTCTCACTGCCTGCCTCTCTGCCTTCTTGTGATCGCTCTCTCTGTCAAATAAATAAATAAAATCTTAAAAAAAAAAAGTTAAGAAAAAAAGGCATTAAAACTGAGATACAGGAGCTCAGGTAAAAGATTTCTAGATGATAGGAAATTATGTAACATAAACGATTTAAAAAAGACCCAGAAAAAAATAAAAGAGCATAGAAATGCTGTTTAAACTGGAAAAAAACACTATAGAGAATAAATATTTCTGAAAACGAATGCAGAGGATTAAAAAAAAAAGGAAAGGAAAAAAATTTAAGAGGGGATTAGAGAGGAAGTAATATAAAAAACAGGATATCCAACATATGAATAATTGGAGTCCAAGAAGACCATCATAATCACAGAAGAGATAAATATTTAAAGATATAATTTCAAAAAGCTTTACTACAATAATAAAATACAGGAAAACTAAATCTATATATTGAAGGAGCACCTGGCTGGCTCAGTCAGAAGAGTGTGTGACTTCTGATGTCCAGGTCATGGGTTCGAGCCCCAAATTGGGTGTAGAGACATAGATAGATAGATAGATGAGATAGATCGATAGATAAATCTACTGAAAGGGTACACTATGTCTCAGGAAAAAAACTGATCCAAAACAGACATGCAAAAATATTGTCACAAAAAAAAAAAGAAAACCAGGCTGGCCTTCAACTTCAACTCTAGAACATAACAGATTACTATTAAAAAAACTTCCAAAATAAAGTATGACCCAAGGATTATACACTTAATCAAACTGCTGTCCAAGTACAAAATCACTATTATATTATGAACATGCAAAACTCAGGGAACATTATTTCCATTGGTCCTTTTAGAGGACTCTATTAAAGGAAGAATTTAATTAGCCAAGCAAAGCTGGAAAAGCCATGGTAAAGTAACTGGTGACAAACTTCTAAGCTATTTAACCATAGAACTAAGAATAAAATTAAGTGAAGGCATCAAGATGCCAGAACAGGATGCAAGATGTTATTATTACTAACATGCAAATATGATATAACTAACTTTTTATTGAATACCATACTTTTGATGTGGGAAAATCAAACTCGATTTTCAAGAACATGCTCTCAAGTAAAAATGCTCACATTACAATCCCTGAAGATGATAATTAATCTCTGTTGAAAAATCTAAAAACAACTCCAAAGATAAAGTTTAATTTATAGAATACATATTAAATACATAAATTCGAAACTTCAAAATTGCTAGCATCTCAAAAATTAGCCCTATCAGTGATCACCAATCCATGAAAATACTAGTGAAGAACGAAATATGTTGTGGTTTGTTCAATTCTGGAATATATCAGTGGAGTCAGTTAAAAGATATGCCACATGAGCTCAAGTATGACACATTTCACAGTTTAATACTGGAATAGGCAGCCTCACGTAACACTTTATAAAATACTTTGTTCTTATTAAGCATTCCTGTTATGCTTAACATTGAAGGTTACACAGAATAAGCAGAGACAAAGAACAAAAAATGTAAAATAATCAATCAAAAGCCAAAACTGCATGCTGTGCGGTTCCCATAAAAATTGTTCTATGAAGTCACATTGCTTTGGATTCAAGACTCCAATTTATCAGTGTTGCTTTATATATAGCAAAATAAAAAGAAAACTTAAGTTCCATAAAATTAGTTGGGTTCACTTAGAATCTACTATATTTATAAATTAGGATATTCTTATTTTCAAAGCAATTTGACAAATCTATCCTTAGACTATTTACTATGCATGCATTTATGAGGCAAGAAAAGGGAGTGGGGAGAGAAGGCAAGGGTAAATAAAGAAAAGAAACAAGGGGACAGACTCTTTGATAAAATATAATTTTAAACTGCACATTAACCAAAAGATGTTCAAGGACAATTTTCATGTGGAAAGAGAAGTTTCCTGAATTTCTCTTCTTGCAAGGTTTTCTTGTTTTGATTCTTACTGCCATCAAATTGAAAAGTTTCCTTTTGAGCTCATTTTTAGAAAAATCTTGATGAGGAGGGGCACCTGGGTGGCTCAGTCAGTTAATCATTCAACTCTTGATCTCAGCTCAGGCCTTGATCTCAGGGTTGTGAGATCGAGCCCCGCATTGGGCTCCATGCTAAGCATGCAGCCTAATTAAAAAAAAAAAATTTTTTTTGATAAAAATCTTGACGAGTTCTGTGTAGAAGATATGTTCCCATTATAAATGGTGGTGTAGTATATTTTCTCTCTGCATATAGCTTTCACTTCAGTCATTTCAAACATCACTGATGTCAATGACTTTTCTAAGTCACCTATCAAGTTTCCATAGTTTTATATTCATTTTCTATCCCTTAATCCTCCAGGTTTATATTTATAGCCTCCAGCAACAGTCTGGGTGGTAAACTGGGCCATCAGGACAGGTACTACAACATACATGGGAATATAGCTTCCCTTGCAGGGAGAGGAAAACATACTTCAATACTTAAAAGTTTTAGCAAAGAACAGTTTTGGAAAAAGAAATCAAAAGATTGAGAGGGAAGCTACACCAGAGCTTTCTTGCTTTAAGTTCAGCTAGCTGGTCCAGCCACTCTGCTCATCAAGACATCATCATCTATAGTTTGTTGCAAATCTTGAGGTGTCTGAGATTTGTTTCAATAAACGAATCTCTTCCATTATAGATTTAAACATAGATCACTATGGTTATTTAAAAGAGGTAGAATACAGGTAAGCAAAGCAGACTGCTGAAGTCTGTCATATTATTTACGGGGCAAGCAGATGCCAGTGTGCAGATCGCCTAACTGAAGAGTCATAGGTCCATCCCTTGACCCTGTGTTCTTGTAAAAGCTAAAGGTATAATTTTCCTTTTTAAAGAAATACTCTACTTCCAAACAAGGACTTAATACAATTGATGCTGTACTTGAGCACATGAAAGTACTACATCTTCTTGAGGTTAACCTCCTTGTTTGAGTCAAATTATTTTTTGTATTAACCAATATAAAACATAATTAGGATAGTCATTTTGCTGCCAAAGAAACTAAATAAATCCTGTTACTAAATATAAGTGAATGAAAAAGTTATTCACTGGTTTGAATTATCCTAGCAACTGTTCTTTTAGTAACATAAAAGAATTACAAGTTAACGATATCCTAAAATAGAAATCACTAAAAATGCATCTTTGATTTTCTCTAAATACTTATATAAGTAAGCACAATACTGAATTTCATAAACGGGACTATTATATTTTGAAACTGTAAACTAAATTACCAAACTAACATTTTTCAAATCGTTCCATGCAACATTAATGTTCTTTGAGATTTTTCTAAGCGTTCCACAAAGAAAAAGAATATTATGGTCAAATACATTTCAAAATGCCGGGTTAAAGTTAAAACAAGTGTTGTTTTACAACAAGTCTGAGAGACATTTCCATTCACCAAACAATCTACTAAATGCCACCATATATATACCAGGCACTTATCTGGGTTTGGAGGTTACAATAGTGAACAAGAGAAATAAAATGCCTGCTCTCATGGAGCATTCTTTCTAGTGGAGAGGACCATCAATTAACAAAAAAGGAAATAAATACAATACAGTCAGTAAGAAGAGCTATGAAGATATGAAAATGGAGGGGGGGTAGGGATATGGACATTAGGGAGGGAATGTGCTATGGCAAATGCTGTGAAATGTGTAAGCCTGATGATTCACAGACATGTACCCTGGGGTAAATAATACATTATATGTTAATTAAAAAATTTAAAAAAATTTAAAAACTAAAAATAAAAAAAGACATGAAAATGAGGTAAGAGAGAGCAAAAGACACTTCTCTCTGGATGGACACATTAAGCTACAAAGCTAATGTTTTTTGTTTTTCTACACTGGGGAATACAGTGCACAGTACTTCCCAAACCCAGGCTAATCAGGAACCCTTTTGGCAATGAACATCTATTAATTCTATTAATAGCTCATCAAATCAATTCAAGAAGTGCTCTTCTAACCAATGTGCAGACAACAGCAGGGTCAAGACTTAAATACAGCTCTTCTGATCCTAAATACAGTGTTTTTATATCTTCTTCATCTATAAAAGCAGAAATAATAAGAGTACATATCTCAGAATCATCATGAAAATTATGACATAGCTAATTCATGTAAAACACCTGACACAGGATTTGGTAGATACTCTGCTCAATAAATGTTGGAGTTACTATTAATACAGTTACTACGCACATGTCTAGGGGACTAATACTGCCTTCTTTTAGTATCTTGAACACTTTATTTTTATCTCTTTTATAGGATTTAATTATGTTCATTCCTCTATATGGTAATTTCTTTTTTTTTTTTTTAATGGTAGATTTCTTAAAGATAGCAACCCAAGCAGAGACTGTACATGGCTAGGCCACAATGAAAGCTTACTATGCAGTTGTGTACACATTATCCAAAGTGGGTTAAATGTACATGTAAAAAAAACCAAAAACCAAAAAACAAAACCTTAGATAAAAAAGCAATCTCTCCTCAAGGAAACGTGAACCATACTATAGCAAGGCTTCCATTAAACATCTTCATAATTATACATTTTACCTATTCAAAATACTTTTATAAATTAGCATCACCAGTAATGGGTCATATTCTTCCTAATAAGATGTATTAAGATACCATTTCATATCTTTGATATCCCTGCCAGAAATGCGTAACCAGAATTTTATCAAGAAAAAAAAATCAAACGCAAACTGAAAAACATTCTACAAAATAAATGACCTGAACTCTTCAAAAATATTAAAACACAAAAAAATGTTAAAATCATAAAAGATGAAGAGTGAAAATCTGTTCCTAATTACAGGAGGCTAAAGAGACATAACTAAATTTAGCAAATGATCCTGGACTGGATCCTGAAATGACAAATTTTTACTGTTATAAAGGACATTAATGCAACAACTGGCAAAATTGAGTAAGAACTACAGATGAAATAACAAACCTATATCAATGTAAACTTCTCGATTTTGGTCATCATATGGCAGTCATATAAGACAATTTCATTGCTTTTAGGAAACTCACACTGCAGTATTTATAGGTAAAGAAGCATTATGTCTACAATTTAATCTCAAAGAGTTCAGAAAAAATATACGGATAAATACAGAGAAAGAAATAAAACCATAAAGTGAACACAGAAAAAAACAAGATCTAGGGGAAAAAGTATATGAGTCCTTTGTACTGTGAAAACATTTCCAAAAGTCTGAAGTTATTTCAAAATCAAATGTATAAATACAAAAGTAATGGGTGACAAAAAGGAAAGATGGCAAATAATCACATGAAAAGATGTTCAACATCATTAGCAAAAGTACAAACTAAAACCACAATGTCACTAAAAGCAAAAAGGAAAAATTTGTCAATACTAACTGTTGGTGAGCATGTGGGGCAACTGAATGCAATCTGTATAGTTACTTTTTACATAACTTCTGAATTGTTTTCCAAATATAAACATATACTTACCACATGACCCAACAATCCTAGGTATTAATCCAAGAGAAATTAAACTTATAGTCAAACAAATCCTGCATGCAAATGTTTGTAACAATTTATTCATAATCACCAAATATTGAAAATAACTTAAATAAATGGATGAACTGTAGTACATTTATATAATGGAATTCCACTTAGCAACAAAAAGGAATGAATTCTTGTATGAATTCATGTATGAATCCTTAAAGCATTATGCTAAACGAAAGAAGTCAGCCTCAAAGATTACATGTTGTATTATTCCATATATATTTATGATATTCTGCAAAAAAGCAAAATACAGGAAGGAAAATGAATCAGAGGTTGTTAGGAGTAAAGTTTTTGCAGAAGGTTGATTAAAAATAAATAGACAGCATGAAATAAAAATAGGCAGTATGAGGGAATTTTAGGGGTGGAAGGTGATGGGATGGTGTTCTATGTCTTGACTATTACTGTCATTACACAATTTTATGCACACATCAAAACTCATAGAACTATATACTAAAAAGAATGACTTTTACTATATATAAATTTTAAGTACACATTATACTCAAAAGAAATAAAGTACTTTCATAGGCACCTCATTTTATTCTCAGTCCAATAAAAACTATGTAGGTACTCTACTCTCATTTTACAAGCGAGGAAACTAAACTACAGCAAATAAATGTACATACAAATTACATATGGTTGGACCAAAATTATAATCCAGATACACTGATTCTATACAAATGTTTTATTCTCTTAATTTTTTCATGTTCTACTAAATTTTATGGGCCACAATGTCCCTAAAAACAAACAGGATCAAAGAGAGGGAGGGAAGAAAAAAAAAACAAGTAGTGAAAGTGTGCCCTTTAGAATTTGACCTTTAGTCCTTAAGGAATTAAAAACAGTCCATAATTGAATAAGTCTCAATAGTGATCTATATAGGCAACAAATTACCTGGCATTAAAGAATTAGCTAGTGATTTCTTCCATAAAACCTTAATTTCCTAATGCAAAGAAAAAGCAAAAGCAAATAAAACATTCACAGGTAACCTTGTAACCATTGCTACAACTTAAGCTATCCAGTTTTCAGAACAATATTGAGAACAACGATGGTGACTACAATTCAGAACAGATTTTACAACTTTAAATAAATGTTTAAAAATATTTCCAGATGCTATCACCCAAGGGTGAAAAACAATAGGGAAATCTTTTCAGTTTCAGAATCAAAGTGGCAATATAATGTTTGCAAAGGAAAATACTCTAAGTACAACAGCTTGAGGGAAAATTAAGTTTAGTTTCTTTAACCAAAAAAATTATAAAAAAAAAAAATTACATCTGTACCAAAAATAGCATACTTCACCTAAAAACAGTGGCGTGGTTTCCTCTAAAGTAGTTGCATTAGGATCTGCCCCAGCTTCTAAAAGAATCTGTACAATCTTCCAATGTCCTTGACTTGCAGCAAGATGTAATGCACAGAAGCCCTCAAAAGTCTTCATCTTAATGTAGTTTTCAGATGAATCTATGTAAAAATTTAAAAAAAAGTCAACTGGAAGATACTGCTGCTATTTCTTATGATTAAAAAGCAAAGATGCCAAGAAGAATTTAATGCAATATTAAAATACAAATTACAAATGGGAGGTCTGAGTTAAAAACTCTCTAGAAAATAAAAAAAAAAAGTTCTACAGGGGTCATGGTATGAAAAGCTCTCTGGTACTCTTAACATACAAATTCTGCCCACAAACTCATTTTCTCTAATTTTTGATGGGTAGGGGAAGGGGAGTGGCAGGAGTTGAAAGGTAACACAAAAGCAAAATCTTAAGAGGATATTATAGCACCAAATATTTGCTTAAGCAAGATTTGCTGAAATACTGCTAAATTTATTTATTTTTATTTCTAAGTTTCTATGAGAGGAATGATCTCATCTTAAGCATTACTTCCTTGTACTCAACTGATACCATGAAGGTAGGTAGTTCATATCACAAAAACAGTGTTTCCCAGATTAGCCAGAAACTGACTTTATTCAGACATCCGCAAAACTTTAAGGTTCAGACAAAAACCAGGAACACACAGATATATACAGAAACACAGACAGCTCCAAATGAAGAAGATGCTCACTCTTCTCAAAATAATTAATAAGTTTATTACAATTCTGATCAAAATGCCAAAAGAGCTGGCAGTTGTTTGGTTGGTTTTCTACTTGGTAAAGTGACTGAAGTTGATAGGGGTAGTGGAGGGCAGCTCAGAATAACAAAGAAGTTAGAAAAATAAAGAAAGCAAGTACTGAAAGGAGACTAGACTTACCCTATACACTAAACCGGATCTTAAAATTAGAATAAGCAAAACAATGTGGCATTGACACAAGGGAAGAGCAGGGTGCTCATGAGGGAAAGGAGGAGGAAGAGCCAGCAGAAGCAAAAAGAGAAAAGATGATGGCTGAAAGGTAGCCAACCTAGGCGAATATGTCAGATGCTGAAGAACTTTCTTTTAGAAAAGAAGGATGTTCTCTTCCACTGAGAAAGCAGGAAAAGAGATAAGGCTTAATCCTAGCCATTTAAAAATCTCAGGATAGAATGAGGACTGTGACAAAAGCATCAAATTGGATTACAAATGGATGGCACAGTAGAAAATGGTTTCATCATGACTAGAAACTGTAAGGCTATGGCTTCTCGGCCTTTTGGCTAAGATCAAGTGTAGAAACTGTAAGGCTAAAGACAAAAAGAATTGTACATACACAGTGTAGTCCAGTTGGTAAAGTTGTTTTTCATAGGGAAAAAGATTAACAATTCTGAAACCACTATCTATGTACAGTAAAATCAAATAAACACATGAATGTATGGTAGACAGAGATGGTCTCACTTTTGGAAAGGGAGGTTACAGAGAAGTAAAGGAAAAAAGCTAGAATGAACCATATGGTACTGGATTAGAATCCAGATGGCAGTATGAACTTGTATTTAGCTTTAATACAGATACAGATGGATAGATACATACTTTTAAGTATGTGTATACATGTGGGTCATAATAAGAATATTTCCTAGCTCTGTCTGCTAAAGGGGCTTAAAAGTAAAGACATGCCAGTAGCCATAAGCATACTCAGTGCCCAGATCTTAATTTTGAGTACCATTCTCAAATAAAAGGAACCAGGGCTCTTAAGAAAATGGCTGATTCCAGGGCTGGCACAAATATACAATATGAGCTTGGTGCATCTTCCAAGTTCAGCAAGTAAAAAAAGTGCTAAAAAAAATAAAACATGGTGGTGGGGAGGTGCCTGGGTGGCTCATTCGGCTAAGTGTCTGCCTTTGGCTCGGGTCATGAACCCAAGGTCCGGGGTTCAACCTCCACTTTGGGCTCCCTGCTCAGCGAGGAGCCTGCTTCTCCTTCTCCCTCCACCTCTCTCCCTGCTCATGCTCTTGCTCTCTCAAATAAATTCTTTAAAAAACAAAAACAAAAACATGGGGGCACATCAAAGAAACACAAGAGCCAATATGAAAGGACACTCAAGGACAAAAGCTAGAACAATGTGAGCAACAAAATAAGCAAAATCGTATTCAATTATAACCCAATGCATAAAATTAATACATACGAGTCCTGGCAGATATAAGTGATTGAATAAACGGAAGAGATGAGATACTCTAAATACCAAAAAAATTCCATATAATTTATGTAGATATTCCCCCCTCGAGGAAGGGAGCTGAATGGCCTCCTACGTGAGGACCACCCTTAGTGATTTGTACACACACCCATCTTAGGAAAGGGAAATAAAAACACCTGTGCAATAACTATGAAATAAAGAAAAGGCACTTCTTACTAAAAGGAAAATAGTGAAGTCAGTTAACTACTAAATTAAGATCTTAAAAGATTTTACCTATAGAAAAAATAGATACATTTAAATAGCTAACTCTAAAACCACTGGACCAGGAAAGTAAAATAGTTTGGCAAACACAGTGGATTTGGAGTTAGAAGATTTGGGCTGCAATCCTGGCTCCACCAATTCTCTTTTGGATTACTCTTTGGGTAAATTATTCAAACTCTCTGAATTACAGGTTCCTTAATAATAAAACAAAGATAAAACAGTTGGTCTAAACCCTCAATGGGGTTCAACAGAATTACAATATTTATGTACTGTCACAGTTGTTAGAAATTTGGGGAAGTCTCCAAAACATCATTTTTTTCCCCAAAACATCATTTTAAAGATTTATTTACTTGAGAGAGAGAGCGTGCAAGTGTGTACACATGGGGGAGGGGCAGAGGGAGAGCATCTCCAGAGGATTCCACACTGAGCATGGAGCTCGATGCAGGCCTTGATCCCATCACCCTGAAATCAGGACCCTAGCCGAAACCAAAAGTCAGATTCTTAGCCACCTATGCCACCCAGGCATCCCTCCAAACCATCACTTTAAGAACACTGTCAGGACCCAATATAAATTGATTTTGGAAATTCCAATAATAAACTGCCCTCCTTAACTGGTATGTGGGGACCAAAGGGACCTTATCTACATTGAACTAGACTATCAACCACCTCTCTCTGTCTTCCTTTCCTTAAAAGAATTCTTGGGGAAATGGCTCATAATACTCAGTTTTTAATGCCTTAACCTCTAGTTACTTCTCACTGGAAGGCAAAGTATTCTACTTCTATTTTTCTTATTAAAAATTTAAACGTAAAGGCATTAAAGACTTCATAATGGACAAACTCATAATGGGCACTTCAGTTCTTTTATGACAACTTGCGAGTTCTTCCATGGCTGTACTTTCAGGATTGGGGCCATGTCTGCTGGACTAAATCTAGCTATCTGATGCCTGTACAGCAATAACAAGAATTGACTTTAGCATTCTGGCAATAATACCACAACCTTATGTTTCCTAGCCCAAAGTATCCTTTTACTTAAAAATAGTAAACTTGCTTACTTGTTTAAGTGAAAGACAGTACACTTAATTTTTCTCCAAAGCCCTAAGAAGGAAAGCAAAACCAAATGGTTTTAAGTAAAGGTTAAATATTTAAGTAGAGGTTAACATAGGTTAAGTATCAAGATCAGAACTTCCAACACCTGGGCCACAATTTGATGATGACCAAACAAATTTAACATGTGCCAATCACAAAGAGTGATGACTGTCCATTTCAGGTAGCTTACGACATCACATACTTTGCACTATGTACATCATCTCATTAAGGTTTATTTAGGAATTCTAAGAAAAAGTTGGCTCCAAAGAGAAAGGCTACAAGGAAGATAAAATAAACATAAAAGAAATGCAGAGATAAGAGAAAGTAAGACCCTGAGTCCTGTTGACATCGTTTCAATAGGAGCATCCAGCAATGCCTAAAGGGACCTACCACTCAGACTTAGTTACATAAGCATTCTTTCCCCCCCTTTTGTTTTTAAAGATTTTATTTATTTATTAGAGAAAGAGAGAGAGAGCATGAGAATGGAGAAGGTCAGAGTGAGAAGCGGACTCCCCATGGAGCTGGGAGCCCGATGTGGGACTCGATCCCAGGTCTCCGGGATCCTGACCTGAGCCTAAGGCAGTCACTCAACCAACTGAGCCACCCAGGCGCCCTTCCCCCCCCCCTTTTTTTTTGAAGTTTTTCTTTTAAATTTTTATTTAATTCCAGTTAGTTAACATACAGTGTAATATCAGTTTCAGGCATACTATTTAGTGATTCAATACTTATATACAACACCTGGTGCTCATACACATCTTTGTACAAGCTAGTTTGAATTATTTTTCATTCCTTACTGAAAAATTCCGACTAATATTATGAATAATTTAGCAGTGTCTATCAATATTTTAACTTTGCATATTTCTTTTTTTTAAAGATTTTATTTATTTATTTATTTGAGAGAGAACGAGAGAGTGAGAGGGAGAGAGAATTTGAAGCAGACTCTGCAATGAGCACAGAACCCAACTCGGGGCTCGATCCCACAACTGCGAGATCAGGACCTGAGCCAAAACCAAGAGTCAGACGCTTAACCCACTGAGCCACCCAGGTACCCCTGTATATTTTTTGCACCAGCAACTTCATTTCTCAAACTCCACCCTATAGAAATACACATCCATGTGCACAAAGTTATAAGGATGTTAACTGAAGCACCACTCATAATAGCAAAATTTTAGGAAACAAGATGCCCATCAACAGGAGAATGATTAGATATATTACATCTACACTAGGAAACACCATGCAGCAGTTCTTTTACTCTGAATGAAATGGGGAGCTATTGCAGAGTTCTCAGCAATTGCAGAGTTCTCAGTAGAAGAGAGAGACATTAGTGTGACATATTGTAAAAGGTTCTGGTACACAAAGACTAGACTGTGGGTAAGATAGGGAAGAAGCAAGAGCAGAAACAGATTTGTTAGGATGCTATTACAGCAATGTAGGCCAAGAGATATGTGGCTCAGACCAAGGTCTTAGTGGTTCTGAGGTAGTGAGAAGTGATGTGAATATATGTACGTATTCACACACACAGATACACACACACATATACAGACATAAAGATTTGCTGATTGGGTGAGTGATATAAGTAATTGGGTGAAGTAATTAAGGATGGTCCACAGCTTCTGGCCTGAGCTGGAATAATAGACTGCTGCTTTTTTTTTTTTTTTTGGAAGATTTTATTTATTTATTTGAGAGAGAGAATAGGAGTGGTGGGGGCAGGGAGAGGGGGGCCAGAAGGAGGAGACTCCCCGCTGAGAAGGGAGCCTAACACGGGGCTAGATCCCAGGGCCCTGGGATCATGACCTAAGCCAAAGGCAGACACTTAAAAGACTGAGCCACCCAGGCATCCCTGAAATGTTGGAATACTTCTAATCTTACAGATGAAGAAACAGAAGCACCAGAAGCACCAAGAGGTTAAAAGACCTGTCCAAGACCACACCAATAAAGTGGCAGAGTTAGCAGAACCCTGGTCCATCTGAACACAACTTTTTTTTTCCCCCCAAATACTTTTATTTTTTCAGTGTCACAAGATTCATTGTTCATGTACCACACCCAATGCTCCATGCAATGCGTGCCTTCCTCAATACCCATCATCAGGCTCGTCCAACCCCCCACCCTCCCCTCCAAACCCCTCCGTTTGTTGCTCAGAGTCCACAGTCTCTCATGGTTGATCTCCCCCTTTGATTTCCCCCAATTCACCCTTCCTTTCCTTCTCACATTGTGAACACAACTCTTAATCACATGTTATTTACCTAAGGATCTTCAGTATCTGTTATCATGCCTAGTATGACAGCGTAATATTTTCCTAACATGAACTAATAAAAAGTACTATGAATTAGTTCATATATTTGCCAAATAAAAATATTTGCTGGTGGATATGCTGCAGTTAATTACGAGATTTTAAATGACCTTTACTCAGTGAGTGGTTTAATATTGAATGGCATGATTAACTGCTACTGAAGATTATTACTGTCCTCCAAGATGAAAAGATGCATGAAATTTCAGTATCTATCACATAAACTTCTAGTACAGGAAAGAAGACAAGCAAATTCGTTATTTATATTAATACTGCAAATAGGGGCGCCTGGGTCGCTCGATTGGTTAAGCGACTGCCTTTGGCTCAGGTCATGATCCCGGAGTCCCGGGATTGAGTCCCACATCGGGCTCCCAGCTCCCTGGGGAGTCTGCTTCTCTCTCTGACCTTCTCTCCTCTCATGCGCTCTCTCAATCTCTCTCTCTCTCTCTCTAATAAATAAACAAAATCTTTAAAAAAAAAAAAAACTTCAAATAGGAAGTTAAAGTGAAAAAATATACATGCATATTAAATTTTTAAGTAATCCATACTGCAATTGAATGTTCTTCTCCAACATGAATGAGAAGGCCATGTATGATTCTTAGGCTAGGTTCTGGATCTAAATTGGAGACAGTAAAGCACAACTTTTCTAAATATCTGAGATGCGTCCATTCTTTTTGTGTAGGCCTGAGCACTTTCATAACTTTAGTACACTAATTAAAGGTATGTTTTAAGAATCTCTGGCAGTTCACCAATATTAAATGAAGTTCAAGAAGATAGAAATTATATAATAAAATATGACACTCTTATGTATACCAGCAGAGCTATAAAGGATAAGAGAATTATGAATTAAATAAAACATAGGTATAGCAAGTATAAAGAATAACAGAAATGTCAGATTTACTTTGGGAACTTTTTTTTTTTTTTTAGATTTTTTTTTTTATTTATTTATTAGAGAGCGAGAGACTGAGAATGAGAGGGGAGAAGGTCAGAGGGAGAAGCAGACTTCCCGCAGAGCCAGGAGCCCAATATGGGACTCGATCCCGGGACTCTGGGATTATGACCCGAGCCGAAGGCAGTTTCTCAACCAACCGAGCCACCCAGGCGCCCACTTTGGGAACTTTTAAGATTAACCTATAATACCAGGTTAACTGGTACAGATATAAAGATGCTACTTTCGGCAATATGCAAAAGAGACCTTACTTCACTCCTCAAGACTAAAAAAACCCCTCTATTTCATCATTATTTTAAAATACATCCTCAGGGGCGCCCAGATGGCTCAGTTGGTTGGGTGTCTACCTTCGGCTCAGGTTGTGGTCCCAGGGTCCTGAGTTCAAGCCACCCATCAGGCTCTCTCCTCAGCAGGGAGCTTGCTTCTGCCTCTCCCCCTGCTTGTGATATCTCTCTCCCTCTCTCTCTTTCTCTCTGTCAAATAAATAAAATCTTTTTTAAAAATAAAATAAAATAAAATACATCCTCACAAGGACCTGAGATGCCCTTCAATAGATGAATGGATAAAGATGTGGTCCATATATACAACGGAATACTCAACCGTCAGAAAGGATGAATACCCACCATTTGCATCGATGGCTGAAACTGGAGGGGATTATGCTAAGTGAAGTAAGTCAAGCAGAGAAAGACAATATAATTGTCGTATGGTTTCACTCATATGTGGAACATAAGCAACAGCACAGAGGACCTTTGGGGAAGGGAAGGAAAACTGAATGTGAAGAGGAAGAAATAAGAGAGGGAGACAAACCATGAGAGACTATGGACTCCAGAAAACTGAGGGTTTCAGAAGGGAGGGGTTGGGGGGATGGAATATCCAGGTAATGGGTATTAAGGAGGGCCCATGTTGTGATAAGCACTGGGGTTTACATGCAACTAATGAATCACTGAACACTACATCAAAAACTAATGATGTACTACATGGTGGCTAATGGAACATAACAAAAAATAAAATACATCCTCACATGTAGCTGTATGCTAGCTAGACCTTTTACAAAGTAAGTAGCTACCATTCCTTACTGGTCAATGTTCCTGACCTTGAATCATCCAGGTAAGTTTAAATTGTAATCTTTTTTAAGAGGCAAGGGATCTAGGGACTCCTGGGTGGCTCAGTTGGTTAAGCATCTGCCTTTGGCTCAGGTCATGATCCCAGGGTCTTGGGATCCAGTCCTACATTGGGCTACTTGCTCAGCGGTGAGCCTGCTTCTCCCTCTGCCTGCTGCTCTCCCTGCTTGTGCTCTCTCTCTGACAAATAAATAAATAAAAACTTTTAAAAATAAATTAATTCTATGGTGAGTGCTGTGAATTATGTAAGATTGATGATTCACAGACTTGTTACCCCTGAAACAAGTAATACATTGTATGTTAATAAAAAAATAAAATATAATTAATTAATTTAATTAAAATAAAAGGCAGGGGATCTGAATAAAGTGTGGACTTTAGTTAATTTACAAAGGGGGGGATGGGCCATAAGAACATATAAAACAATTTTTTTTTAATTTTTATTTGACAGAGAAAGAGACCACAAGGAGGCAGAGAGGCAGGCAGAGAGAGAGAAGGAGAAGCAGACTCCCTGTTGAGCAGAGAGCCCAATGTGGGGCTTAATCCCAGGACCCTGAGATCATGACCTCAGCAGAAGGCAGAGGCTTTAACCCACTGAGCCACGCGGGCGCCCCTATAAAACATTTTTTAAAGTGACCAACAGGCTACACAGCCTTTCTGCCTCGTTCTAGTTTTTTCCTAATCAATAATCAGATCTGATAAAATTTTGGACTCTTATTTCCAACTATAGAGAACAACTGAACTCATGGAAGACTGAGACCAAAAATGTCACCACCTCCTAAAACAAGTCAAATAGCTTCTTCCTGGTCTCTACACACCCTACTTCCTAATCCTGGTATACAAACTACAGGTCAATCAGATTTATCCAAAGTTTGCGTTCTAACAGTGTACTCTAATAAAAATACAGTGAGAATATTTTATTTGACCATTTATATCAACAATTCATAGTTAATTATGTGTGGCTATCTACCTGCCTAAAACATCAAGCCTTAAAAAGAATAATTGCTAAAAATGAAGGTGATACTTAAAATTTCTAACAGAAAACAGAGATGACTTGAACAGCCAATTCAAACACGTTTAGTCAAAAAGCATGCCTAAGTGCTGGCTTCGGCAGCACTTATATTAAAAAAAAAAAAAGCATGCCTAAGTCTACTCTGCAGCTATAGGAGAAAACTGTAACATAAACAATACTACCCTGGTGTGGGAAGAAATATCATGGGGAATGATCTTTTTGACTAGAAAAAAGTATTTAAATTCATGCCCTTATTTATCACTAGTCTGGGAACTCAAGCTATAGAATTAACTTCAAATTCTGAAAACACATATCAAGTTTTTAAAATTTGAGGCATAAAGTATTTTTCTAATACCTCCTTTTTTTTTTTAAGATTTTGTTTATTTGACAAAGAGAAATCACAAGTAGGCAGAGAGGCAGGTAGAGAGAGAGGGGGAAGCAGCCTCCCTGCTGAACAGAGAGGCTCAATCCCAGGACCCTGAGAACATGACCTGAGCCAAAGGCAGAGGCTTTAACCCACTGAGCCACTCAGGTGCCCCTGTTTTTCTAATACCTCTTAAGAGTCAACTATAACAGATTCTAGAACATGGGCTTAGCAGTCATAATGAACTTCCTGTATTATGATTGGGGGAATTTAGCCTTGCCATCCCTCATTCCTTAAAACAAAACAAATAAAAATCAATGCCAAAAAAAAAAAATGGAAGGATTATTTTCTTTTCCATCCATGCAGCCATGAGTTAGTTAATTCCGATGAACTATGGCACCGGAAGTCTAAATTTTGAGTAACTATACCTGTGATGACAAGTACACAGGGAAGAATCAGAATTCCCATGATCAATGAAATGTAAATGTTACAACAGAGTGTTACATTCAACTTCAGTTAAATACCTAGATGCTAATGTTTACTTTGATTAAATGTTGGAAGCATGCTACAGTGAAAAAAAGGTGGGCTTTAGAATCAGAGAGAATTGGGTTCTTGTTTAGTATATAACCTTTGGACAAGTCAACTTCTCTGAGCCTTGGTACATATTAAATAATGTATGTCAAGTACCTAGTACAAGGACTATTAAAAAGCAGTGCCCACTCGCCATTCTCCTCCTCACCGCCACCCGCCATCTTCTGTCACAATCTCTCATTTAGTCTCTTTTACTGAGTCCTTTTCTTAGTAGTGAGCTGACAAATGTATCACTGGCTCCCAGAAAGGGGGAAAAAACCCAAATTGACAGCTTTGGTTTATAGTACTGTTTGATTTCTGCCATGTAAATATTTTTCCACTTGACTGATCTCAGGTTACAAGCATGAAGTCAACTGAATACAGAACTGGAAAGAGATGCACAATAGCGCATGGCTACTCTCTGTCCCATTACCCTTTTATTCTCTCTACAATACTTTTACATTTTGAAATTATCTTGTTTAAATGTTTAGGTATTGTCTGTCTCCCCTGATAGGAATTTAAGCACCATAAAGGCAGGGACCTTGTCTATTATTCTTTACTGTGACCTCAGATTTAAAAAAAAAAAAAAAAAGTAGAAAGTAATTGGAAAGATTCCTGAAATTGACAAAACTGAAAAGTATAAAAAAAAAAAGGACTAATTCAACCAAAGCACTCACACCTTCAATTCCAGTAACATTGTTCCTTTTGTTTGGAAAAGGAAGAAGGAATAAACATGACTAGTAACAACCAAACGCTTAATTAAGAGCTCAGACAATAAAAATGGGCCAGGTACAGCAAGTTCTATATCAAGGACAACATTTATAGATGTCCAGCTGAAACACCATGCTTATATAACCCAAGGCAAGCAACCTTACCATTCTTAATAATGCATAGGCAGTTCTTTTATGGTCAAAGAAAAGGAAAACAAACACTGCCGTTAATAAATCATATATTACCATTTTTTTGTTTCCAGCTTGTAGGCCCAGCCTCCCACACCTTGAGTTTACTTTACCTGCATGAATTAACATCCGCAAACATTCTACAGAGTTGTGATAAGCTGCTTCATGAATTGGCATCCATCCCCTGTTATCAGCAACATCAACGCTACGTCCCTTTTTGAGCAGTTTTCTCAAGACTTTAACATTGCCTTCCCTGGCAGCAAGTCCAACCGTGGAGCATGTGTCAGAGTAAGCTTCGGTAAAATCCATTCTTTTGGCCAGTCTACAAAACAAGGCAGAAAGAAAACACTATAGACAATAAAACAACACAGTACTCCTACTAGAGATTAGCAGATCCAAGCAGCCCTGTCCTGCATCTGTTACAAGACTGCTGAGGAAAAGCCCGAGTTGGAGAAAGTGACCTGTCATGACAGTCTCTACTAGAGTCTAAACCACAAAGTGTCTCTGGGGAATGGGGATTCCTTGGAATGCTCTTATTAAAGATATCGAGAGAGTTTTAAGTGTTCTATCATTCCACTTCTGGAAATGTCTGAGCGGCTCCTTCCTTCAATCTTCTGTACCTGTTCATATCCACCAAAGTGCATTCACTGGAACTCTGCAGATGAAGGAGCTAAGCACCTCCAGTTAATCCCAAATGTGTACTCTATTACATAGAGATGGCCATTTAACTAACAGTAATGTTCAGCCTCAATAATTAATTCGCAGTTCTCTCCAGGACAAAACTAAACCCAAAAAAGCTAGAAAAGGAATGAACAAAGGCAAAAAACAAAGATAAGTAAAAACTACAGTTTTTCTTCTGGTCCTTTCCAAAAGACGCTAACATTCATGTTCTCTTTCCTTGATGAAACAGTCCCACTGATGGAATATATTGAATATACAGAAATGAACAAGAACATCATAAAAAGATGAGTCTACCTTTCCTATACCAGCCCAGAAAGTTCTTGACAGCATTAATGCCTCTTCCTCATCATCTCCCTCTAAAGTTCATTCTATGTTCCCCCTATAAAGCTCTCAGTATATGATTCTCATAAAGACAGTTTCTTGTTAATCACACTAGGAGGCTAAGGTTCAGGATTCTCAGAGGAAAAGTTACCTCCCAAGGGGCAAATCCTCTCAGTAACACTCCTTAGTCCAGCTTTCCTTAGTTTTTCTAATGATTTTAGGAGGTGGTTCAGGAAATGCCAACATGTCTAGTCTAATACTGGTGAAAACTTTCTAGAACCACATTCTAAATAATTTATCCAGAAAATGAAGTTTTAAAAGACGTTAAGAGGCGCCTGGGTGGCTCAGTGTGTTGGGTGTCTGCCCTTGGCTCCGGTCCGTTATCCCAGGAATCACAGGTCCTGTGATCAAGCCCCAAGTCAAGCTCCCTCCTCGGTGGGGAGCCTACTTCTCCCTCTCCCTCTGCAATCGCCCCCCACCCCCGATTGTATTTGCTCTCTGTCAAATAAATAAATAAAATTTATTTAAAAGGACAGGTTAAAAGAAAGTGCACAACATTTCCTATAGGAAATTTAAATTTATCCATGTCACATTTAGATATAAAGCTGTAACTGCAGAAGTTGATCCTATAGTGCGCCAAACAGCTAACAGTAGCTGTGGATTAGTCTGACTGGATCAACTGGTCCCTTACTAGGAAAGTGAAGATATTTATTACACAACATTTAATTATGCAGTTCACGGTTATTTACTGTGTGCCAACTAGCTCATCAGTAATATGGTGGATATAAAGATGACACAGACTCATAGAAATGATAAATACATGTTATTCAAAACAAAAGGAATAAAGTACTCCAAGAGAAGTACAGATAAAGAGCCCTGAGTAGTCAAAGGGACGAACTACTTAAAATTGTGAAGGACTGGGCACCTGGGTGGCTCAGTGGGTTAAAGGCTCTGCCTTCGGCTCAGGTCATGATCTCAGGGTCCTAGGATCGAGCCCCAAGTCGGGCTCTCTGCTCATCTGGGAGCCTGCTTCCCCCTCTCTCTTTGCCTACTTGTGATCTCTCTCTCTCTGTCAAATAAAATTAAAAAAAAAAAATTGTGAGGGATATGAGCTGGGCCCTAAAGTACAGGAAGGATCCAAAAATGAGAAAAAGGGCAGAAGGAGAAACACAACAAACATTATGTAAATGAACAAGCAAGATTGAATAAGGGCAAGTGAATAAGGAAACAATTAGTTCACTTTTGAAGGAGGATTAGCTAAACAAAGAACAGGAGGAAAAGGAGCTTACAGAGGTAGCTGAAGGCCAAACTGTGGAGAACCTTGAATGCAAGGCTAACTTTGTTGAAAGATGCTAAATTCCGGCTAAAGCCAGTATATCCAAGTTTTACAAAAAAGAACAGAATACACATTTATGGTAATTTATGGCATATTCATCTAATACAAGAAAAAATTGTTTCTATGTAGGAAAAATACAAACACACACATAAGAATACCCCTCCAAAGACATTAAAAAAGAGCATTTGAGGAAAAACAAGTATGAATCCCTTTCCAAATTTACTGGCTTTTCTCACGGTTACAAATAATGTTAATGGATATAGATTAACAGGCAATAACCTGAAAAAAAAATCAGAACTGGGTAATATCTTTGAGCTTCTTAAGGGAAGGAGAACCCAAAAGAAATGCACTATCACAGCAGAATCACTCCCCTCAACCCTTAATACCAACTAGTTAATACGCATAAACTGTATGCAAGATCTCCTTTTATAAAAACCTTCATATGCTCTTGACTAAATGAGACAAGGTCAGGTCAAACAACCAAATGTGATGGTACAAACCTTTAATGGATCCTGGATGGTGAAAAAAAGTATCAGAATATCAGCGACCAAAAGCAATTGTGAGACAATTAAGGAAATTTAAATGCGTAATATGTATTTGGTGATGCAGTTTTGTTAGTTTTCTTAGATGAGATAATGGCATTGAGGTTATTAGGAGAAAATCCTTATTAAGTATTTAGCAGTGAAAAGTAACACATGCAACTTACTTCAAATGTTTTAGATTAAAAAGTATATAGAAAGAAAAAAATTAAGCAACTGGCAAAATGTCAGTTACTGGATCCACAGTGGAGAGTATATGAGTGATGACTATACTTTTTAAAAATTCTTTCCGTATGTTTGAAATTTTTCGAAAAAGTTCAGAGTTGGTGGAAACCAACCATCCCAGGCAACGTGAAACTTAAACTTGGGTAATAAATGAAAAGACCTGGTATTCTTAAGCTAAGGTTTTTTTGTTTTGTTTTGTTTTTTTGTTTTTGTAGCAGTTTCCCGCTGATTTCTTAAGAGTTCAAATAATACTCTTCGAATCTGGGTGTTCTAAAATTCTTTCAAGTAACTAAAGACCATGAAATAGAAATAAATCCTCAAGAGAAAACAAGAATTTGCTAAAGCTTCTCTTTTTACACACAGAAACACAGCTGTGCTGGTCCAAGTGAGTTTCCTTAAAAATACCATTTTAGAGCAGTAGTTCTAAACAGCAGATCTTTTTTTTTTTTAAAGATCTTATTTATTTTTATTTATTTGACAGAGAGAGAGATCACAAGTAGGCAGAGAGGCAGGCAGAGAGAAGGGGAAGCAGGCTCCCCACTAAGCAGAGAGCCCAATGCGGGGCTCGATCCCAAGACCCTGAGACTGAAGGCAGAGGCTTAACCCACTGAGCCACCCAGTCGCCCCCTAAACAGCAGATCTTAACATTTTTTAGAATCTTGATCTGTTGGAGAAACTCATGAAAGCTATAAAGCCTCTCCCCCAGAAGAATGCACACAGACCCCAAATTCTGTATTCAATTTCAGATTCCACATATCGCTTCTAAAGCCTGTGCATGAGGCGAGAACCTTTGCTTACCCTTTTCTGACTGGGCTGCTGAGAATACTGAAGATGAATAAGGTCGTTTTGCGCGTAAAATTTACATGAGTTGAAACAAGAGCTCTTTCGCAGACGTTAAAGTTCTGTGGTAAACTTTCTGCTTTATGTAAAGGCAGACATGCAGAAGATTTTGGGGGTTTTTGTTTTGTTTTGTTTCCGTTTTTTAAGTGTAAAGCCAAATACGGGATTCACAGCTTGCGCTCCTCTGGCTGCTGTTAAATTGGCAGAAACCCAGTTTTCAAAGAACAAAATGTCTTCCTACGCGCCAAACGCGGTGCCCGTATAGCTCTTCCTGGTATCTAGACCATATCAGCAGCGCCCGCAGGCGCTAATCTTGCACTCGCTCAAAAGAAGCGGACAGTTCCAAACTCAAGCCACAAATCCCGGGAAAGGATTGTGGGTAATGTAGTCCTCTGCATACATGCACCAAAAGTTTAGGGTTAGTTACAGAGACTACGAAAGAATCCATTGCTTAACAACATACGTAAGGTCAATCCTACTTGATACCCTAAGCAACGACATAAAATAACACTGACCGAGTCGGAAGACGATCCTCGAACTACATGTCCCAGTGCGCTTTGCGCCTCCCCAGCAGGCAGCGCAGGCACTGCGCCTGCGCCCGCCCAGCCGGTTACTTGCGTCGGGGTGGCTGCAATTGGCGCTGGTGCCGGCACGGTAGAGACCACAGCTGAGGGTCGACCGTCGCCGCAGCGGAAGAGCAAGGGAAGGATGTGGATTTTTGGTTATGGGTCCCTGATCTGGAAGGTGGACTTCCCTTATCAGGACAAGATGGTCGGATACATCACAGGCTACAACAGGCGCTTCTGGCAGGGAAGCACCGACCATCGCGGGGTCCCCGGCAAGGTGAGGCGCCAACCAGTCCCCCCATCCTTACTGCCCTCGGAGCGTCGCTCCCCAACTCCTGGCCCAGCTTTGCTGGACCTACACCCCAACGCTTCTGAGGGCCGAGTAAGCGAGTTAGGAATAAAGCTGTTATATCCGTCCCATCTTCGTCGACCACTTGCCCCCTACCTCTCTCCCAAACCAAGGGCACGCCTTCTGAAGCCACTTGAGATGTGGGTGGTTAGTTTCTTGAGGAAGCAAGAAACGTGGGCACAAGCACACAAGCTCGCACAAGGCTGACGTGCTGAGGGGGGGGTCCCCATCTCTTGGCAAATTCTGCCAAAAAAAAAGGCGGGAAAATCAATCTTCGTGGTCCACGGAGTTGAAATACCAATATCAACTTGCACATTCAACTTTTTATCAGTTAAATTTGTTGGCATTTCTGCATTCTGGCAGGCTTTCATTGGTTTCAGTTTAAACAAGCATGTTATTTCTGGGGTTTCTTTGTATCTTTCCAAAGGTTTTATTTTATGACATCTAAAGGTCACAACAACTAGTTTCCAAAATTATCTCCGGTTATTAAGGAGCTTACTTTGATCACTTACTTTGGTTGTCAGGTACCAACAAAGTTAAATGAGTTCCTGGTTTGTAACTTGAGTAACACAGTACCCATTACTGTATCCAAAATTATTTTAATGTTTCTCCTCTAAATTATGAATGTGAAATATAAGGTCTTTGATCCACTTTTTGGGTCATACAAAAACATTCGTCCCAAAATATGTGTACAGAGAACTAATAGCTCACTGCTTATGCAAATCGGTCTTGTATTAGCTGCAAAACCACCAATCCACAAGGAAAACTAAGTTTTAGGTAACAATTTGGATACTGTAAATACATGTTTTAGTTAATCTCCTAACTTTTGGGAGGGTACAAAATTTTTTATTGTTTATATGTTCTCTAAAGCACTAGAGTTATATAGGCTTGATTACTGTTTTTTAAAAAGAAATTAATATTGGCCCCAAAACACAATCTGGCTTTAAGGTAGGTAGATGACTTGAAAACAATGGAGTAACTTAAGGCAAATGCAGACTGGTAAGCCAACAGAAACTTAATGGCAAAAATTTCTTCAAGAATGTTATAAAATGGGCAACTGGCTGGCTCAATCAGTAGAGCATGCAAGTCTAGATTTCATAGTTGTAAACTTGAGCCCCACACTGGGTGTAGAGATTACTTAAAATCATTTTTTAAAAAAAGAATGTTATAAACCAATATTTAAGACTTAAGAGTTAAGTAAAATGAAACTTGTTAATAAAACCTTCTAAGTGAAGTAAAATACCTTTTGAGTTGTCAGATATGAACACTTAAAACTTCTATTCTGAAGAGAAAACCCTTAACCCAGCCTCCAAATTTTAATGACCAAGTGTTAAATGTTTACAAATATGCTTGTTTTGTTTTCTTTTTAGAGAGAGAAAGAGCACCTGCACACAAATGTGGGAGAGGGTAGAGGGAGAGAGAACCTTATGCATGCAGGCTACATGTCCAGCACAGAGCCCGATGAGAGGCTTGATCTCAACCACCCTGAGATCAGGATCTGAGCAGAAATCAAGAGTCCTATGCTTGGGGCGCCTGGGTGGCTCAGTTGGTTGAGCGATTGCCTTCAGCTCAGGTCATAATCCCAGAGTCCTGGGATCGAGTCCCACATCAGGCTCCCAGCTCCACGGGGAGAATGCTTCTCCCTCTGACCTTTTTCCCTCTCTCACTATCTCTATCTCAAATAAATAAATAAAATCTTTAAAAAAAAAAAAAAGAGTCCTATGCTTAACCGACTGAGCCACCCTAGAGCTCCATAAATACGGTTTTAATAGCATATCTTACTACCCTAGGTTTGTTTTTGTGGGTTTTTTTTTAGATTTTTATTTATTTATTTATTTATTTGAGAGAGAGCGAGCAAGAGTGAGAGCACGAGTAGGGGTTAGAGGGAGAGGGAGAAGCCAACTCAATGTGGGGCTCGATCCCAAGACCCTGGGATCATGCCCTGAGCAGAAAGGCAGACACTGAGCCACCCAGGTGCCCTACTACTGTAGTTTCAATCAAAGTGTATGATGCATTTTTTATACAGCACATTGAGACATGTACACTGTCAGAACAGAAGAATAAGAAGTTGTCAAGTGAATGCAACAGCTCATGATTCTTTAAAAGAATAAAGGAACTATAAAAGCTAGTATTTTTTTACTTAAATTTACCAAAATATAGGGCAGGTAAGTTAGGGGACATGGAGACTGCAATAGCTAATAGTTATATACCTACTATAAAGGATCCACCATAGAAAATTAAAGAAAAAAAAAAAGAAAAAAAAATTAAAGAAAAGTCTTAAGTAGCAGATGTTTTCTAAGTATACTGTTCTGTTAAAAAAAAAAAGCTGGGGGCGCCTGGGTGGCTCAGTTGGTTGAGCAACTGCCTTCGGCTCAGGTCATGATCCTTGAGTTCCAGGATCGAGTCCCACATTGCGCTCCCAGCTCCACGGGGAGTCTGCTTCTTCCTCTAATCTTCTCTCCTCTCATGCTCTCTCTCACTTTCTCTGTCTCTCAAATAAATAAAATCTTTTAAAAAAAAAAAAGCTGGAAAGAATATTATTTTACTTAACATTTTTTATTATAGTGGATCACCAGCTTTATATAAATCTTAACTATTAAACAATACAAAAGACTACAGAGATATCCAGCAAATTAGAAGAATGACATGAATGTTTTATAGGACTATGTTTTTTACAGCAACATATGCTCCTAGTAAATTAGTCATCATTACATATGAAATGTGATATTATTAAACAAATGTTAGGCTCATTTCCACACAGTGCAATGTGACATTAGTAGGAAAAATACCAAACCTACTTGGTTTATTCAATTATGCTTTCCTTTTAGCATATTAAACTTTAATTTCTTCCTAAGTTTTATTAAGCATCTCATTTATATATAACAAAACTGGTAGCATCTCACCAAATTAAGGATTTATTTAAATGTGAACATTTTTTCACAGCAGAGAGAATATATTTCAGTTTCAAAAAGAGGAAACATTTTAACACAAGAGATAATCATGAACATTTACTAAATCTCTGGTCTAAATCTAGATCAGAAAAATTGCTCATTACTCAAAGCACCCATAATGCCCCATATTTCATGATATCCTCCAATCCTATTCAGCTTCAAAGACCCCTTCTTTAGCTTCAGTCCCCCTAAAAAACTTTCATGTGATTTACAAATGTACACTGTTTCTCATTAACATTTATTTTAGGGACAAAAATTTAAGTTTTAGAAAATATTTCCAAGGAGTGCCTGGGTGACGCAGTCGGTTGAGAATCTGACTTGATTTCAGCTCAGGTCATATCCTCAGGGTGGTAAGAGCAGCACAGCCAGCTCCCCACTCATTGGGGAGTCTGCTTAAGATTCTCTCTCTCCCTCTGCCCCTCTCCCCACTCTCACACTTTTTCTAAAATACATCAATCAATCTTAAAAAAAGAAAATATTTCCAACTAAATTTATCAGCAGGGCCAAAAGTCCGTGTCGGTATCATCTATAAGCAATCACAGGGAGTCCATCTTTTTCCTCTTAAAATGATTCCTTATGTTTTCTGTTTCAAATATGCCACCACCTAAAGTCCAGGACTTTTCTACCACTCCTCCCTCTTTCAGCAATTACTAGTGAGTGCTTATACATACAAAGAGGAGACACCTATGCAAACACCTGACAAGTGCCACAGGGAAGTGATGAATAAAAGGAGAAATGAGAGTTTAGGAGAAGGAGCTGCTACAGAGTTGCCTGGGCATTCAGGCAAGCCTTTATAGATGGAATGGCAGGAGAATATCCCAGAGATATAAAAGGAAGAGCATTCCACACTGAGTACTGGTATATACAAAGATATGAATGTTTGTTAAAGTTACAAATAAATCAGTACAGCTTGAGGGGGAAAGTGGTAAGAAATTAGGTTTGTAGTTAAGTTATGCTGAGGAATTTTTATTTTATCCTGTAGAATACTATAACCCTGAAAAATTCAAAGCACAGGAGTGAGTGGCCCAATTTTTACACTAGAAAGTCATTCCAGGGTCAAGAAGAGAACAAACTAGAGGTAAACAAAATAGAGGCAGGCAGTGAGGTCCCTAAGAAAGCCGCTGAAGGATGCAGAGGAACCAGATACAGAAGAATCAAAAGACACAGCTACCAAGAATTGATGACTGGGCTGGATATAAGGGGAGACAAGGAAAAGGGGAGTATAGAACTTATCACCTGGACCAATAACATTTCTTACTCAAGAGTCTACTTCCATCCCACCCTAACTTGCATATTATACACTTTACCACTCAGATCTTCCCCAGACACTTCTTTTATCCTACCAGTCATCCACTCCTGAAACGGTACAGTAGCTCCTAATTTCCTATTTCTCCCAAATTTCATTGGCTTCTTATTTTCCACTGTCCCCTAACTTCACCTCCACTCCTTGGCTTTTCAAATCTGACTATTCTCCAGTTATCTTTTTGAATCATCTTCTCTATATGTTGTGGCCATCTGCTAAAATCAGACACTTAGCCTGTGTAGTCAGTCTTGCCTTTAGGCCCACACTAGAGGGCCACACTTGTAAATTATGCCCTTTTGCCAGAATTTTGTCTTCATTTCTGAACACCCAAGACTCAGAATTCTTACTGCACTCATACCCTACACATCTTAGCCCTTAAGTGTTCTCTATTTCACATGTTAAGTTCATGTTTCAGAATTACAATAAGCTCTTGAAAGCAAGAATCAAGGTTTTATTTTCTCTACAACATAACTAGGGATTCAGTAAATAGCTCCTAATTCACTTTGAAGTTGAAAGTAATATGGCAATACCTACATCAATATATGTATCCTCATTGTAGCATTTTCTTACATAGAAAACAAGTCAAATCTAAATGCCCAACAACACAAAAATATTTAAATTATAGCTCACTGATGATACAGTATTATGCAATTATTAAAATGTATGAGACTAACAAAATATAATTAAAGAAGAAATATAATCCACAATCCTATGTTTTCCATGATTACAGATTGTCTATACAAATAGACAAAGACTAGAGGAAACAGCAATGAAGATGAAACAAATATCTGAATGATTTATGGTCACTGTGTACCAAAACAGTGGGCAAACAAATATATTAAAACAAAAATGTAAAA
>CM052811.1:60361966-60395752 GCA_028533885.1 Nasua narica
CGAGCCAAGCCGCCGCCCACCCGCTGGAGAGCCGCGCGGTGGCAGGAGGGAGCGGCCGTCTCCCGGACTCACCGACTCTCGGTGCCGTCACTTCTGCGCAGAAATGCCTTGTGTGAGGACTGGTCTTCGGAATCAGCTCCCGGGAGGTCGCGACGTTCGATTTCTCCCCTCCCACGACCCCGAGACCGCGAACTGGCGTCCCGGCTTCCGTAGGCGGACGGCTTGGTGGACCCGGATGTTGATATGCCGCCTGCCCCGGAAACGGTGGCTGGAGGCCCAAGGGGGCGGAGGTGGCGTTGCCCCGCTCTCCGGAAGGAGACGTGGCGGCGGTTGGGCCCCGGGCTGCCTGGGTGCTTAGAAGTCCCGCCGCCTCCTCCTCCTCCTCCCCCTCCTCTCCTCTATGGGCAGAGGAGGTTGTGGCGGCGGCTGGAGAAATCGGCAGCGGAGGATGGAGGAAGGAGGAGGCGGCGCGCGTAGTCTGGTCCCAAGCGGGCCGGTGTTATTGGTCCTCTGCGGCCTCCTAGAGGCGTCCGGCGGCGGCCGAGCGCTCCCCCAGCTCAGCGATGACATCCCTTTCCGAGTCAACTGGCCCGGCACCGAGTTCTCTCTGGTCAGTGCCCTCGCGAATCCTGTAGCCATCTCTGTCCCTCCTAGCAGTAGGGTTTGGACCCTTCCCTCGGTACCTGCGCTTTTCTCCTCCAGAACCACCTCTGCGGGCGAATGCCTCCTTCCCTAATCCAAAGGTTCATTTGCCTCGAATTCATTCATTCATACAGCAAGTGTTTAGCGAACACATTATGTGGTTGTGCCCTCCATGCTAAGCATTGAGGATCCAGCGGTCACCTGCCCTGCCCCTTTTCGAACTGTCTCATTAGACATTGCTTACCAACACTCCCACCCTGTGGAAGAAGCTTTCTTAGAATCACGTCAGGCACAGGTTATTTATCTTCTCTTTAGAAAGTCAGGTGCAGTTCTTCCTCCACCAGCCGCCTTCTCTTCTTCAGTATTTCCACCCTACCTACACAACTGATTGTACTGCAGATATGAGTTCCCTCTCTCACACTAGTTATTTCTGTCTTGTATACACACACGTGCATATTCTCACAACTCTTTCTTCTTAAGGGTTGTTTCCTAGAGAGCTATTTGGCCTTTGAGATGTTAATGACATTCTACTCAGAATAACCTTTACAGCGCTGATGTATTAAGACTGTTATTTAAAACCCCAGAACTTGAGATTCCGTGATCAGTTTTCCTAGAGTGATGAACATTTTTATAACCTCACAGTAATGAAAATTTGCGGTCCTTCTGTCTTAGGGATTACTCTGCTGAAAATCTTCTACCCTGTAGGCTAATAAAAAAGATGTGCACTTAAGATGCTGACCGTGTAGTAATTAATTTATTTCAAATTGAAGTCTTGGAAAATACAAAAGCTTTTTTAAAATTCTTGTTCCAGTTACCTGCAGTCATTCCATTCGGGATGACTGTTTTGTTCTTTTACCATATTGTTCTATTTCTACTTCACTGAAACAAGAATAAGTGATAGCATGATGTCAAAGCGAGATTCACCAGAACAACAGATGTTATGGTTACCACAACAGCTTTCTATTTACAAATGGTAGTTTTTGCAAATATTTCACACTCTTGTGTTTCTCCGCACCTCTTTTCAGTTCTCCAATTCTGATAGTTCAGTGGTTCTCAACATTACCTAAATAAATATTTCTCTGAGAAGCCAGGTTTATTTTTGTATTAATGCCATGAAATATTGTTATATTAAAATACATAGAGGGCGCCTGGGTGGCTCAGTCTTCCTTCAGCTGGGATCATGAACCCAGGGTCCTGGTATCAAGTCCCAAGTCGGGCTCCCTGCTTAGTGAGCAGTCCTCTTCGCCCTCTCCCCACTGCTGTGCTCTCGCTCTCGCTCTCTCAAATAAATAAAATCTTGGGGCAAAAAAATAAAATAAAATACTTGAGTCACCTGGGTGGCTCAGTCGTTGAGCATCTGCCTTCACCTCAGGTCATGATCCCGGGGTCCTGGGACCGAACCCCACATCGAACTCCCTGCTCGGTGGGAGTCTGCTTCTCCCTCTCTCTCTCCCCCCGCTGTCCCCCCCACTTGTGCACTCTTGCTCTCTCTGTCAAATAAATAAAGAAAAACTTTAAATAAATAAATAAAATACTTATATAAAAGCTTGTTATAAGTGAGATATAACTTTAGCAGCCTTGAAGTGAGAATGATTTAATCCAACTTCTGTTGTTTCAAAAGACCACACAGAATAAACATGAGAAATGTTACATAATGTGGTCATTAAAATATTTTGCTCTTGCACCTGTAGAGTTTGTTTGTTTTTTAAGATTTTACTAATTTGAAAAAAAAAAAGATTTTACTAATTTGAGAGAGAGGGAGAGAGAGCATAAGCAGGGGGAGGGCAGACAGAAAGGCAGAGGGACAAGTGGACTCCAGTTGAGCGGGTAGCCCAATTTGGGACTCAATCCCAGGACCCCAAGATCTTGACCTGAGCTGAATTCAGACTCTAACTGACTGAGCCACGCAGGCTCCCTGTTCTTTTTTTTTTTAATTTAAAAATTACATGCGGGGGAAAAAAAAAATTACAATCGGATATGCAGCCCTGAAAACTTCCTGACTTATAAGTGGATAACTAAAACTGGCCTTTTTAGAGGTTCCTACCAAATTGTTATTCTGTTTTCTTTCTGGCACTGGTGTTTGCTGGCTAAAAAGAGGTTATGGAAGCTCTGTCTTAAATGTATCCTGTACCAATCTTTCACATATCTGTCAATGTTATTTTGAATTTTAATTTTTAATTCTCTTTGGCAGTGTAAGATAATCTAAGATGGGCATGTCTGAAGATGTTTTTTTTTTTAAGTTATTTTGAAGGACGCCAGGGTAGCTCATCAGTTAACTGTGCACTTAGGTCGCTGTGCACTTCAGCTCAGGTCATGATCCCAGGGCCTGGGATGGAGTCCTACGTCCAAATGGGGCTCCTTGCTCAGCAGGGAGCCTGCTGCTTCCTCTGCCTGCTGCTCCCCCTTGTTGTACCCCCCATTTTCTCTCTGACGAATAAATAAATAAAATCTTTTTAAATTCTTTTTTTAAAAAGTTATTTTGAGGGGCGCCTGGGTGGCTCAGTGGTTTAAGCCTCTGCCTTCAGCTCAGGTCATGATTTCAGGGGTCCTGGGATCGAGCCCCGCATCAGGCTCTCTGCTCAGCAGGGAGCCTGCTTCCCCCCCCCTCTCTCGACTGCCCCGCTGCCTACTTGTGATCTCTCTCTGTGTGTCAAATAAATAAATAAAATCTTTATAAATAAATAAATAAATAAATAAATAAATAAATAGTTATTTTGAGGAAAATCTAGAGAACTTTTTCTGTGAATTGGCAAAAGGTCTGTGGCCTTCATGCAAAAATAAACCGTAAGAGTCTTTATCATTGGCCTTTGGGGTTTGTTTTAGTACTTTTTAATCTTAAGGCTTCCCTACCCTACTTTATGTAATTGACCCTACAGCCCCACTCACCTGGCACTGGGCCAGTGGTTGGACACACATAACTAACCAGCTGCATGAACTAGGATAAGGGCCTTTATCTCTCTACTATCTGAAGTTAGAAGAGACTAGATTGGAAGATGTGAATTTTATTTTTTAGTTTTTTTTTTTTAAGATTTTATTTATTTATTTGACACAGAGAGAGAGATCACAAGTAGGCAGAGAGGCAGTCAGAGAGAGAGGGGGAAGCAGGCTCCGTACTGAGCAGAGAGCCCGATGCGGGGCTCGATCCCAGGACCCTGAGATCATGACCTGAGCAGAAGGCAGAGGCTTATCCCACTGAGCCAACTCAGGCGCCCCTTATTTTTTAGTTTTAAAATTCTTCTGTGCTTTAAATCATCTCCCCATTCAGATATATCAAAACAATATGTAATCTTTATAATCTTGCTTTCAAATTTACTTAGAAAAGTTATTAAGCACCAAAACTGTATATTTTTTAATGTTTAACTAATTAATGACTATAATATTCCTTGTTTACTGGCTTTTAGCATTGTTTGGGTGTATATTTTTTTCTTCTGAAATACTACCTCTCTGTCATTAAACTATTCAACTTTTCATTACTTCACAGAGATCACAGATTTCACCAAAGTAAAAACCACAGAATAAATCCAATTTTCTCTTTACTTCTCTTGGAAATGTATTCCCACTCAAAAACTTCCCTCGGGGTATCTGGGTAGCTCAGTTAGTTAAGCCTTTAACTCTGGATCTCAGTTCAGGTCTTGATCTCAGGGTCATGAGTTCAGTCCCTGCGATGGGCTCTGAGCCTACTTAAAAAATAATAATAATAAACTTACCCCAAACGCTATGCTTAAGAAGAATGATAACCAACTCCATAGTTCCAAGCATGTTTGTTCTTTTTTTTTTCCAAGCATGTTTATATATGCTGGGAAGTTGTGCCACTGAGTTCATTTTATAGCTTCTCTCTTTTGTCTCTCATCCTTTCTTAATTCTTCCAGCCTCTTGTCAAACATTGGGAATTTCTCTCCTGCCAACATATTTTCTAAGTTTTTTAACCTTAAAGGACCATATCCCCTTGGATTAGTGTCATTATATTAATATCTGATTTTTATCAAATCACTAATAAGACCTGTTACACAGCAAATATGTTAAGGTGTTATATGGAAAAACTTTTTTACACTATCCACAATTCTGTATATTCAGAATTTATTATATTTCATTTTCCTAAAGAACCGTTTTACTAAATCAAAAGGAAACATTTTTAGTAGCAGGTCAAAAAAGTTTTTTTAACTTAGAAAATCAGAAAAGTTTAGCTTTTTCCCAGTCATTTCTGTTCTGAAAAATAGGGTAAAGTTTGTTAAATTTCTACTTCATGATCCTAATAAGCGACTCACTATTTCAACAGTTTTCAGATAGAGAAATTGCTACTTGATCTGTTTTATTGAAGAGGAAAACAAGCCTTCCAAAACTAACCAAAGACAAATCTTTGCATCTTCAAACAAGTGATGGCTTTTATTTCTTGTTACCCCTTACCTAGACCTTAAAAACGGTAGACAGAGTATAGCTGGGGCACAGTCTTGGAAAAGCACCTGGGCCTGGGGATTCCAAACAGAGGAAGTTCAGCCACTCACAGCTGACAAAATCTAAACTCAGAGAAATGAATGCTGGTGGAACAAGAAAGGATTCAATTTCAGTGAGGCCAGCACCCAGAAGCAGCAGAGTGGTGGCTCAAAGACTGTCTCCAAAGTGCTGAAAATACTTCTAGGTTTATATATGAAAAATATGGGGCAAAGGTGGTGTGGGTATGTTCAGGGAGACGTTGAAGGTCAAATCAAACCTTGACTTGGAGTCAATCATGGGGAGGCGTCTTGCTGGCTCAGGCAGTCTTTTTTGCTTCAGGGGGTAGTTGAGGTTCCCATCAGAGGATGCTTTGCCCCCAGATCTTCCAGTCTGAGCCTGAGCAAGAGACAAACTGGAAGGAAGAACCCAACTAGAAAGTGTGAGATCAAAATGGAGGTAGCCAAAGTCCTTTTCCAGAAGGAATGAATTTCTTAGCATATAAACATAAAGCCTGAAGAGTAGTTTTTATCACAAAGAAAGGATTATCTTCCTGTCTTTGCTGTGGTTCCAAGCAAGCTGTTGTTTTTCCATTGTTGGCATTGTGCTGAATGTTTTAGTAAATAAGTCAATATTGCTGTGGAATTCAATTCCGAACATTAGAGTTGAAGGTACTTCACAAATAGAGATAAATATATTTAAGTTATATGCTACTGGTTGCCTTCACTGCCATACAGGAATGATTTGGCAAGACTTAAGGCCAGCCATTGCTAAGCAAATTTGAGTCATGCTTTTTTAAAAAAAAAATAAAGATTTTATTTATTTGACACAGAGAGAGAGATCCCGAGTAGGCAGAGAGGTAGGCAGAGGGAGAGGGGGAAGCAGGCTCCCTGCTGAGCAGAGAGCCTGATGCAGGGCTTGATCCGAGGACCCTGAGATCATGACCTGAGCTGAAGGCAGAGGCTTTAACCCACTGAGCCACCCAGGCGCCCTGTGAGTCATGCTTTTAACAACTGTGCATACATTCTGCATATATCTGAAAAAAGGCATTGTAAATGTTATCTTATAGCAATTCGTTGGCACAACTGAATAAGTGGTTCTAAGGATCCCTTTTTCATAAATTTGGTTTTGCAACTCTCACTTTCAAATCTCTCTGGTTCCCCTCTTCATTTACAATGGTCTTTTAAATTGGGATCCTTCATCATAATCCAGGAGCCTATATAGTAATCTAAAAAAATGTTTAAAAACGCTGATCCAGGGCGGCGCCTGGGTGGCTCAGTTGGTTGAGCGACTGCCTTCGGCTCAGGTCATGATCTGAGTCCCGGGATCAAGTCCCGTATCGGACTCCCGGCTCTGCGGGAAGTCTGCTTCTCCCTCTGACCTTCTCTCCTCTCATTCTCAGTCTTTCTCTCTAAAAAAAAAAAAAACAAAAAACGTTGATCCAAATATGTTAAAACAGTTAAGAGCACACAGAATATGGAACCAGTCTGCTTGGGTTCATCTCTGTACTGTGGTACTTACTAGCTGTGTTACCTTGTACAAATTTCTTTTTAAGATTTTATTTATTTGAGAGAGAGAGAGAGAGAGAGCACAGCAGGGGGAGCAACAGAGGCAGAGGGAGTAGCAGGCTCCCCACTGAGCAGGGAGTGACCTTAGCCAACTAAGCCACCCAGGAACCCCGCCTTGTACAAATTACTTAATCTCTGGGCTTCAACTTCCTTTTCTGAAGAAGGGTAGAATGTCTGTCTTGAAGATCAATGAGTTAAAAAATGTTAAGGACTTAAAAATGCGATACAGCTAATACAGCTTGTATTTACTACTATTTTTTGTTTTGTTTTATTGTCTTGGAAAAAACATTGCCCTGATTTGCATTTGTGTGTAAGATAACATTAGATCAAGATCAAGTAGTACTTGTTTTATTATGGTTATGAGTCCTTCTTGTTATATTGAGAAAAGAACAGTTACTTAATAAGAGTGGTTCTTACTTCATGAGGGATAGCCAAATAGTATAGTGGTTTCACAGTATGGTAAGATGAGAAATTGAGTTGAATTAACACAGGACACATATCACAGAACATAAAAACCTCTGTCTTAGTTAATGACACATCTGCTATCACAAAGCAAAGATTTTTTTTAGTTAAATAATATGAATTATATTAATTGAAATGTTCATTTAAATTATATTGGTTCATACTTGGCTTGCAAATTTTTTTTGGTTTTATATTGTGAAAGTTTTGAAGATAGTTTTGTTGATACATACCAGGAATTGGCAAACTACACCTTTGTGTTGGCCAGCCATCTGTTTTTGTAAATAAAGTTTTTTCAGGACACAGCCATACCTGTTCATTTTCCTATTGCTTATGCAATATCTTACTACAATAGATAGTTGAGTAGTTGCAACAGAGCTCATATAGCCCCGAAATCCTAAAATACTTATTACCTGTCGCTTTACAGAAAGAGTTTGCTGACCCAGGATGTATACTAAAAAAAAAAAAAAGTTAAGTCAGCACAGAAGATAGATTTTTCTTTTTCTTTCTTTCTTTTTTTTTTTTTTTAAGATTTTATTTATTCATTTGAGAGAGAGAGAACATGCACACAAGCCTGGGAGAGAAGCAGATGGAGACAGAGAGGGAGAAACAGACTCCTCACTGAGCAGGAAGTCCAACTCAATCCCAGGATCCTAAGATCATGACCTGATCCAAAGGCAGAGGCTTAACTGACTGAGCCACCCAGGCACCCCTGGGGATTTCTCTTTTAAAAGTAATTTATCCAAATATGAAAAATAATGCACTATTATTATGTTCAAGTATCCCATCCAACAGAATTGAGAGTACATTTGTAAAGTGCTATTGGTGCTCACGTATGGGTGGTAATTGTTAATAGAAATAAGTAGTCAGTAATGGTGTATCTATGAACGTTCATTGCCTCTTAATGCTTTTTTTTTTTGAAGATTTATTTATTATTTGAGAGAGAGCTTTGGGGGAATGCGGGGTGCAGAGGGAGAAGAAGAGAAACCTAAGTAGAGCGTGGAGCCCTTTTCAGGTCTTGATCTAAACACCCAGAGCCGAAACCAACAGCGAGACGCTTAGTCCACTGTGCCACCCAGGTGCCCCGCCTGTTAATGCTTTTTTTTAAAAAATATTTTATTTATTTATTAGAGAGAGAGAGAGATCATAAGTAGGCAGAGAGACAGGCAGAGAGAAAGAGAGCCCGTTTCAGGGCTCTATCCCAGGACCCTGGGATCATGACCTGAGCTGAAAGCAGAGGCTTTAACCTACTGAGCCACCCAGGTGCCCCCTGTTAATGCTTTTTAATCCCTACTTTAAGTCTGTTGCATCACTACTTTTTTCTTTATACTCCAAATTTCATTTGTGTTCATTTTTTTTTTCTGTTATAACATCAGGATAAAGTTTGTCATCCTCATTTGATCTTAAATAATATGTAGAATCTTTTCCCCTGCCTTAGGAAATACATTTAAAAATCTTCTGTTGACATGATGAATTACTTTGACCTAAGACTGTAGTTTATTCAATGTAATACAACTTAACCAAAAAAAAAAAAAATGTACTTTTTGTTCTATTTCTAGCCTACAACTGGAGTTTTGTATAAAGAAGATAATTATGTCATCATGACAACTACACATAAAGAAAAATATAAATGTATTCTGCCCCTTGTGACAAGTGGGGATGAGGTAACTTTTTATGAATATATAAATAATTCCTGTCACCAAAGATGCATATTTAAAACATTGCAAACACATACTTTAAAGTAAAACTGAATGACAAGTTTCTCAATAACCTTGTTTTAAGTAGTAATCACTCTTTATTATTCTTGAATTCTTTGATTCTACAGTTCAACTTGGAAAAATTGGCAACTATTTATAGTTTTAATGAAAATCTAATTCCACACTTGCTTTCTTTAATAGAAATGAGGGTTTTGAAACAGAATATAATTTTTAAATATAACTGTGACATTTTCTATAAAGAATTTCTAACAATAAATCTGTAGGTACCTATGCTTTTTCCCCTACCTTAGCTCATGCCCATTTCTTCCTCCCAGAATGCCCTAACTGCCTCTTATCCATCCTTCAAGGCAATGACTTCTTTCAAGATGAAACAGGAGAGTCAGCATGGTAAAATGAAAAGGACACCAGCCTAGGAGCCAGGAGGCTGAGGTATAGGCTATAGTTAGCTGTGGAACCTTGAACAAATTTGAAACTCAGTTCTTCCACTTAATAAATTTATTGAGCTCTTTATGTAATACTTTCACAGTCTGTAAAATGGAAATATTACAAACTCAGTGAGTGCTTCCTTAGGTTTCGTTGAGATTTGAAATCTGTGAAAGATAGCTCTGTTTCATTTTGTTTTAAACCTTCTTAAGACACAAATACACATATACGCAATCATCTGCATATGCATATGGCATTCAAGTCTGAAATGTAAAAATATACAGGAAACTGGGATGTACCTTAAAACTTTCCTATACCTTCTACAAGATTCAACTATTCTAAGGCTTTCATAGTTAGAATTTGTTCAGATGCAAGTATTTAAAACTTCTGAAATAGGTTCGTAAGAATTGTTCAGGAAACCGATACTCAGAAACCTTTTTTTAAGAGAAGAAAGAATGGAAGATTATTCTATGGCTCCATATTTTATACTTCAGTTCTTTTGAAAGAAGTGGCAAACCATAGGATCTTTTTAAAAGTTTTGACTGTTTTTCCCCTTTTATTTCCAAGCATTTGTGATTTGAACAATGAGCTAATACCCAGACAGCAGAGTTGGGTGAAGTTCTAGATAATTGTAAGTATTAAATCCTAGTTCTTTCATAGGAAGAAGAAAAGGATTATAAAGGCCCTAATCCAAGAGAGCTATTGGAGCCACTATTTAAACAAAGCAGTTGTTCCTACAGAGTACGTATTTTATGTTCACTTAGTAAGTAGAAAATAAATTTCCAATAGCCAATAGACCCTTGAAAATAATTCTGCATTTATTTTTACTTTATTATGTAGTATCAGATTTTAAGTTAGTTGTGAATCAAAGCTATTGCTTAGTAGTATTTTGTTCATTTAAATTCCTGTATAGTAGATGCATACTGTCCTTTCAAACACCCAATAACACTGTTTTCAAATAATAACACTTCCCAAATTGTTCTGAATGTTTTTCAGATCTAAAGAAAATTTCCTTATATGTAATTTTAATAAAAAAATGCTAATTCTTATTTTTTAGACTATGTATAAAATGGTCCCTAAGCCAGGTGGTTACAACAGATCGTAGGTGTAGTCTAGACCTGTTTTCTTCACAGAATTTTCACAAACATTTAATTAGTGAAAACATTGACTAGGCTTCAGAAACTTCATATTTTTCTGAGGCATAATGTTTCATTTAATGAAAGCTTACTCTAAATCTTCAGGGAAATCTCAACTACATAAAATATCAAAAGTAATTCAGTTGAGTCACATGGCTTTTGTATGTTTAAATACATCCATTTTTCTCAGATTGAGTCTTATTGGACTTATGAAGTATGTCATGGAAAACACATTCGACAATACCATGAAGAGAAAGAAAGTGGTCAGGTATGTTTTTCTTCAAAATATGAAGTATGGAACATTATAAAATGAGAACTTTAATATTGAGATTGATGATTTTAAAGTTGTGTTCTTGGTATTTGCAAAATACTTACTATATTTTTATTTTATTCCAATATAGAAAGTAAATATTCACGAGTACTACCTTGGGAATATGTTGGCTAAGAACCTTCTGTCTGAAAAAGGTTTGTTTCTACAGAGTGATTTGATAGTAATGCTGCAATTCTGTTGAAAGTATATGTTGAAATTAGCATTTAAAAGGTCTTTTAGGAAAGTATGCATTTTAAAACACTAAAATAAATTTCTGAACAATCCCTTTGAAAACTTTTTTGAAGAGATCTTTTCATTAGTTTCTACATCAACAAACATTATGCTTTTTGCCTACAAATTTTTCAAAATAAAATTCTGAATTTGGTAAGATAACACATTATCTTTATATCTTATCTGTTATATTTAATAGTGTTAATGTTAGTCTTTTGCTTGCTGTAAGCATAGTTGTTATACATGGAAATAGAAATGTCGATGTGTCCCTAAAATTGTGAAGTATTTTTGTTAATCTATGTTATTCAAGTCAACTAATTTAAGATTAAAATTCTCACTGATATAAAAATACATTAAAAAAGAAAATTGTTATGGTCAGTTTTATGCCTCAAATAGAGTATTTCTTAGGTAAAGATATAAGGATTAAATTTGACTGTCCTTTCAAACAAAACCATTTCAAGGCAACTAGCTAAAGGTAGTAAGATAAAAATTATATGTATGTTTTGGATCTTTTGTAGAAAGAAATTTAAAATTACAAAGTTGATTGAAAACTTAATCATTTGTATTTTGTATATAAGTCATTGGTCATTCTTCACACCTACCTTACATAGGTAATATCTTATATTATTCCACAGATCAAGAGGCAGATGAAAAGGAAAAATCAAAAGAGGCAAGTGACAAGTGTTGATTTTTTTCACTTTTAACATCTATTATTAGTGAGGCCTGAATTTATACTACTTAAATGACAGAATTTAAATGACAGAATTTAGTTGTGTGTTCTTTACCTGTCTATCAAATACCTCAAAGGATTGGGCTAAAGAAAATTTGCAGTATGTTAGGTTTTTCTGAGAACAGTTATACTGTGATACTTCTCTTTACTTTTAGTATAATAGGAAAATTAAGAAACTTACCAAAGATGTGTCTGGGAAAGTTTTCGTAATGGCAGTATATCACTTTCGGGCATAGCAGTGGTTCCCTCTGTTTAATATTGGAAACAATTATAAATAAGAGCTTTTGCTTTTTTCCCCCTGGTTTGGTCCCTGTCTCCCATGGGTGAATCAGATAAACTACATATGTAAATAACAAGCTACCAGACTGCAAGCATCTTCAAAGCAGGGACTGTCTTTTATCTCTTTACCCCACAGTGCAAACCAGAGTGCCAGATATAATATAGGCACTTCATCAGTGTGTACTGAATGTGAATGCATAATTGATGACTGAAAAATAGGATTGTTTAAAAAGAATGATTCCTTAGGGTACCTAATCACAATTTTTAAATGCCCATGTAGTTCAAGGAATGCATTCTGAATCCTAAGAACTCCCATAGAATTAAATAACCTATTGTTAGAGGATATTTCTGTAAGTGGTTTCATATCATGATAATTTTATTAGAAGAAAAGTGAAATGGCAAAAGGCCTTAAAAGGGATGCCTATAACTTAAAAGGGTGGCTTTGGGGGGAATTGATAAGCTAAGCATAAACACACATAGCATTGCTATTTTAAAAGATTTTAATTTTACAGACTACCTTTGAGATAAAGTATTTATTTACTGTGGCTCTGGAGGATAGCAAGATGGAATTCAAAGTGTGAAATGATAAAGGAAGAGGAAGAAAAGGGTAAGGGAAGAAAACTAACATTTACTGAGCCCCAATTTATAAGCCACATACTGTGCCAGGCACGTAACAAAAGGTAATGGTTAATTTTCCCCACAACCTCTGAGTGTATATTATTATTTTCCTTTTACAAATGACAAAAACCGAAATTTGGTCGAAGTCAGAAAGCCAGTAAATTCACAGCTTGGCTTTGAACCCAGGATTTTCTAATTCTAGATACTAACTTGAAAATAGCATACAAGAAACAAAAATATTTTTTCCTGGAAACATCTGTTTATTGCCTGTTTTAGACAAGGCACTGACAGGGTACCAAAGTGATACAAGATGAGCTCCCTGCCTCCAAAGAGCTTGCTTGGAGATACTATTAACAATATTTTTTTAGAGCCCTTATATTAGATATTTCTTTAGTTTATGTAGATAAAATATGGGAGCTAGCTCCTTAATAATCCTTGTCTTCTGAGGTAATCTATTTTGTTCCCCCATTCCATGAAAATTTCTTCATTTGTCCTTTGCTGGCCTTGGAAAGATTTATATGGGAGTTTATGTTGAAAAGTATGGCTCTTAATATTAATGACAGGGAAAAAGAGTAAGCAGATTAGTGAATGAGTACAGTATTAACATTCCTGTTTTAGTGTTTTACTATGTAGCCCTACTTCGACAAATCAGACTTCATACCTCTAGAATCTAAAGTTTAACACACCATTCACTGAGAATTTAGTATAGAAAATTCTGACTAGTCCAGTATAATAAGTTCCCGTATTTTATCTTAATCTCTTTCTTTAGAAGTATTAGAATTCATATTAACCAAGAGATTATATCCTTTTACATAAATGTACACTTACCTAACATCTTAATTTTAGCACCAAATAAAATTTTCCTTTTTTGCTATGTAAAACTAGCTCTGAAAATTAGTATTAGCTCAAATAAAATTTGGGAATCAAAAGAATGTTAGAGGAAAGGGGTGCCTGGGTGGCTCAGTGGGTTAAAGCCTCTGCCTTCGGCTCAGGTCGTGATCCCAGGGTTCTGGGATCGGGCCTGGGGTTGGGCTCTCTGCTCGGCGGGGAGCCTGCTTCCTCCTCTCTCTGCCTGCTTCTCTGCCTACTTGTGATCTCTCTCTCTCTGTCAAATAAATAAATAAAATCTTTAAAAAAAAAAAGAATGTTAGAGGAAGAATTTATAGAAAATATAGAAATGTTACCTTTATAAAGGTTGTTTTTTAAATAAAATGTAGTTTTCTTCCTTTAAGAATAAGTGTTTCTCCCATACTCACCCCCCCCATTTCTAATGAAAAGTTTGTCTTATACTCTTTTTTTTTTTTAAGATTCCCACTAAAAATATCGAAGGTCAGATGACACCCTACTACCCCGTGGGAATGGGAAATGGTACACCTTGTAGTTTGAAACAGAACCGGCCCAGATCCAGTACGGTGATGTACATATGTCATCCTGAATCTAAGCATGAAATTCTTTCAGTAGCTGAAGTTACAACTTGTGAATATGAAGTTGTCATTTTGACACCACTCTTGTGCAATCATCCTAAATATAGGTAGGATGTGGATTTAGTATTTTAAACATGAAATGCACACGTGCTTTAAAGTGTCATATGCTTAGCTTTAATGCCTTGTTCTTACTGAATAGATTCAGAGCATCCCCTGTGAATGACATATTTTGCCAGTCACTGCCAGGATCACCATTTAAGCCCCTCACCCTGAGGCAGCTGGAACAGCAGGAAGAAATACTAAGAGTGCCTTTCAGGAGAAATAAAGAGGTATGAGAATTATCTAACAGTAATTATCTAACAGAGAATTATCTAACAGTATTTTCTCCGTGCCTCCTTTTCCACATTTCATAGCCATTTTAATCAGTATTTTAATCATTCCTGTAGCATAGTAATAGTAATTTATTTTTCTGACTCAAATTTTAAGTTCCAATTTTTTAACTGATTTTAATTATTTTCCTTATTCTTGTACTTCTCAGAAACTATTTTATCATTCTCTTATTCTCATGATTTCATATTTTAAAGTTTGACATCCTATTAATTGTAGTTAAGTTGAATTTTTAGGTAGTTGACTGTCCGTCCTAGTTGAGCCCCTTGAAAAAATAGACTACAACTCATCTTCTAATGCTTTATTTCTTCAACCCATTGCTCTATGTCATCAAATCATCATTCTTCTGAAAATTTTCATTCAGGTCAACAGCATTCTTTTGGGTCTCAGTTCACTGGACAGATGCATAACTTGATCTTAGCACATAAAACACTGAACATGTGAAGCTTGAACTTTCTCTCCTGCCTGTACTTGAAGTCATTCTCTCTGGTTCTCTCTGGTCTCCTCTCCTGTGTATTAGGTCTTTGTCTGCTTCCTGCCCCTGCAAATAAATGTTGATGTTCCCCCACAGTTATAGCCATAGTTGCCTTCTCTCTGTAGTGTGTATAGTAAGTCTCAAGTGAGCTCATCCAGGCCCATTCTGTTAACTTCCATTAATATGCCCATGAGTTCCAAATACACATCTTCAATGTTGACCTTTCCCCTGAACTCAAACCATAGTCACAGTAGTTAACATGGATTGAATATTAACAGCTGTTATCGAATCCTCAAAACAACCTGTGAGATACATTATTATCATCCTCCTAAATAGGTTAGGAATTTGAGGTTCAGAGAAGGGAATTGACAAGTGTTGGATTAGAGATGAAAATAAAAACAGTCTGGTTCTAGAACCTGTCCTCTTAACCACTTCTCTGTGCTGCTTCTCCTTTTCCATGTGCTGTCTGGCCTTTTCCTAATATTCCCTATTTTTTTTAAATTTTCATTTATTTACTTATTTATTTGTTTTTAAGTAATCTCCACACCCAACATGGAGCTCGAACTCACGATCCCAGGATTAAGAGTCGCATGGTCCTGACTGAGCCAGCCGGCATCCCTTCCCCGTCGTTTTTAAAGCCTTGTTACTTCCTTTGCAAATGAGAAAGGACTTCTTATGAATTACCCCAGGAAGAGATCAATGTTTCCTCTTTTTTGGTCTTGTATTTTACTCAGTCCTCCATTATAGCACTTACATGGCTAAAATGGGTTCATTTTCCTATGATTCTTACATTAAGTTCAAGGGAGAATACGCTATGCTTTATTACTTTGAGGTTTCCAGCTCCTTGTATGATACCTGGTATTCTGTGGGTACTTAGTAATGGTTTAATTAACTAATAACTAACATTTAGCTGCAAAGTCTGTTTCTCCCTTTTCTCTTGAGTACTTCTGATAAGAGTATTGCCAGACTCTTTGTGGTTGTTGTGAACCGTTATTCTGATAGGAAGGAAAAATTACCTTATTAATCTGTGTTTGATTTGAAGTGCTCAATTAAAAGACTGGATGTGGATTTCTCTAAATACTGACAGGCGGGGTGATTTAAATACTGACAGGCAGGGTGCCTGGGTGGCTCAGTTGGTTAAGCAACTGCCTTTGGCTCAGGTCATGATCCCAGAGTCGTGGGATCAAGTCCCACATCAGGCTCCCAGCTCCACGGGGAGTCTGTTTCTCCATCTGACCTTCTCCCCTCTCACGCTGTCTCTCACTGTCTCCATCTCAAATAAATAAATAAAATCTTTAAAAAAATAAAAATAAATAAATACTGACAGGGATTTAAAAGTCAGCTCAATCAAAATACTTCACAAATCCCAGCTCTAATTACTCTTCAGAAGAGAAATGGAAGCTTACTTTTCTCTAATTAATCTGTTTAATCTGCCATTTGAGAAAAATTATTTTTAAAGAGCTACAGATGATAATATTTTCAGAATACTTAGGACCTTCAGAATACATGTTGTAGATGAAAATCTTAGGTAATACTGTACGGTGAGTAGTTGTTTAAAATGGTATTTTTCTCAGAATCCTTTCCTTTATAAATCTAGTTTATTACACATAACTTTTTTTTAAAAAATTGTTGTATGGTTTGGCTTTTAACTATGGAATAAGCTTAACCATAAAGATAATGAATTTTTTTTTCTGTTTTAAACAAAAATATACAAATCTGGCTATCAGAATTTTGTTTTGATATTATACCTGTTACTTTTGTTTTTATTTGACATGAAATGGTTTATTAAGGGGACTTAGGACTGAAGCCTTTTGGGCTATGGCAAATAGACAATATGACAAATTGATCTCCACAATTCCGCCTCTTGTAAGACTTGCTTTTATAGCCTTAGAGGCTGAGAGTACACCCTAGCGAGCCACCCACCAAGGAGAATGTTTAGAAATCAGTATGAGTATAGAAACTATTTGCTAGATAATCCACTAAATAAAATCTTAATGAGGCTTTAAAAAAAAAAAAGAATAGGTGTGAGTCATAGTCACTTCTCCAGCCGAACAAGAATGTTGTGCCCCGAGGGTGTACTTATTAAGGGCGTAGCTGAATGAAAGCCACCGTGGTGGGGGTGCTATACTCTAGAAGGCTTCAAGTAACAGAGCAGTCATCGTGGCAGATTAGTCCAAGATGATGTTAGTCTAGCTGTTCCGCTCTACCCCTCAAATCCAGCCCTTAGAGTCTCATATGTCCACCTCTTACATATTCGCTGAGCCATCTGAGAAGCGCTTTTTTGCAGTAAGGGCTCCTTGACCAGACTGTGTCCAAGTTGAATACATAATCCACAGCAGCTGTAGAGATAGCAAGAAAAGAGACCCATATTGACACAACTAAGAATAAGTAATAATTTTGCTACCATGTCCCCCAGACTCTAACCCAATTTGATAACTACTGGGTTAAAGTACACACAGGACCATCTATCTAATGCCTATATCTCTGTATGCATGTCTTTTAAAGCAGAAGTGATACTGCCTGAATTATCAGGCATATACGCGCATCATTTGGTTTGATGTGCCCCCTTAGGCTACGGTGAGTACATCCAAGGCCATTCTGTTTTGTAATAGGGCCTTTCACATCTTGTCATCTCATCTCCGTGTTCATGAGTTTCAGGCTATGGTAACTAGTGTTGAGGATCCTCTGGGTATAAATAATTGTCTGTGTGCCATATCACATCTTCTGTGCCTACAGATGGTATAGATATTCCTGCTAAATGTTCATACCAGTGAAAGAGAGCATGGGTCCATCATGCCTTTAAATGGGGTAAATAGCAGAGGCTGTTAGGGTGCTGTCGGTATTGTCATTATATTACATTAATCTGGAGATTACTAGACCATTAGGAATCCATTTTATGAATTTCCAAACCCTACTACAAAAACTATAATCTTGCTTTTATTGGAATAATTTTTCTTAACAATGCAAGTAGATGTTCTGTCCACAAGAAGCAATAATAAATGGTCATACTTCTATTCTTCCTACCTCTTCCCCTATCTGAGCTAGAGGTTTCACTATGCATTAGTAATGTTTTTCCTCACTGACCTTACTATAGGTTTCATGCATTCTAAGTAATTAGTTTAGTCTGTTAGACCTTAGCTCCTTAGGAACGGTGACTATATCTTCTTTGTTTTTAATACTTAGCACTTAAAACAGTAACAGGAACGTAGTATGTTCTGAATGTAGAAAGACTATACATAAAATCCAAGGTCCTTTGAAAAAATAAGATGTCATAGGGCAGTCTTTGTGTTCTTCTATAATATTGGAGGAGAGGAAAGGTAAGGTCATTGGTTTCTAGAGTAACCTTCCAATGACTCCCACCAGCCAAAGAAGGAAAAAAGAACCACAGTTGATCAGTGACAACTACAGCTGGTGAAAGGAGGCATCATCTCCACTATACATTTACAAGGAACGCTTTTACTATTTAATTTCTTTAATTATGTTATTCGGTTTTAATTGGTATGCTCCTTTAATTCTGATCTAGATTCATTTTCTCCCCTCACTATCAAAACCCAGTTTACTTCTGGATTCTAACTCATTATCCTCTCTCATGACTTTTCTCTCCACCCTACTTCTGTCATTCCTTTAGAGTCTCTTCCTCTGTGGCTTGGGTTACTTCAACTGCCAATGTGGCTCCCCACCTCAGGATTTGTTCTTATTATTCCTTCCCTGCCATTGCGACAGTAGTACTTAAAATCTGATAAAAAAAAAAAAAATCTGATCCCAGGGGTGCCTGGGTGGCTCAGTGGATTAAAGCCTCTGCCTCTGACTCAGGTCATGATCTCAGGGTCCTGGGATCGAGCCCCGCATCGGGCTCTTTGCTCCGCAGGGAGCCTGCTTCCCTCTCTGCCTGCCTCTCTCCCTACTTGTGATCTCTCTCTCTCTCTCTCTGTCAAATAAATAAATAAAATATTTTTTTAAAAAATCTGATCCCATATTTTTGCCTAAAATCCATAATATCCAAATTTCTTAAAATTATGCAATTTTTTACCTGTAAGTACCTATTTATCTCTTTAGTTTTAAATATTATTCCACACCCCACATCTTTGTTCTTCTTATGTCTTCCTCAGGTTTACATGCATATGTGCACACAGACACAAAACCTACAGACATTCACGTAAATCACAAATTATTCATGTTTCAAGAATCAAGAGTTTTTTGTTTGTGAAGTCTTCATCTTTCAATTCTTCATCAAAATCTCTTTGAATCACCACTCTTTCTCTCAATCTGCTGTTCTCTGCACCCTTTAGTGGGTGTCTTTCTTTTCTAACTTGCAGCATCTTTCAGGACAACAACGAGATACTGCTGGATTTTAATAATTATAATTAATATTCATATTTACTCCCACTCAGCTCTTCAGCCTTCTTGTTATCTTTTATTTACCCATAGTAACCACATTTTTTTCCAGAATTAAATAAAGAGACAAAATCTGACAAGTGGTGAAATAATATTTTAGTGCATTTCCTTTCAGTCTTTTTGGGGATTTTTTTTTTTGACACATACACACAAAGAGATATACATCAAAAATAAGAATTAGGGCCAAACTGTGTGCTCTGTGTATGTGTAAATATATAAAATATCTTCACTTGTTTTCACTTAACAGTATATCATTTTGTTATATTCCTTTGTCATAATCCTCTATAATATTATTTTAATTATCTCAAATATTCCATTATTTAAAGTACCAAAAGGTATGGATATTTTTGTTATCCACAATTTTTTGTTTTGCTAACATGAAAAATGCTGCACTGAATGTCATTGGAGCTAAATCTTTGCACCCATCATTGATGATTCTTTACTCCAGATAAATTTCTAGAAATAGGTCAGAGGTAAGCACATAATGAAGGGTTTTGATATATACTGTCAAATTGTACTTGAGAAGAATTGTGGAATTTTACAGTCCCATCAGAAATAGTAAAAAAAAAAAAAAAGGCAAGTGCTGATGTGTATTTGTGTATATTTCTTGGTGTTTGTGTGTATATAATGTGTGTGTGTTTTCTAGTAAGGTGGAACACTACATAGCTTAGGTACTTGCATTGGCGTGACTCTAACCGCTACGATCAAAAAAAGAAAAATGAGACAAAATATATGAAATGGTAGTTATCCCTGTATGTTAAGAATGGCCATCATACCACTAACTGGTAGATGAAACTAACATTTGTCTAGAGCTTTCTCTATTGCAAAATTCATTTTCTTAAAACACATTAAAAATGAGTGCACAACTTTTATTTTCCAAATTTCCTTCAGCTTAAAAATAATAATTAAAGTCATAATTGAAAAAAAAAGTATGGTACAGAAGCCCTTAACACATATGTTTAATTTTAGGAAGAGTTGCAATCAACTAAAGAAGAGAGATTTCCAGCAATCCACAAACCCATTGCTGTTGGTTCTCAGCCTATGCTCACTGTTGGAACAACTCACATATCCAAATTGACAGATGACCAACTCATAAAAGAGTTCCTTAGTGGTTCTTACTGCTTTCATGGGGTGAGAAGTGAACCTTTGGTTTCAGTATTTATCTAACAGCCTTTACTTATGTGTTATTTAGTCACAGGGCATCAGCAGCACTGAAAAAAGTTTTTGTCAATAGAGAAATGGCAAGATTCTGGAAGCCTCCTAATGGACATTTTCTGTCTGCATCTTCCTATAATCTAAGTAATAGCCATTATGTTTCCTTTGCTCATAAGCTAAAACTTGGCCTTTACTTACAAGCTAAAGCTTGACCTTTACTTGACAGAAAATACATACAACTAAGTCATGTGTGATTCTGGTTGATGGCTGGAGTGGGCATCAAGGACTATAGCCTTAAAAAAAATTAAAAAAAAAAAAGATCGCATAGCCTACATTTTAGTTCTGTAGCAATCACATTTAAAACTTGAGTTAACATCTATAAAGGTTAAATTTTGCCCCTAATAAACTAACAGTTCCAGTGGGAAATACACTAAGTGAAATTTTCATTTATTTTACCAAGGCAATACAGCAGTTATTCTCTGTATTTGTCTTTTTTAAATTATTATTTCTCAGTAATTTCTTTTTTCTTTATATTATTGAAGTATGGTTGATATACAGTGTTATATTAGTTTCAGGTGTGTATAATGTAGTGCTTTGACAACTCCATGCATTACTCAATGCACATCACACTAAGTATAGTTAATCATCGTCTACTGTATGACATTATTTTTCAGTAACTATGTTAATTTTCAACCATATCATTGCTATTACAGTTTTTCTAATTATATATATTTCTATTACTGTCATATGGCAATACTGAGACAGACCCTAATCCCCCAATCTCTCTGTGTAACTTGATCTGTTTTCTTTCGTATAGGGCGTTGGTTGGTGGAAATACGAATTCTGCTATGGCAAACATGTACATCAATATCATGAGGTATAGAATAGCCTTTGTATCATTCTACCACTAGATAGATTAAAGTTTTAAAAATCATTTGTGGAAAAAAGGAGGAGGGATGGCATTTTAATTATGAAGTGACTTTAATATGAAAATAGTGTCTCTGAGTTCTAGAAAAAGGAAAACTTGCTTTTAACTAAGTCACTCATCTTAAATTAACGTTTATTAACTCCTCAGATTCTTGTATGACTGTGACTCTGGAGGAATAATAGGCTATTGTGACTACCCTCTTCAGGTTTCACTGAGAAATTAGTCATTATAATTCTTTAAATTAATAAAGTGAATAGTAAGATAGTACGTTATGGCTCAAGTTAGGAAAATAGGATAATTGCAGCAAGTTTCTCAGCTAAAAGAACATACCATTTTCTTTTGCACTTGAGCCAAGCTGCTTAAACTCTGAACTTCAGGCTTCAATAAATTTATTTGTCATAGTTGTACCTTGTTTGGTAAGGTAAACTGCTAGACGTTGAAGACAAACATTAATTAATACTCACCTGTGGCTGTTTTAAACAGCTCTTTTTATTCCCTCAAAGAAATAATAACTAGTAATTAAAAGATACTGTACTTACTCTCTTCCGATGTTGTGAGTCAGTCTTAAATTCTAAGACAGATCATACCAGGAAAGATCATCAACTCAACCTTCCACATTTAAATCATTCCAAATTTATGAGGCATCTGTAAACTAGGACATTTTATTTCTCTGCTTAAACCTGAGAAATGCCCTTTCACTCTTCTTCCTACTTTTCTTGCTACTGTGTAAAAGTTTCATTTATTTTTAATAATATTAATAGAAAAAAATATTATCTAACTACAGCCCAAATAATACCCAATTGATTTTTTTTAGTTTTTTTTTTAAGATCCTATTTATTTATTTGACAGAGAGAGAGATCACAAGTAGGCAGAGGCAGGCAGAGAGAGGGGGGGGAAGCAGGCTCCCTGCTGAGCAGAGAGCCCAATACGGGGCTCGATCCCAGGGCCCTGAGATCACGACCTGAGCCGGAGGCAGAGGCTTTAACTCACTGTGCCACCCAGGCACCCCAATTTGTTTTAAATTAAAGGAATATGTTCCACAATTTAGAATGAATAGTAAAATTCTTCTCCACCATTGTCCCACTTCCTAGTAATTGCTGTTACTTTGATTATAGTAATCAAAGTAATTGCTATTAACATTTTCTTAGTTAACCCTCAAGAAAAAAAATGCATATACATAAATGTTAGTATAACTAGTAAATACACTGTTCTGTGCTTACTCTTTTCAACTGGTATCTTAGAGATCTTTCTGTGCCAGCAACAGCTAATCTCATTCTTCTAGCAGGTACAGAGGAGTATGTTTATACCCACAATGTATTTAGCCAGATCTCTACTGACAGACTTTTGAATTATTTCCAGTTTTTGCTATGACACCATCTTAGTGAGCATTTATAAATAGTTTTGTTGGTAAACCTCTGCAAGTATATTCATAAGGCACATTTCTAGCAATTGACTTGCTAGGTCAAAACACATGCATACTGAACATTGCCTTCCAGGGACACCTGAGTGGCTCAGTTGGCTAAGCATCTGCCTTCAGCTCAGGTCATGATCCAAGGGTCCTGGGATTGAGTCCCACATCGGGCTCCTTGCTCAGCAGGGAGCCTGCTTCTCCCTGTGCTTGCCGTTCCCCCTGTGTGTGCTCTCTCTCTCTCTCTCTGACATAAGTAAATAAAATCTTTAAATATATATATATATTTATATTATATATTTATATTTATAATATAAATATATAATATAAATATAATATATATTATATAAATATAATATTATTAATATATTTTTATATTATAATATAAATATATATTAATAATATATGTTATATATATTAAATATAAATATATTTATTTATATTATATTTATATATATTTATATATATATAAAGATATAAAATCTTTAAATATATATATATATATATATATATAAAATAAAACACATGCACACATACACACGACTTGTTTCCCTTACACTTGCCAACACTAGGATTTATCAAACTCATTTTGCCCAAGGTCATATAACCTAGAACTTTCTGAGGGACTCTGCTAGGAGCTTTGAGAGATAAACAAATAATAGTAGCTAACAAATATAATACTCATTATATACCAGGCACTATTATGCATATTAATTCAATCCTCATAACAACCCTAAGAAGTGACTGTTGTTCTTCCAAGGTGAGGAAATAGAAGTAGTGATTTAGTAACTTGCCTACAACCACAAGAGTAGTAAATGATGAAACCATAATTCTAATGCAGGCAGTCTTGCTCCATATCCAACCTCTTTTTTTTTTAAGATTTTATTTATTTATTTCACAGAGACAGCGAGAGAGGGAACACAAGCTGGGGGAGTGGGAGAGAGAGAAGCAGGCTTCCCGCCAGGCAGGGAGCCCAATGTGAGGCTCTTTCCTAGGACCCTGGGATCATGACCTGAGCCAAAGGCAGAGGCTTAAGGACTGAGACACCCAGGTGCCCCCATATCCAGCCTCATAAACACTTGATTATGCAGCTTCAGTCCCTGACTATCTAGTAACTTACAGTCTAGTTGCTAAAAGAATGTTAAATTGTTTCTTCCACTAGGCAATAAGCTCTGCTAGCAGCAGTGGCTGTGCCTTTTTCATCTGCCACTGTACGGGTTTCTAATTCTACTAATCACATGTATGCTAGTGCCCAGCATGGGGCCTGGCATGAAATACGAAGGAAAGGAAGACAGGAAGGAAGGGAGGGGAGAGGAAATAAAAGGAGAGAGAAGGAAGTCCACATATAAGACAGAATATAGTTTGTGTTTAAAAAAATTAACAGAATGGGGAAGGTGGTTTGTGAACAGACAGTCTTGATACAGAAATAAGCATGGTGTCAAATAAGTAGTATAAATACTCGTATAACTTGCAGATTAGCATTTGAAAGAGTAGAAGTAGAATGAAGGTAGGCTCGGTGGGTCTGCAGTAAGAGATAGAGGCCAGAGATTCAATTAAGAATCCTGGTAGTGGGGTGCCTGGGTGGCTCAGTTGGTTAAGCATCCAACTATCTCAGGGCAGTTCAAACCTGCACTGAGCTCCATGCTGGGTGTGGAGCCTACTTAAAAAAAAAAGAAGAAGAATCACAGTAGTATGCAGTTATATCACTTAGGTATGAGAAATTAAACTCTTAGTTCATGGGGTGAGATGCTGCCATTGGAAATGTAGAGGAAGAGTCTGAAGCCAAAGAACATCTCCAGGAAAACAATGGACAAAACCAATAGATGTAGGAGAGGAAGGAAAGAAAAGAGTCAAAGATAACTGCATGTGGAGCTAGCCTGACCAGAAAGTAGTTACATTATTCAGAGAAACAAGAAACAAGATAACAGGTTTGACTAGCATTGTTTGACTAACATCTAAACACTCATCTGCAGTGTGCAGGTAAAGATAAGGACTATAGCTTATAGGCCATCAGGATAAATGTCTACTTGATGATATCAACGAATCATCACAAATACTTTTTCAATTATTAGGACAAAGATAGTGGGAAGACCTCTGTAGTCGTGGGTACGTGGAACCAAGAAGAGCACATTGAATGGGCTAAGAAGAATACTGCTAGAGCCTATCACCTTCAAGATGATGGTACCCAGACAGTCAGGTAAAGAGTAACCTTATTTGCCTTTGTATCTGGTTAGTAGAATATTTCAAACTCAGAATATTGAAAAGCATAAAATTTAAACACTTAAATAAAATCTCTGGTCAGTTTTTTTCAGGGACATCTTTTAAATTAGTTTTCCTTTCCTAAGGTAATAGTTAAGAATATAGTTTCGGAAATGGCCTTGGGGTAGGGGATTGGCCTGGATTCAAATCCTGACTCTTCCCTTACTACCTTAGGCAAATGACATAATCTTTTTAAGTCTCACTTTTCTTGTTTAGTGGTATTTGCCTCATAGGATTGGTATGACATTTAAATGATCATGTATGTCTGACAAAGTGCCTGGCAACGGCATACAGTAAATTCTGGCTGCTGCCTTTCACGGAGGTGTCGGTGTGGTAATGAGAGAGAGTGCTGGTGGCTGCCTTCGTGACGCTGGCTCAATTCCAGCCATTAGGTCTGAGGCTGTTAGAAAGCATTACTTCTTTCCTGTGTCCTGTTTACCTTTTTAAGTTAGTTAATCCTATTTAAATTTACTCTAGCATTTCCCTTGTTACTCGACCTCTGGAAGGTTATGATTGAAAATAAACCTCTCTGAAAAACTACCTCACGACTTCTTTGAGTTATGTCTTGTTAGAGCAGAAATAAATTGACCCCTTATTTTCCAAGAATAATTAAGCTTTAGTTTTTCTTACTTTTAGTTTAGTAAGAACTAAACTTTAGTTTTTCTTTACTTTTCTTACTGTAGTCTCTTACTTGGCCAATCTTAAATTAATTCATTCTTTCTTTCTCGGGTGTTAACTTTGTCCTTCCCAGCACAGATGGCATTGAGAGACTCTGTTTTTAGAGTGTGCTGATTTCAGAGCGCCTGCTTGGCTCAGTCCATAGAGCGTGGGACTCTGGATCTCCAGGTTGAGTTCAAGCCCCACATTGGGTTAAAGATAAAAATCTTAAAAAAAAAAAAAGAATGTATTGACTTCTTGGGCTGACCAGAATCAAAGTGAGCAAAATTAAGCAATGAGCATTTAAGTATTAGAATGTACTAAACAGATGGACTTTTCTTATGTTCATGTATGTCTCATGTGGAAGTAGTTCATGGTGTCACGAGCAATAAATATTGAGGCACAGGAGCATAAGGCTAGCTAAATCAAAAATTTTTTAGATCCTGCTCATCTGGAATTTGTAGGTTAACCTAGGCTCTACTTTTGTACACCTGCATGACAGTCTTTCAATGAGTGGAGCTGGCTGGAGGAATGCAAGAAGGGAAAACTGTGCCACAAAGTAAACAATATACGGGGCTGAGGAAATGGTTCACTTCAAAAGGACTTTTAAAAAAACACTTTAACCTTAACTATTTGTACACAAAAAATAATATGCAAATTGAGGCTTATTCTTATTAATTAAATCATTCCAAAGTATCTCGGTTTTATATTCTCCTTATAGAATCTGAAAGACTTTCTTGGTGACATGACCCTAAAAATATTTTATAACTAATGCAGAACTGATCCCTTTAACCATCTTCTCACCCTCCCCATTACAATTACTCTGAATTAATGAAGTTGAGATTAATAAAACTTGTGTGTTTCTCTGGTTTAGGATGGTGTCACATTTTTATGGGAATGGAGATATTTGTGATATAACTGACAAACCAAGACAGGTCACTGTAAAACTAAAGTAAGTTGGACCATCAACTCATGCTTTATGCTTCTCTTTTTAATCTGCTTCCAATGGGCAAAAGTTTATATAAATGTACAATATAATTGTGAATAATTATAGTTATGGGGCGCCTGGGTGGCTCAGTTGGTTGAGCAACTGCCTTCGGCTCAGGTCATGATCCCGGAGTCCCGGGATCGAGTCCCATATCAGACTCCCGGCTCTGCGGGAAGTCTGCTTCTCCCTCTGACCTTCTCCCCTCTCATTCTCAGTCTATTGCTCTCTAATAGATAAATTTAAAAATAATAATAATAATAATAATTATAGTTATGCATGATAATGTATGGATTGATTTAATATAAAATTATTACTTTATTCCAAAATATTAAAATTGGGGCACCTGGCTGGCTCCGTCAGTGGATCGTGCGACTCTTGATCTCGAGGTTGTGAGTTTGAGCCCACATTGGTTGTAGAGATTAAAGAGAGAAAGAGGAAGAGAGAAACTTTAAAAGATATAGAAAGAAAATTGTTTTTTAAAATACATAAAATATCGGGACACCTGGGTGGCCGACTCTTGGTTTCAGCTCAGGTCATGATCTTAGGGTCATGAGACTGAACCCCACATCTGGCTCTGTCCTCAGGGTGGAATCTGCTTGAGATTCTCTCTGTCTACCTCTGCCCTTTCCTCCATTCACTCATGCACTCTCTCTGTCTAATATAAATAAATTAAAATATTTAAAAATAAATAAAATATTAAAAGTATTTTAATATAATCATGTATTTATTTGTAAGTTATAATGATTTTTAAATTATATTATTTCAGGTTTTTATTATAGTAAATTATACAGGGCTCCTTACATGAGATTTGTATAGCTTAAAGGGAAAACAATTAAAAATACTTTTGTACAGGGCACCTGGGTGGCTCAGTTGGTTAAGCATCTGACTCTTGATTTCAGCTCAGGCCCTGATTACAGGGTCATGAGATCAAGGCCCATGTCAGGCTTCCGTGGAGTCTGCTTGGGATTCTCTTTCCCTCTCTCTCTCCTTCAGCCCACCCCAACTCGCATGTGTGCACGTAAGCGCTCTCTCTCTCTCTTTAAGAATAAAAATACTTTTGTATGGTTTGGGCAGTACTTTAAAGTGCTTTCTGTTTCAGGTGTAAAGAATCTGATTCTCCTCATGCTGTTACTGTATATATGCTAGAGCCTCACTCTTGTCAGTATATCCTTGGGGTAAGTACAAAAATAATACTCAGGAATTCAGTTTGGGAACATGTTTCAGTTTTTATCATTAAGTCTTGAAAGGACCTTCAGTAATCTCCAAAATTTAATAGAGCCCCCATAATATCTCTGTAAAAGCTAAAATCTTTTTTATTGAGGTACAATTTACAAAAAATAAAATGCAGAGATCTTAAGTGTTGAGTTTGATACATTGTGATAATTTTATATACCGACGGAACTATCACCCAAAACAAGGTATCTGTCACTGCAAAAAAATGGTTTATACCCCTTTTATGTCGATACCCCACAGATACCCCTTTCTGCTTCCTGACCCCATAGAGCAGTTTTGCCTGTTTTTTGATTCCACATGAAGGGATCATACACTATATAGTTTTTTATGCCTGCCCTCTTTGACTTGGCATGGTTTTCAGACTCACCCATGTCATTCCAGTATTTCATTCTCTTTTTATTACTGAATAGTAGTCATTTGTATAAGTATACACATTTGCTTATCCATTCTTCTATATGAACATGTGGGTTTCTCATTTTTTACTGTTTTACTGTTTTTACTGTGAATAAAGCTGTTGTGAACATTTTTTTCACAAGCCATTTTATGATCATGTATTTTTATTTCTTTTGGTAAGTACCTAGGTGTGGAGCTAAATCATAGATTAGATACATGTTTAGCTTTTACAAGTGGTTGTACCATTTTGCATTCCTACATGAGAGTCCAATGGCTCTATATCCTCCCCAGCATTTGGTATTGGAAGTCTTTTTTTCTTTTAGCCACTTGAGTCATTTTAATATGTATTTCCCATATGGAAAATGGTGTTGAGCAGCTTTTCATGTGAATATTCATTCATAGATCTTTGGGTAGTGCCTAGCCAAGTTTCTTTTAAAGAAAAATCATTCTGACACTTATTAAAGGACTTTATCCAGGACTATTGGCAATAAATGTGTCAAGGCTTTCACAGTAAGGAAGAGAGGTCCAGTTTAACCCTATGTACAGCGAAGAGAGCTGGGGACGTACAGCCAAGGAGCAGAACGTGGCAGGGTGGGGGTGGCTCAGTGGATGGAAAATTACTAAGAGGAGATATCAGCTTAACTAACTTGACCGGATTACTGCTGAAGGCAGGCCAGGATGATTAGCTCTCAAAGGTGAGAGATGAGGAATTTGATTAAATATGGAATGGATGATTAGATGTGAGGGTGAGGGGTTCTCTCTACTCTGGTTTATCAGCATTCTTGCGACAGCTGCACTCAGCTGGCCCAAGAGAGGGCACAAGTACAAGAAGAGATGTAGTCAAGAAGAGGAATTGGGGGGGATCCTCACTTCAGTTTGGTCAAGGAGACTCTGTCCTCTGTTAGTCTTCTACCCCTTTTTATTGTAGTTGTCTTCTTATTTCTAGAAGTTCAAATATATTCTGGATATGAGTTCTTTGTATTTATAGTGCACACTTTTTTCCCTCAATCTGTGGCTTACCTATTTATTTTCCTAATGTCTTTTGATGAGCAAAAGTTTATTTGATAAAGTTTATTTTAATCAGTTTTTTCCTTTTTATGGCTAGTGCTTTATTTTGTTCTAAGAAATGTTGCCACCTCAAAGTCATGAAAATATTATCCTGTATTTCTATCTAGAAACTTTATGAGCTTGCCTTTGGTTATATGATGCCTAATAGTGGCTTTCTCTGAATTTTTCCTGGTCAGAGTTCACAGAGCTTTTTGCATTTATGGAATGATATTATTCATCAATTTTGGAAAAATTTTACATTTTTGTGAATATACATTTAACAAACTTATATACATGTATTCATACAGAAGAACACTGAAAAAAAGTATTCAGTTTAGCAACTTTTTAATGGCTTTATTGTTTTTGTTCTTTAGGTTGAATCTCCAGTGATCTGTAAAATCTTAGATACAGCAGATGAAAATGGACTTCTTTCTCTCCCCAACTAAAGGATAATAAAGTTTGGGGAAAGAAAATATCATTGACAGTCATGATTTCTGTCTGACCATGTGTCTCACTGTAGAGTTCTCAGCCACTGAACCTCATCTAAAGGATCATATAAAAGGACTCTGAACCACTTTGTGAATATGTATGTGTATATAAGAGGTTATTGATAAACTTCTAAGGCAGATAGTGGTCTCACTTCTTTCATTTTTGTTGTGTCTTATGAACTGATTGTGTTTTTTTGCTTGGATAATGTGATTCCAAAATAAATCTCATCCAAGCAATTTAGAGTCCAGCCTAATGAAATGTCATAATTGTACCTATTGAAAGTTTTTAAATAATAGATTTATTATGTAAATTATAATATATATAACTAATGAACTAAAGATAATGAAGAAGGAAATTGATAGGAGGTTGTTTAAATTGGAGACCATGTAAAATATGTAAATTCTAGTGCCTGAAATTCTTTGAACACATTTTATTTAGCAACTGCTCTCTACCAGGTATTAAACTAGAAGCTGGGGACATAATAGAGCCTCGCAACATTTAAGTTTTCTTCGCTTCTGTTAATCTCAAGAAACTCTTACTTGTAATAGGTTGTTTCTCTCTTGAAACTTTTAATCTATTTCTTTCTCCTTGATGTGAATGTGCTTTTTCCCACGGTGTATGTACCTGGTGTAGATAGTCAGAGATTCTTCTCTCTTAGAATGGTTTACTCCAACAAAACACTGTGCTGGCCATCCTTTGTACTTGCCTACTGTATACGACAGATTTTAGTTCTGGACAGTTTTACAGCACAATATTTATTTTAAAGTGAATAAAAAGTTCACAAGCAGTGTTGTCATGTAATCAATGGTAGATTATTCATTTCCTTTATTTTCTCCATCATCATGTTGCACAGAACATTATCCTGTTGTATTTTGGAAATACATATCTAAATAAGGACAGAAAAGTGGCTATAAAATGCTTTACTTTTCCTCCTTTTTCAATAGTTCTGGCCAAAGATATTTTAGTTTGAGAAATGGTTAATGCAATTGATTATTGCTGGGCTGTTTGTAGATTTTAGTACGAAGCAGCACATACAGAAAGAGCAAAGACGTTGCGTTCAAACCAAAGTCCAGATACTCTCTTTAACTTCTAGCTGTGTGATCCTGCAGAGATCAGTAACATTTTGAGCCTCACTTCCTCTGCTAGAGACACTACTTGTTTTAGAAGATGTAGCAGTGCATTAATATCACAAAGTAAAAGCCTAGGCCCAATACTGGTTCCCAGTAAGAGTTAGTTTATTTCCTAATATTGCCCTTGTCTCTTAATAATACAATAAGATCACAGACTAGAGCCATTAAAATTTATTTCTTTGGGGGCGCCTGGGTGGCTCAGTCAGTTAAGCATCCAATTCTTGATTTCAGCTCAGGGTCATGGGATTGAACTTAAACTCAGGGTCATGGGATTGAACTCTCCCCACCGCAACCTCTCATGTGCTCTCTCTTTCTCTCTCTCTCAAATAAATAAATCTTTAAAAACAAAAGATTCTCTCCCTCTCCCCTCCCCCCGTCTCTTGAACATTCTCTAAACAGAAAAAAATTTCTTTAATATAAAATCATACTCCTTATAGCAATTAATTAAGACAAACAGAATTACCCACATTTAGATTATAGGTGTAAGAAGGGAAGGAGTGAGAACTATGAAAAGTTAGTGCCAGAAGATACTTTTAGAATATTTAAGTCAAATCCTTCTTTTATAAAGGGAGAAAAAAAATCTAAAAAACTGTATTGAATAGTTTAATGCAGAAGATTACTAAAAAGAAAAGTTGTGATTATTTCAAAATAAAGTTAAAAAAAAAAAAGCTTTCTGTTAAAAAAAAAAAACAGCTTGAACTTCTTTTAAGGAAGGACTAGGCCAGCTGTCTTTGTATTCCTAGATCTTGGGTCCCTTATCAGTGGTCTGTGAAATCTTGTTTGAGCTCTAAATTATGTGCGGCCACCTCTGCTGTGCAGGCTGCCTCTCTTCTGTAGAAGTAGCTGAGTTCCTAATAGGGAGGGGAAAGGGCTCGGCTATAATATGCCTAATGCACTTGGAGAAGTCTGTGAAGGCAGGTACTGTCCCAGATATACCGGATCAGATCCTACAGGGCAGAGTATAATCTGCATTTTAAATATGCTTCCTGAGTGATCCTCTTTATTTTAAAAATATTCTCCCGTGAGAATCACTGACTTAGGAGCTTCACTTTTAACAATCTCACACATTCTAACCCTCCTGATTAGGATTTCAGGGAAATCACTAGTAGTTCATCTTTACAGGAAGATTGGGACAATACTTCTCTCTTTTTTTTTTTTTTAAGCTTTACCTGCTTTTCTTCGAGTCACCACTAGATGGGGCCTATTCCCAGCTCTAGTTTATATCCTGATGTCCTTGCCTAAAGGAACTTTGGCAACAAACGGCAACATATTATCTGTTACCTGAATAGTATGCTTTGTGTATAGCCTCTGGTGAGAAATGTACTTCTCACCCAGTCTGATAGACAAAGGCTTGACCTGATTTCTGACAATTCTTAAACTTCCTAGTACACAGTCAGGCCAAATTGTTGACCTAGTAGCACCAAAGATCTAAAAGAGCTTAAGCTAAACAGGAAAATGAAAATCTAGACTTGAATTTTGAATAAATAGGACATGCAATCACCGTTTCAAATGACAATAAAATATCAGCTATCCTAGGATCTGATTTTAAATTCCCTTCCTAGTGTAAGTTGTGGAAGTAAAAGTTTTCAAGATAGGTTGCCCTGGTGACATGGCTTAAGAGAAAATCTGTTTCTCCATTTCTTTCTTTCAGTTGTTTGGCAGGGGTAGTAGAGGAACCAGGGCCAACTACATACCCAGTGGCTTGCTTTGTTTCCTAGGCCGGTAGTCTTTTTTTTTTTTTAAAGATTTTATTTATTTATTTGACACAGAGAGAGATCACAAGCAGGCAGAGAGAGAGAGGGAAGCAGGCTCCCCGCCGAGCAGAGAGCCCGATGTGGGGCTCGATCCCAGGACCCTGAGATCATGACCTGAGCCAAAGGCAGAGGCTTTAACCCACTGAGCCACCCAGGCGCCCCCCTAGGCCGGTAGTCTTAAAGTAGGTTGTATAAGCAGGCAAGACCATCCGATGTATTATTGGGGGGGGGGGACTAGAAATTCTATAAAATTTTGTCTGTGAAAAAGGAATTAAGCTTTTATTTTTATTTAATATTTAATGGGTAGACTAACAGTAGTATACAGAATCATTCATAAATCAGGTTTTGTTTAATAAAACACTAGATGACTCAAGGGAAGGGTGAGGATTACATGTGCAGTGGAGGTGATGGAGATACTGTCATCTACTTCCACCATATACAGCGTTATAGGTTAAACTACTGCCTCCATCACCTTGCAGAAAATGGAATTGTCAGTTTAAATTTAGCATCAAGACCACACATTATTAGGTATATAACCGATCACATTAGGATGAGAGGTTAACAGGTTACTTTCACCTGCTGTGGCTCCAGTCACTGTGGTTCTGGTATCTAACAAGGTTTCTCTTGTTGGTGGGGGGGAGGATGCCTTTTTTGCAGTGTCAGGAAGAATGAGCAAGCTTTCCTCCCTGGCAGTTAGAAGAAACCACAGTATGAAGACTACTGGAATTCCATTCTTTAACACTTAAATACCCACCCGCTAATCTCAAAACTCAAAAGAAGAAAGGCAAAATTACTAACAATATAGGAATATTGGAATATAGGGCTTATAGTGTTTTGTGTCAATACCTATTTGTAAATTTTTAAGCATTTTAGTCTTTTTTACATTTGAAACAAAGTGTTCACCAAAAGCAAGTAAATCTAGCAGAACTTAGGGAGATGGTTACCATCTCAACTATGGAAGACATTTAGGAGACTGTAAAATAATGCTAAATATCTGGGGTGTCTGGGTGGCTTAGTGGGTTAAATCCTCTGCCTTTGGCTCAGGTCATGATCTCAGGGTCCTGGGATCGAGCCCCGCATCTGACTGTCTGCTCAGCGGGGAGCCTGCTTCTCCCTCTCTCT
>CM052811.1:60395852-60498870 GCA_028533885.1 Nasua narica
CCTTTCCGGTACCTTTCAACAGACTGCATTGTACTTTGCCTTGAATCTAAGAAAAAAACACAGTTTCCTGTATAGTACGTAATTTTGATTTTGTAAATATATAGTATTAAAGGTCAAACTCTCACAGGAGTGGGAGATACAGACTTCCAGCTATAGAATAAGTCACGGGGATGAAAAGCACAGCATAGGGAATATAGTCAATGGTGTAATAGCACTGTATGGTGACTGATGACAGCTCTGCTTGTGGTGAGCAGAGCATAACGTACAGAGTTGTCAAGTCATTATGCTGTACACCCGAAACCAATGCCGCATTGTGTGTCAGCTATATGTCAATTAAAACACAAAAATGCAGGGCGCCTGGGGGGCTCAGTTGGTCAAGCCCTGCATGGGGTTCCCCGCTCAAAGGATCCTGCTTCCCCCTCTCCCTCTGCCTGCCTCTGCCTACTTGTGACCTCTCTCTCTCTGTCAAATAAATAAAATCTTAAAAAGAGAGAGAGAGATAAAAAAAAAAGTGATCTACCACCAAAAATAATTTTTTTTCAAAATTCCTTTAAAATCCAACAACTTAGGGTTTAAAACCCAATGAGTCAAATCTACTCTTCTCTCTCAGTTCACTCAAAATATAGCCCAAAATAGCAAACTTTGTTAGGTTCTAACAGCTTCTATGTCCTCAATAAAAGACTAGTTTGCAAATTAGTCAACAGTGGTCCTTAATAGCAGTAAAAGCAAATTTACGCATGTAAGACTTCTTTTTTAAGATTTACTTATTATAGAGAGAACAAGCTCCAGTCAGGGAGGGGCAGGAGGCAAGGGAAAGAGAGAACCTCGAGCAGCCTCCCCACTGAGCACAGAGCCCCAGTGCAGGGCTGGATCCCACAACCCTGAGATCGGGACACCCTAGTCAAAACCAAGAGTCAGACACTTAACCAACCGAGCCACCCAGGTGACCCATAATTTACTCATTAAAGAATTCAACCATCTCCAAGAAAGCGTTTCATCCCCAGAAAAGCCAGTTATGAACAATCTTGAGTCATTATTCTTTGAATCTCAGATGACAGACTACACCAGACTCCACCTTTATAATAAAAATGATAGCTGCCATTTTCTGCACGTTGATAAATACTAGGCACTATGCTAAACGCTTCAGACACCTGTCAGCACAACCCTGTGCGGTGGGTTTACTATCTTTACCTCATAGATAAGGACAATGAGGCTCCTAGAGGGGAACTCTGCCTGTGACTGAGCTAACTTTGGAATCAGTTCAGATTGTGGAGTCCATGTTTGTAAATACTATGTGATAGAGCTTCCTATTTGCAGAACCAGCTTGCCCTGTGAACCTCTCTGTGCCATCACCCCCCCACACCTGAAGGAACACCCCCAAAGGGACTGATTTTTGTCTAGGTAATGTATGGTACTCATTTTTTCCCATACAGTATTTTTCTTTTTTTAATCATGGAACGCCACTAACTTTCTTTAAGTTAACGCAACCCATAATCTGGCAAATGGAAACTCACTAATAAGATTAAAGTGTCACCTTGGGAATTCTGGCTCTGTTAAATGTCATCAAACCCTCCCTTCTCTAATAATCATTTGGTGTTGGTTAACAATGCAAGGGGACTGGGAATTTATCTAGAACCAGATTATATTTATTATGTAAATTATAAAAATAATTCCTTCATATTTTATTTATTGGTAAAGAATATGTCTTATTTTCGTTCTCAGAACTTTCTTCTCAGACCCTGCATAACACTGACATTCAACAAATATTTGCTGAATGAATGAACCTTCATCCTCTCTTAACTCACACCTTATAAAATCTTCCCCAATCACAATTCCAAGGAGTTTCCCACAAGCTCTTATTTTTGAGTGCTTGGTACTTTGAGGAAAACAGTATTTTCCCCAGTTTTTTAATGGTTGGGAAAGAAAAAGGAGAATTAATGACATGTCCTATTTATATGCCTTTTCGCTCAAATTCCATAGCACTCCCTAAAAAGACAGTGTCTGTGTCTCCATTTCCCCTATTTGCGGGCCATGACTGAAGTCCCTGATCTCTCAGGTCAAGAAGAGAACTGAATTTTCCACTTCCAACTCCACGAACTAAAAACATTCCAGTTCCAAGGTACTCCGAATTCCTCAAAGAAAGTGTCTAACATTGATTCTCTGTGAAGAACACAATTCCAAGCCATATCTTTCCTCATTGTAATATTACTAATAAAATCAGTTCGTTCATTTCTTTGACATACTTTGTTGCCAAAGCCAAACAAACAAGCCAGAAGCTTTCACAAGCTCTTGAGAATGTCAGATACGAATCTTATGGAACCTTAAGCATTGACCTAGGTTACGAAACTTATCCTCGCGCCACAGGCCCAGAAGACAGGCATAAAGCAGCCTTTGTAGACTGCTCCACTTTTTAAGGTCTATCTGGCATCTGAACAAGCTGCATTTTGTAAAAACATCAGGCTTTGCATGAAAATCAAGGTTCCCACACTGGGAGTCAGATGAAAGATCTCCCACTCATCAGCATGCTACAAGCAGCTGGAGGTTCAAGAAAGTGTCAAAACGCCAAACATTCACATAAATGGAACTCAGAGAAACAAACTGAATTTATCTTGACACCGGCTAAGTGTATGTATAGAGAAGCAAAATTATCTGTTTATTGGAGTAGAGGAGGGAAAATTCATTACTTTCTCCCTAAGTGATGAAGTGATAGTTTTACTTTGGCAAAATTAATCTCAAAGGCATTGGATCTAGAGAGATTACCTGTGAACTACCTCTTTATGGAAAACAGGATTTCACTAAATCTGCAACTTTTTTTTTTTTTGTCATATAAAGTAATTGGTATTCTCCCTTCTCTCCCTCCCAGAAAGTTACCCCTTTTCTCCTTGAACTTCTCTTGTGGTTGCTGAAGAGTTTCTTTTCATCTTCAATGTCCTCAGGCTGCATAATGAGCCAGAGAATTCCAGCGAGAATGAATGCAGGTCGCCAGGCAGCTCCTGGGCAGCCAGGGTGGTCCCCTGGGAAAAGATGCCCTTAGAACTAGTTCCTTGAGGGACACCTGGGTGGCTCAGGTGGTTAAGCATCTGCCTTCAGCTCAGGTCATGATCTCAGGGTCCCCGGATCAAGTCCCGCATCGGACTCCCCGCTCAGCGAGAAGTCTGCTTCTCCCTCTCCCTCTGTGATCTCTCTTGCTTTCACTCTGTCTCTAATAAATAAATACAAATATTAAAAAAAAAAAAAAAGAACTAGTTCCTTGAGTAAACAGTCAGAAATCCCAGATCAAGACCCCTGTCCCCTTTCATCTGAGTCCTGCTGGTAACCACCCTGGGAATGTAGAAAGGGATATGAGGGCGCCTGGGTGGCTCAGTTGGTTGAGCAACCGCCTTCGGCTCAGGTCATGATTCTTGAGTTCCGGGATCGAGTCCCACATCGGGCTCCCAGCTCCACAGGGAGTCTGCTTCTTCCTCTGACCTTCTCTCCTCTCATGTTCTCTCTCTCTTTCTCTGTCTCTCAAATAAATAAATAAAATCTTTAAAAAAAAAAAAAAAAGAAAGGGATATGAAAGACAACAAACACAGGGAACCGAAGCCAGACAGATAGAGATTTGGGCTGATAGCACTTCCAGGCTTTAACTGTTCAACCATTTATTATTTGATGCATTCATTCAACAGTTCACACTGACAGCTCATCCGGGCCAAGGACTGAAAGGTACTAAGGATATGGTGCTGAACAAAATAGACACAATTTTGCCCTATTAGTGTTCTAATGGGGAAACGGCCAGTAAACAATTATATATGACTGTTATGGACTGAACTGTGTCCCCCCACACACACCCCTCCCCAAATTCATATTCGAGACTCTAACCCCCAATGTGACTCTATTTGGAGATAAGGCTTTTAAGGACATAATTAAGGGCAAAGGAGGTCAAAAGGGTGGAGCCCTAATCTAATAGAAATGGTGAGAGCCCGAGAGCACCCCCCCCTCTCTTTTCCTACATGCACAGAGAAAAGCCACATGAGGACAGAAGGAGAAGGTGACCTCCTACAAGCCAGGGAAAGAGCCCTCACAAGAAACCAACACTGAAGTCATGTTGACCTTAGACTTCGGGCCTCTAGAATTATGAGAAAATAAATTTCTATTACTTAAGCCATCTAGGCTGTGGTGTTTTGTTACAGCAGCCCAAGCAGACTAATACAGTAGCATAATGTTGAGTAATGGTAAGAAACATGAAAAGAACAAAACATGGCAGAAGGATAGACAGTAATGGAGTGAGAACTCTGTTGAATATGGCAACTAGGAAAGGCCACTGAGGAAGACCATTCCAGGCTGAAGTATTCCCGGGGGATTTAATTCCCTGACATGAGAACAAAACTGAGGCATATGAGAAAGAGCCAGAAAGTTTGTTGCATCCCAAGCATATTAGATAGGGTGCAAGTGAAAGCAAATGGAGACAGAGATAAAACCAAGGGCCAGATCATTAGGGCCACACAGGTCATGGCAAAGGAATCCAGCTTTTGTTCAAAGTTTTAATCAGAAGAATGGCAAGTATGATTCACCTGCAAAGTGTCCCTAGTTACAAAGCAAGGAGACTGCAGGAGACAGAGCCTGGAAGCTGGGTAATGGCTATGAGGCAGGTTTCATATTCCAAGTGAGAAATAACGGGCACATGGGCTAGAGGGGATGGGGATGAAGAGCTAAGAAGGAGTTGGATTCAGAGTTTATTTTCAAGATAATTCAGGATTTATCCCAACGAATTGGATGTGATATACAAGAGAAACAGTCAAGGACAACAAATTGAGCTGTGCAACTGGGTAATTGCCATGCCATTTACTGAGATAATAAAACAGCAGGAGACCCAAGTTTGATGAAGAGTAGGATTGAATCAAGAGTTCAGTTTTGCACATGTTAAAATTTGAGATGCCTATTAGACATCCAAGTGGAGATGTTGAATAGGCAATTGGATAGACCAGCATGGAGTTCAGGGAGAGGTTAGGACTAGAGATCTAAAATTGAGTGTCATTAGCATTTAAATGGTATGGAAAGCCAGAAGATGGAAAATCATTATAATTACTGCCAGCACCTGCTTCTCAGTTTACAGATCCATCTTTAGAGGTGGGGAGAGGAAATAGGGGGCTATTTTCCCATCTTTCTTCTCTTCCTTTCCCTTCTTCAGCCTCTCAAAGATTAGCCCATCTGGCTTCAAGTGGTCATCGTCTTTGCCCCAACTAGTGACTTTGGCTCCCCTGTATCTCATCACATTTGGGCCAGTGCAGCTGGGCTGAGCCCAGCGAAGCTCATCCTGTCATCACCTGCTGCAGCAGAGTCTTCTCACGGGCGAAGCTTGCTGCTTTGTGTTCGAGGCTCAGTCCAGGCTTAGGCTGACCTCTCTAAAGCCTGCATCTCTGATGGAGAAGAGCCGTTTCCTGGCAGCCTGCCTGCCTCTCTTACCGTTCCATAGGCCTTGGATCCTCACTGATTCTTGGCCTTCCCTCTACTCCAGTAGAAGAACGGTGGTGCAAATTTCTCTTGTGGAACCGTAAGTTTCTTTCATTAAGGGAAAAGATAACTGCTTTCAGTGGATATGGGAGCAAACGCAGGTCTCTCTGGGAGTCAGAAATCTCACTAGGTACACATTGCCCCTGAACTGTGAATGTGGAGCGTGGCTTTGAAAAGGGACACTCCATGACCCGGCCTGGCTAGATTATGGAGAATTGTTTAAGAATTCGCTATAATCACAAGTCAGATCTGGACAGGAGGCCAAGGCTGTCGGTATCCAAGGAGTGCTGCTGGTGGCCTGGAGTGGAAGTCTTCGAACTGGGATGTGAAGAACTTGAAAATGAAGAGGGAGGTTTACAGATGCTTATTTTTAGGACCCTAAAATGGAACTGTTTAAGAATGCTTCTACGCCAGGGTGCCTGGCTGGCTCACTTGGAAGAGCATGGGACTCTTGTTCTTGGGGTTGTGAGTTCAAGTTCCATGTTGGGTATAGAGATTACTTAAAATGAAAATCTTAAAAAACAAAACAAAACAAAACAAAACTCTGTGCCTTAACTCTGAATGACCTCATGCTGCTTTTTCTTGGCCACTGCCTGTCTGTTACTGCCCCCTTCCCACTTCGTAAAAGAATTCCCACCTAGGGCCCCTGGGTGGCGCAGTTGGTTGAGCGACTGCCTTTGGCTCAGGTCATGATCCCGGAGTCCCGGGATCGAGTCCCACATCGGGCTCCCAGCTCCATGGGGAGTCCGCTTCTCACTCTGACCTTCTCCCTTCTCATGCTCTCTCTCACTCTCTCTCTCTTTCCTAATAAATAAATAAAATCTTTAAAAAAAAAATAAAAAATAAAAATAAAAAAAAAAAAAGAATTCCCAGCTGGAGAACTGGCTGGCCGAGTTGGTAGAGTGGGTGACTCTGAATCTCAGGGCCGTGAGTTCAAACACTAGGTGTGGAGCCTACTTAAAGGAATTCCCACTTGGAATCATAGGAGGGTATTTCTCCCGGATGTAGAGCTGCTAATCAAGAAACTACTCAAAATGTTAGTTTCAAAGACGAATCCTCAAAAAAAAAAAAATCCTTAAATTATTAATCAAGGGGCTGCAGTTTTGAGCTTTCCCCCCCAGCTTATACACACCATACAGAATACCAATTCTAGGATATGCATTGTTGCTTTTTGGCTTTCAGCTCAGAGGAGGTGAAGATGCAACATTCTTTGGTCATCCTGAATCTGAGTTCATCTAAAACCAGCCACCTCCACCACGCTGCCTACATTTTTTGGCCCCAACGAGATCAAAGTTTTATACCTGAGGTGCATCAGTGGGGAAGTTGGTTCCACGTCTGCCTTGGCCCCAAAGATTGACCCCGCTGGGTCTGTCTCCAAAAGTGGTTGCTGATGAGATTGCCAAGGGAACCGGTGACTGGAAGGGCCTGAGGATGACAGGGAAACTGACTATTCAGAACAGACATGCCCAGATTGAAGTGGTACCTTCTGCCTCTGCCCCAATTACCAAAGCCCTCAAGGAACCGCCAAGAGCCAGAAAGAAGTAGGAAAACATTAAGCACAATGGAAATACCACTGAGAGTATTTTGATGAGCTCGTCAACATTGCCCGACAGAGACAGCACTGATCTTGAGCCACAGAACTCTCTGGAAACTTTGAAGAGATCCTAGGAACTCAGGGCACCTGACAGGGTCAGTCGGTGGAGCATGAGACTTTGGGTTTCAGGTTTGTGAGTCTGAACCCCACCCTGGGGATAGAGTTTACTAAAGAAAAAATTAAAACAAAAAACCCACAATCACTTCATCTCTTAAGAGAATGCTGAGCGTCAACACATTGTTATCCATCGTGCAATAATCATCACTACTCTCTCCTGATGGTTTTCAGATGATTGGACGGGAAAGTCATAGGACTGCAATCCGATGTTCAGAAATGTGAGGGTTTTCAGTATTTTTATTTTCCAAACATTATTTTAAAAGAACATTAAAAGCATCAGAAATACAAATCTGGCCTAAAGGTTAACATCAGAACAATTATAAAATGTTTGAAATACATCACATACTTTGCATCACAGTAAAGCATCAAGAGAACTAATTAATATACCCTGCTAATAATTAGTCAGATTCAACTGAATTCTCATTATTTTTAGTTCTCAGTTTAGCCCTTATAGAGAAGTTATATATGTCTACCCGTATGTCCCTCAATAGATAGACATATATAACTTACGAAGAGATAAGTTTTATCTATCTCTGTATCTCCACATAGATGTAGAGATAGATGTGGAGAAGGGCTAAGAATCTAGCCCAACATGTATTTCATGCAAGTTAAATCAGTAATTTCTTGATGAGCATAAAGAGACTGAATACCTCATGTATGCATGCTCACTTTTCTTTATACTATTAACTTTTACCTCCCAAAGATGGATCAAGTAATCTCAAACTCAAAGGTCATACAAGAAACCTGTCGGTTCAAATTTTATGAGTAGAAATTAGTTTTAAAAAATCTCTTATTGAATCACACTGGAAATGCCTAGCCAAAAAAGAGATACATACCTTTAAAAGTATGAAGTATCTTCTTGATTAATCTTAGTAATTATAAAGCTGTTTGGCTTATTGGAATAAATATCCAGTTCTAAATTTAGACAAAAGTCTACTTCCTAATTAGAATTATCTTCAAATGATCTTGGGAGAGGATATTGGATTTCTTAGTTCTTTGTTAAAAAGGGGTAATAGACTAACCTATCTCATGGGGGTATTAACGAATGAAAACAGTGTTGTATTAAAAATATAAAAGCATAATTCAAATAGGTTATACTGACTTCCAAAAATAGCATTCAATTACAAAGAAGAAAAAAATGTGACAGAGTGGATATTTTCTCTTCTGCTAGAAAATTTAAATAGCAAAAATAAAGGAAGAAAAGGAGAGAAGGAAGGGAAGGAGAAAGTCCTAAAAGGTGAATTTAAAAAGGAAATAAAACCCCTATCTCCTCCTTAAACCCCACAAACAGAATGACTGGTCGGTGCTGGAAGGCGGCAGCTGGACGAGGCTGTGCAGATCTCAGGCTGAGCATCTACTATGGGCTTCCCTACACTTCGCAGAGCTCTTGTATTTGGGAACAGTATTTGGGGAGGGAGCCATACGTTGAATACTTTTCCTCCAAAACAACAAAGTTCCTTCCAACCTGCAGTAACAGTTCTGGAATATCACAATTTCTTAAAGATAGGTTTTGGATCTTGATGCTCACCTTGAGTCTAACAGCTATCATTCCAAAATTGTAGCAAGTTCAAAAGCTAATTCTATAAAGAAAATATTTTTACGTAAAAATATGAATTTATGGTTGTTATGCTAGGAATACACAGAGCAGGTCATAAAATCAGTTGTAGGTGTAGAAATACTTCATCTAGTTTTCCTTATTGCCCATTGCCAAGATAATTTGGAGGGAAATAGCACAAATTAGTTTGAAAACAGATAATCTTAAGAATTTTTCTACCACAGTGATATTTAAACCAAGACAAAAAAAATTATGTTGAAATAGTTACTTGGATACTCTTTGTCAGCTTCTTAACAAACTAGAACGTGTAAAAGGAACGTGTAAATCAGAACACTCCGGATCTCATTCTCACACCTTCTTAAGCAATAATGGAGATCATGGCACACATAGCAGCAGTCCACATTGCTTTCCACATCGCCAACACCCTGGCTCAGAGGACCACCAGTTAGTGCCTCTGCTCCCAGAAATCAGGGTCCTCTGTTACAAGGACAGTCCTCTTCACTAGGTTTCTTGGGTAAGCTCATTCCAAAATAGAATGATGCATTTTTAAGCAAGCAAAAACAGATTTCTTTAAAAACAAAAACCAAAAAACTATACAGCTGATCAATTCACACAAAATAATAGTGTCTATCTTAAGAAATAGTAGTAATCATAATACTTGGTTGACTGTCTTAGGAAAGCAAAATACCTAATGCCTGTGTGTCTTGGGTAAGGTAATTACCCAGAATATATTTCTGATTTTCTGCTTTGACAATATATTATTTATTCAAATAAGCCCGCTACCAAAAAAGTGTATTGTTCCCCATTTCAACACTTGAAAGATTCAAAATTTATAGTTCAATTAAGAAAAAATTCATCTCAGTGAAGATCCCACCTTCACGCTGTTAAAAAAAAAATCCAGCTCGTGTGCACTTCCAAGACCCCGAACAGGGACTCGAATGGTCACAATCAGTTCCTTCTCCTTGAATACATCAACACGATCATTCCTGGCATCTACTTAAAAGTTTAGTACCAAAGATCGGAGCACAGGTCAGGGTAAAAATCTAAAGTATAAATTTTTACATCAAATCTTAAAATGTCAGGAAACCGCAAAGCGTATCGATAGATGCTAATACTTGAGACAGAAGAAAATCAAGAAAATCGTTAACTGCCGGCTGTTCCGCTGAACCGGGAGGTTTTCACCTACCGCTGGCCTCACAGAAGTGAAAAAGAAGTCTGTTAGTATCCGAAACAAAAACAGTTCGCACAAGAGTCTCCAGCTTCCGGGACACTAAACGGAGGGCACTGGGATCTGCTTGGCCGACGTGCTGTCGTATTCTTGCATTAGATCATTAGCGGTGTGATAATGCATGGCAATATAGGAGTTGGCAAATCCGAAAGAGTTTACTGGCTGTAAGTTCCGCGGGAAGCTCTCCTCCTGGGAGGGGCTGCTGTTATAAATGCTGTAGTAGGGTTCGATCCGGGTGTTGATGGGGGTCGAGCTGCTCTGACCGTAGTGCTGATGCCCCGCAGAGATCTTGGGACTGACCACACTTTCCTTCGAGTGACTTGGGCCGCACGCCTGGTCCACAAATTTCTTCTGGGGCTTTGGAGACAACATGTAGGCGGAGTTGGTTTCATGATGGGAGGACTTGTTCCTGTTGACCTCCAGGTTCCCTTTTCCCATGGCTCGAAGTCGAGTCTTCTGTTTGCAGCAGAAGAAACCCAGGCCGACGTACTGGAGGCACCAGAGCACTTTCCTTCTCAGCCCCGCGCTGTTCCGGGAATATATAAAAGGGTTTAACCCTGACTTGAAAAAGATAAGGGTAAATCCAAACAGTTCAAACTGGTAGAGGATGAAGCTCCCATTGCTGGACAGGACCACCTGCACCAAGGAAATCCCCAGGGGAAGGCAGCACACCAGGACTGACAGGACAATAATCACGCAGGTGACCACCGCCTTGGAGTCCTTAGCCGTGGACAGGTTGACAGCGGACACGAGCTGGAGCCGGCTGGCTGCCGGGGTGGGCATGTGGTTCACACTCTTGGTGTATCCGTGGGTCTGAATGTGCTGCAGCTTGTTGTAATTCTGGTTCCGATAGAGAGCGGGCCCCGTGCACTGCACGGGGTCGCCCCCGCCCTTCCCGGGCGCCCCCACGAAAGGCTGCGGCCTGGAAGCGTCCACCGAGATGACCGGGGGACACTTCCTGACTTGAGCGTTCTTCCGCAGCGTCTGCGCGATCATGATGTACGACACTGACACCACGGCCACGCAGAAGGTGAAGTCCACCACGTACAGAGACACGATGGCTTTCCCTTCTCCGGCCGTCAGGCTGGACATGGGAAGGCAGAGGTGGGACTTGCTGGTTTTCAGGGTGCCCAGGGTGGCCAGCGTGAAACTGGTGGCCCAGAGGAGCAGAGTGAGAAGCACGGTGCAGGGGAAGGAGGCCGTGCGGTTGGGCTGCTTCCCCAGCACCATGCGTAGCCGATGCAGGGCGATCACGGCCACGGTCTTGAGGGACATGATGACGAAGCCGGCGCTGGTGATGTGGAAGGTGAAGCAGAAAGCATCGGGGATGCTCCTGGCGGGGTTGAAGAAGAGCACGAAGGTGAACATGGGGGCGGTCACTCCACAAATGAAGAGGTCACAGAAGGACAGGTTCAGGATCATGAAATCAAAGTTGGTTCTGAACTTCCTGAAGGCTGGATCGAAGAAGGACAAGAAGACAATGAAGTTGCCGTAAGAGCCCAGGCAGAAGATGACCGCCAGTAGGAAAGTACAGGTGACCAAAGTGGCCGTGTGGATGAGGTGCTGGAGTTCCCCCGGGACGGCGGTGCCGTTTCCTCCCTGGGAGCGAGGCCCGCGCAGCAAAGTGCTGTTGGGAGCATCCTCCAGGGGCTCCATGGAGTCCATCTTCAGACCGGAACGACCCTTCCTTCTGGGGCAAGGGAGTCAGGGCCTCGACTCACAGCTGCGCCACATGCCACATAAGAGGCCCGAGGCAGAAAAGCCTGCGCACAGAATTGCACACCCAGAGACAGAATTAGTGTAGAAAGCAGCGTGATTTCAGGATTTTATAGAAAAGGACTACATTTTTTTTTTAGCTCTGACCTGAGGCATAGAAAGCATTTCTCCTCACAAGGCCCAACACAGAAAAGACACAAACACCTCAAAATATATTTTTCCAGCTAATTTCAGGTTTCCTGGCATAGTGGTTTGCAAAATCTAAGCATCACCTAGAGAGTGGGTTAAAAAAAGCAGATTCCTGGTCCTCCACCCTTTGAGTTTCTGATTGAAGGGTATGCACATGTTACTCTTAGAAATACTCTGGTGCCTCACACTGGAGATCCAAGAATGTAACTTGCCCACCAAAGAGATCACACCCTACTTAGAGCCTAATGTGGTAAATCCCGTGATAGAGTAAGAGAAGGGGAACCTAATCCATCCTGGGGTGGAGGCTGAGAGAGTCTCAAGGAGTGGTGCCGAGGCGGAGCTCGCCCTGGGGGGAAGGGCGGGGCAGGGACTGGGGGGAAGGGCGGGGCAGGGAAGACAGGAGGTCTTCCGCAAGTGCGTGAGATAACAAGCCCGACGGTTTGCTGAAGCCTACCGTGGCCCCCACAAATCACTAACAAATCCTATTTCCTTCCCTAGGAACACGCCTTTATTTTCCATCATTTATCATTTCGTCTCCCTGCTAGTAATTTCTTGGCCAACTCCCCATCTTCCTTTAGAAAAAACTCTGTGGACTACATTTGAGAGGCAAAAATGAAAGCATTCATGGGTGTCTGTTATATTTGAGATTAACAAGGTGCAGAGCACCCAGTCTGTCAACTCTCAACTGCTCTACGGAGGTGAGTTATTGTTATTCCAACAGCAGTATCCTCGCGGAAGCAGGAGGCACACCCCCACTCACGCATCCATTGGCTCAGCTTACGTTTATCGTGTGCACACTCTACGCCAGCTTTATGCTAGAGCCTGTGGGTGGACAGAGGAGTAAAACCTAGCCTCTGCTTCAGAAGAATTAACTTCTCTTTCTTCCTGCTCTTTAGTCTCTTCGACTCTTTTTTTTCCCTGTGAGATTTAAAGTACACTCACACATCTTCGGTTGTTCCAAATCCCAAAGCCCTGTGTGGCCTGGTTCCCACTCTGCTCTGAAAGATGCTTCCAGCGGGACAGCTGAAGTTGCTCCTTAGAGACGAGGGCATTGGTCTTGAGAACTCAAAGGTATTGCTTGAATTCAGGATTTTAGGAATAAGCAATGGCACTGGGGAGGTCCAGGGCTGATGTTCCAAATATTTAATCACCAGCTCCAAACGGGTCCCAGAGGCCTCCAGCTGTGCCAGGGGTTAACACTTCAGTTGCTGGATTGTGGGGCAGAGAGGAAGAGGGGCCAGGTCCATGAAGGATTACTCAGGGCTCCGAGCAGCCACCCGAACAGAAGTCTCTCTGCATCCAGTAGTAGGTATGGCGATGCCAGTGAGAACAGGACAAATCTCAGTCCTGGGGACGTCCATATACCTAGTGGATATTCTTTACGAAGGAAGAAGATGGCCTTGTCTTTATTTTCAATGGTCGAACAGTGCAGATCACAGTATGATGAATTTCTCCACTGGCAAGGGAGACCAGCTTTTCTGTACTTTCCTTATAAAAGTATTGTGAGAGAAAAATATAAATCTCAACTTTCCTTATAAAAGTATTGTGAGAGAAAAATATAAATCTCAAAATATAAATTTCTTGATTAGAATTAAAAAATAATGGATAGCTTACTGTTTTCACTTTAAGACCCTGTGCCTGCTTCTGAACCTTTTTGATAATTATGTAGTAAAAAAAGACAAACTTTTATGTTTTTTTTTTTTTATTGTTAATTGGAGGATTGGTATTAGCTAATGAAAAGAGAAGTAGCAAAGAAAACTCAATTTGAGGAGGCAGGAAGGCAGAGAGGTGATACTATTGTTTCTAGCAAACCCCCTGCCCCAGAAGGGTTTCCCCTTTGGAGGCTGGGAAATGAACAGGGGTGAAGACGGAAGTAGGAATTGGGTTTGGGAAATCAGAAGAATGAAGTATCTGGAATTGATGCTAAGAGAAATACTGAGTAGGTGGGTAGTAATGAAGAAGTAGGGTGATGGAAATTATGGAGACCCCAGGCTAGGAGATATTTGGAAACAGAACAGTCAAGGGGAAGATGGGATGATGAGGCACCAACCTCAGTCAAGAATAAGAGGCAGGAGGAAAAAAAGATTTGGAGTTGCTGAGGACCAACTTCCACTTTCTGCCAGTTATAATTTTTTCAATGTATGTAAAATTTTTCAGACTTTTTACAAAAGAATTCTAGATTGGTAATATAATTATTAGTATCATTAATAGTATGTTAACTTTGTTGAGTGCTTATGATGTGCCAGGCACTGTTGTCAATGTTCCATGCTATTAACTTGTTGAATCCTCACAACCATGAGAGAGTATAACTCATCCCCATTTTACAGATAAGGAAACTGAGTTGGAGAGAGAGCTCCTAATTTATAGCAGTAGGGCATGGATTTGAAGCTAAGCAGATAACCTCTACAGCTGACACTTATCACCACTGGCACAACTCAACATAACAACAAAGAGATCAGGGGCAGTCCATAGGTCAGAAGATAGTCACAGCAGCCTTCTTTTATTGGGTGATTAGCATACATACCGGAAGCTTTACATAAGATATCAAACTTGACTTCACACTCAATACAATCCTATCAAGTAGGTATTACAATCCCTCCCCAACTCCAAGTTCCTGGAACTCAAAATATGAACACACACACACACTTCTATGTACCTTTTTGGCAAAGTTGATAATTATGGTTGTGGCATAAAATAGTTATCAGTCATTCTTATTGGAGCAATAAGAAAAAAGAAAGCAATGAGAAGCTGGGAAGATAAGGAAAAGCAGAACACAGAACAGAAATAAAAGTTTTGGCAGAGAAACTTTGAGAGCAAAGGAGGCAATGAAGGAAAAGTAAATCCACTTCTGGGACTTTTAAGAAAGGGGAGGCTGAGATCACAATTTCGAACGAAGTTATGATGGTAGCTCTGTAAAACTCAGTGATTCTTGGGGCCAGGGTGCTGAAGGAATGCCTATTTGGTACTCCTATATAGTGAATACAGATTACCAACCTTCCTTTCAATGTAAGCGTACTACAGGCTCTTTATTTCTGGCACCATAAGTAGGTGATTAAAGTCATAAAATGAGAAAAATGTCAAGTTGGAACACCAGTCTTTGGTGGGCATGTTAGCCACGGTCAGAATTAATTCATATCTATGTGCATCTTGTTAAAACTAAGGAGGAGGGATCCTCAAGTAACTAGTAAGCAAGGACTAGTAAATGAAAATTTGTGTAGAGTGGCAGTGATTCCTCACTAAGATGTCTGAAGAGCCTGTGGTAATCTGTCGTGCTATCCTAATATTTTAGTCCATATGAAAACGTTTTGTTTGAGCCTGTACAAGTTAGCTCCTGGCTTGGATTCTTCCAACTCTTCCCCCCTCCCCCAAAATTCCTTAAATTCGAGGACAGGCATTTTCACAGGCTAACCCTCAGAGAGAGCAAGGTTTTCTGTACCATTATTATCCCCATTGTATTTGTACTGATCAGGAAAACCTCAGGGAAGTGAGATGACTTGCCCAAGGTCACTAAGATTCAAGCTAGATTTATCTGACTTCAGAGCCCATGCTTTCTCCCCAGTTCCAACTACCTCTTGAAGCCCGGAGCAGCTGACGGGTTGGGGTAGGGTCAGTGGATGAAGGAGACTGGGGAAGCGAGGAGGCTAGGGAGCCCCCCTCCCCCCCGAGTCCAGAGATGGAGAGCGAGGCTTTGGGGACAGGAGGTCGACCCCAGCCACGGACTGGCGGTGGGTAGGCGCTCCCCGGGGTGCGGAAGGTAAGGAGGGCCTACTTTGGACTTGGAAGCTTGCAAGCGAATCGGCGGAGGGCTCATACAGGTCATAAGCAGTGGGGTACGGGATCCGCGGCCGGGCAGAGCCCCAGAGCCGGCCCGGCAGGGGCGAGACGGCTTCCCCGCAGGCCGCGCCAGGAGGGCAGGTGCGCGGCGGCGGCCGGGCCTGGAGCAGCGCAGCCGCGCTCCTCCTAACCCGTCGGCTTCCCGGGGCCCGGCCCTCCCGGCCCCCGCGGGGCGCCCTCCTCCGGGGCCCGCGGCCTCTCACCTGCCCGGTGGCCGCAGCGCCGCCCCCCTCCTCCATCTCGGAGCCCGGACCCCAGCTCCGCCCGCCGCCCGGGACGAGGCCCGGTTCGAGGCATCATCGCCATCGCCGCCGCCGCCTCCGCGTATCCCGGGAGCCGCCGAGCCGGGGGCGCCGAGGCGCAGTCACGGAGACGCCGAGGGCGCCGCCCCCTGCGCCGGACACTCAGGCCCCGGCGCCCGCCTACCCCCGGCGCCCTCAGCGCCTCGCAGGCCCCCGGGTACGCGGGGCTGGCCGCGGCCGCCGCCCCGCCCTCCGCCCCCCACGCCGCGCGGCTGCCGGGCCTGGGCTCGCCGTTCCGCCGCTCGGGGAGCGGGGCTCGGAGGCGGGCGGGAGCTAGCGCGCAGAGCAAGAAGGGGCCAGCGGGCTGGGACGCAGGCCGGGAACGCTGCCCGCCCCCCGCCACCCCCTTCCATGGCCACAACGGGTGGAGAGCGTGGGACGCGCGGGTGGCGGGGCTCCCCTCGGTGCCCGGGGCTTCCTCTCCGCGCGGCCGCTAACACTCGGCCTCCTGGATTCAGCTGGCGTCATCGTCCAGTTCGGTACTTTGAGACAGAGTTTGTAAATGAAGTCATAATAGCAATTTAATTTTTAAAAGACTATTACTTGAGAGAGAGCGCGGGCGCAAGAGCGGGGTGGGGGTAGGGGCAGAGGAAGAAACAGGCTCCCCGCGCTGAGCAGGGAGCCCCATGCGGGGATGCAGGGCTCCAGCTAGGACCCTGAGATCTTGACCTGAGCTGAAGACGGAGCTTAACCGACTGGGCCATCCAGATGCCCCTTCCAGTTCTTTTCAAATAGGAGAACTGTTTGGTACGAACAAGTACCAAAGAACTTACGTGTAGAACATCTCCCCCAGTATCCTGTGCTTTCATCAAGAAAAAAACAAGAGAACTGGGTAATTTATGAAGTAAACACTCAATCCAGGTGTTGACTACTATTAGAATTCTGTGTAGAAAAAACTTCACAGAAATTTGCAGTTATGGGTTATGGGCATTGAGGAGGGTATGTGCTATGGTGAGTGCTGTGAAATGTGTAAGCCTAATGATTCACAGACATGTACCTTGGGGCAAATAATACATTATATGTTAATAAAAAAATGACCCCAGCTATAAAAAAAAATTGTAGTTAATTCCCACATAATACTCCACTCCTCAACCACTTGCACTGTAGCGATTCTAATCTATGTTGTCAATTATGATGAACTCTGGCCCTAGAAATAAGCATTTGAAAGAGAAGACTCATTAGTTTTTAGAGAGTTCTAACTGAAGTTCTATCCCTCTCCTTACGGATTAGCTACTGAATAAATAATTGCCAGCTGATATCCAGGCATCTGGCCATGTGACAGGGGATTTAGTAGGTTTAGGCTGGAAGGTGGCCATCAGAGTTACACCTAGAGAATTTATATGGGAGCAAAAAACCCCCAAGCTGTAAAAGATCCTAGTGAAGAGGAAATTTGGAACTAGTTAGTACCATCAGCAAGTCTAAAGCTACTAGAATTATGTCTACAAAAGGTACCAGCCAACAGTGAGAAATGGAACACAGGCTTAATAGTAAAAAAGAAAATCTGCAAAGGAACAAGCAAGGCTGACTATAAATGTTAAAATATAAACGGGCTGGGGTACCTGGGTGGCTCAGTTGATTAAGTGTTGGATTCTTAATGTTGCACCCAGGTCATGATCCCCAGGGTGGCGAGATCTGGTGGGGCTCTGCAGTCAGTGGGTGTCTGCTTGGGATTCTCTCTCTCCCCCCACCCGTACTTTCTCAAACAAATCTTAAAAAAAAAAAAAGGACTATCAATTTACAGGGAAACCAGCATTCTATCACTGGCAACGCAAATTCATACATGTGTATGTGGAGGAAAACAACTATCAGAGCAATTACAGTATCTAGATTTTTTTTTTTTAAAGATTTATTTATTTGGCAGAGAGAGAGATCACACAGAGAGAGAGATCACAAGTAGGGAGAGAGGGGGAAGCAGGCTCCCCACTGAGCAGAGAGCCCGATGCGGGGCTCCATCCCAGGACCCTGAGATCATGACCTGAGCCAAAGGCAGAAGCTTTAACCCACTGAGCCACCCAGGTGCCCCAGTTACCTAGATTCTTGACCTAAAATTTTACTCCTCACAATTTCTCCTAAGGAAATAATTGAAGAAAAATATTTTAAGCATCAAGTTACGAAAGTATTTTTTTTTAAAGATTTTATTTACTTGAGGGAGAGAGCAAGCACAGAGAGGGAGAAGCAGACTCCCCTCTGAGCAGAGAGCCCCACTTGGGGGTCGATCCCAGAACCTTGAGATTACGACTGAGCTGAAGGCAGACACTTAGCTGACTGAGCCACCCAGGTGCCCCAAAGTTATGAAAATATTCATTACAATGTAATCTGTAGTAGAGAAAACTGAAAAAACCCTGATGTTCAACAACGAGGAAACACTGAACACAATTATATTAACAAGACAACGGTCTTTGTGCACAAAAATAACTATGAAGACTATGTAGAAAAAGTTGATTTTTCAGTAAAACAAAATTCCTCAGTAATCCTCTCTGGCTACACTACCAATCATAACTACAACTTTGGGCCTACAACCCAAAGGGCTTGGCAATGCCATGTATCGGAGTATTTGAAAACAGCTTTCTCATACTAATTTTTTTTTACCAAAACTTTCATTCACATTACGAAACTAGGTGGGTAAATTTTCTTCCTAAATATTGAAACATAATTTGCAAAGTCTTTGTTTTTTAAAGGATCCACTCAAAACTAGATTAGCTGTGACCACCTCAAAGATAAACTTTTCCCCTCCCTGACCTAGAAACCTAGTTCCACACCCAAACAGCAGTGACTTCTCAACTTTGGCCTGCTTTCCCCATCTTTAACACTGTTGCTGTTGCTGTTCTCCATTCTTTTAACACAACATACATTTAAGAACTGCCTTAGACAATAGTAACCATCCACCCCTTTTCTCTCCCACATCCCTTTAAGTCTTGAGGCCACTGATAGAAAATTTAGGGAATTGAGTCATTCACAGTATAACCAGATTAGGGGATCGAGGTAACAAGCAACATCTACACCCGGTGTCAGAATCACATGGGGCAAATGTTAGAAACTCAGATTAAAGAATCCTGTTTCTCGGCCTACAGTGGGCCTTAAGAAACTTCACCATCACCAGAGGTTTTCAATTCTGATGCACAGTTGAAACATATGGAGCTTTTATTCTATTTATTTAAAGATTTTATTTATTTGAGAGACTGAGTGTGAGAGAGTATAAGCGGGAGAAGGAGCATAGGTAGAGGGGGAAGGAGGCTCCCCGCTGAGCAGAGAGCCCAATGTGGGATTTGATCCCAGCACCCCGGGATCATGACCTGAGCCGAAGGCAGATGCTTAACCGACTGAGCCATCCAGGCGTCCCTATTTTATTTGTTTAGAAAGAGTTTATTTATTTAACAGAGACACAGCGAGAGCGGGAACACAAACAGGGAAAGTGGGAGAGGGAGAGTCAGGCTTCCTGTGGAGCAGGGAGCCTGATGCGGAGCTCGATCCCAGGACCCCAGGATCATGACCTGAGCTGAAGGCAGACGCTTAACGACTGAGCCACCGAGGTGCCCCTATATGGAGCTTTTAAAAGACACTCATGCTTGCAGCATCTGGATAGCTCAGTGGGTTGGGCGTTGGACTCTGGATTTCAGCTCAGGTCATGATCTCAGGGTTCTGGGATTGAGACCACGTGGAACCTGGCAAAGGGCTCCTCACTCAGCAGGGAGTCTGCTTAGGATTCTCTTCTCCCTCTGCTCCTCCCCCACCTCACACAAGCATGCTCTAAAAATAAAATGTTTAAAAGATATTGATTGATATCTGGAGACACCTGGGTGGTTCAGTTAGTTGGGGGTCTGCCTTTGGCTCCGGTCATGATTCTGGAGTTCTGGGATCGAGTCCCACATCAGGTTCCCTGCTCGGAAGGGAGCCTGCTAGTTCTCTCTCTCTCATTTTCTCAAGTAACTAAATACAATCTTAAAAAAAAAAAATAAAGACACCTGAGCCCCAACCAGAGAAATTCTGAGCCTAAGAGGTCACAGCAGGTGCCCTGTATCTTTTATTTTTTGAAGCTCCCACTTGGGGCTCCCTGCTCTGTGGGGAGCCTGTTTCTCCCTCTGCCTGACACTCGCCCTGCTCATGCTCATGCTGTCAAATAAAATCTTTACAAATAAAAAAATAAAGTTCTCACTTGAGGAACTTGCTAAGGCATAGTTTCATACAGCTTACTTTAGAAAAAACTGAAGTGGTTAATATATAATGTAAAGCCTCACTACTCTGTGATCTGAAGGCCAGGGATCAGTTTCATGAACTAGGAGCATCAATTAAAATTCACATTTTAACCAAGTCCCCACGTGATTCTTAGGCACATCAATTTGAGAATCAATGATTTAGACCAGTTCTGTCCAAGAGAACTTTCTGTGATAAAAGCATTCATCTGTGCTATTCAGTAAGGTAAACCACTAGCCACAAGTGGCTAATGAGCACCTGAATGCGGCTCCTTGAGGCTGAGGGAATGAGATTTTAATTTATGTGTAAATAATCACAGGTAGCTATTGGCTACTGTACTGGACTGGTCTGATCTAGGTAATTCGGTTTGGTTAGAGGGCATGCATTTATGGATCCAGATCTATGGATGCAAAAGGGATGCATGAGCGTCACTGCCTACAGAACTGTCTTCTCTTCTTAATGAAGACAAAAGCCAGGTGTTAAAAACAATCCATTTATTGGGTTTTCAACTAGTTACACAATTGAAATCATCAGTTTGGCACTATTCTATACAGGGATTATGCCTGTGTACGCTGACAATTCAATACTGTACCAGGACCTCTGCTGTGCTTAGGTCTGTATGGAGTCATTCAGCAAGTAGATACTAAAAAATATACTGTAGTGTTCCTTTTAGGAAGACTGTACAGGGTATGTTGCAAGATGACATTCACCAGCTTGTGAATTACTTTAACCTAGAAGATACTCTGCATTCTACAAGCTTGTCATAGGCAAACATGTGGTGTTTGCATTTAGGGATGCACACAAAATGTTACATAAAAATCCAGACATTCTAACGATAAAATGAATTCAAACAAAACCCCCACACCTCAGCTTTTGTAACATGAAAAGATAGAGAAAATAATTTAAAAACACAAAAAAATGGCATTCAATTGGTACAAAAGCCAAAAAATCACTATAATAAAGAGCTACATGTGAATCTTTACAAATTAATTACACAATGCTGCTGTGTAAAAGGTTGCATCTGTACAAAGTCTTGCCAATGCTATCTCTACAGTTTATACAGTCTTTTACATCTATATAACATTTATTAATAAACAAGTCAATTAAATATAAAGACCTACTAGTCTTTCAAGGATTCTGCAGGCAGAAAAAAAAAAAAAGAAAAAAAAGAAGAGAACAAAAAAAGAAAAAACTTACAGAATTTCCACAAACACAGCAGTCTTCCATTAGGTGAAATATAACAGTTTTCAAAGAGGGTTGATCAAACAGTATATGTAAAGAATATAGGTAAAAATCAACCAGGCAGGGTTTTTATTGTTGTTGTTGTTGTTTTATTTTCAAAATCACACATTGTATACACACACAACAATCAATCAAAAATTTATTCACCAAACCCCCAGTTGTTTAGCAACTGCTCTTTCTAATCAGCACCAAAAACTCCAGTCTGTGGGAAGCACGTGGACACAGCCTTCACTTCTATGTCTTGGTGGAGCACTCCATCAGGTTCTTGGTTAGGTTCAAGACTTGCCTTCTTTTCCTTCCCTCTTCATGGCTCTCCAGACCCAAGGCTCTCAAAGGCTTCAATTTATGGCTCACAGCCCTACTACCACCTACACCCAACAGCCATTTGGAAAAAATTCAAAATAATCTGAGATGAATGAAATGACGGGACCTGTATCACAGATAGGTATTTTCCATTGCAAGTAAACTGTTAATGAGTTCCTAGACTCTGTTTGGTCTTGGATGCCATGATCATATTGGGTAATTATTTCTAGTCTGAGACATTGTGGCTTTGTCAGATGCCTCAAAGAAAAAGTGATCAATATTCTGGAGACACTTCCAGACAAGTTAGGTAATCAAATGGCAGCTGAGAACCTGTGGAACGGAGACTAATGAGACCAAACACAGAAGCCACCAGAATGATGAGAGCTCAGCAGAGGCAAAGTTTTAAAACCTGCAGAGAGCCGCCACGGATGGTACCTGAGGATCTGGAATTTTTGATGAAAAGAGCTTGAAGTGAGGACTACTCATCTGTATCAGGGAGGGAAAAAAAATCTCAGTTAGACAACAGGACATGCAACGCTAAAGCCCAGTAAGTGAAATTTCCTTTCTTCTTCTTCACCTAGTGGAAAGGTTTCTGGGTTCTCCTCTTTAATTCAGGATGGAAAAGAAATACTTAGAATCCAGATGAAATGTTCTCACAACTGTACACAACCTAAGGTCCTTAGAGCAACCCAAAAGGTGCAGGCCCCACGCAGGAGGCAATGAAGAGTAAGATTTCTTTTAACCATTCCCAGGCTAATAAGCCCTCTCATTTATAAAGGTCCAAAAGCAGTCACATCAATTCTCTGCTTAATACCTGAAGCAAAGAAGCAGGGAAAAATTCTCTGGGAACTTACTTCTACTGGTCCTAGCAAAAGTCATATTAACAGTTTTTTTTATCATCTAATACAGACATCTAAGAGTGCCAGCAAAAAGAAAAAAATTATGAACACCCACTTCTCAATCAATCATCAAACCAGTGACATCTGCCTGAGGACGTCAGACTTCTTTAAACTCAGCATTTTGCCGACTTACCTTTCTATGCATAATAGCACGGTGACACAAGGAGATCGGTGAGAACAAGCAGCTGGTCATCTGTGAATTGCTGTTTGTGTTCTTGCCAGTTGTCATGGTGCGTCCTTCGGAAATTGGATAAGGTCTTTTTTACAGTCATCTGTAGAGTAGGCAACCCACATACATTTTATTTTAACCTCTGAAAGATTAGGATTATATTTAGGATAACCTGAGCTATGTAAAAATCCCTCTAGACTTCAGAATTTACGCTTCACTGGGCGCCGCAAAACCAACAAGCCAGCTGCCACCGCGCAAAGCCGCAGACAGAGCTCCCTTCTGTCTGCGGCTGCACTTTAGGACAAGCTCCTGGCATTTGCACCACGTTATTAAACCCGTTTCAATACACGGCCACGTCTATTTCCCAAGCGAGAAGGACAAAGTCAATGGTCTTTGCAGCCGTTTAGACATAGCTGTTCTCTAAATAATACCATCACAATTTCCTATGTAGTATTAGCTCCCTTAACTATCCTTGCTACCAAAAGACCTCAAATATACATGAAAGCAAGGCCTCCACAAGATATTATAATCACTGGTGAGTAGGTTTAGCCCTGGGTGACACACTAGTAGCAGCAGCTTTCTCAAAAACATCACTGATATGTGTGCAAAGAAATTAACAAGGAAGAATTTTACCTCAATAGGCTGTGGATCATTCAGATGTGCACTGAGATTCATAAGGAGCTGGGGCATCCAGGTGGGAACATCGTAGGGACTAGAAAGAACACAGGCACCCAGTCCTAGCACCCCAGCATGACGTTTGACCAACTCTGAAAAAACAAAAAAAAAAAAACCCCACCAATGTATGTGCAAATATTTATAGGACTCTGTTGCACATGTCGCAGTGAAATAAAATTAGTTTTCAATGAAGCTGCTGTCGATGTGTGAATTTCTGCATTTAAAATGCATCTGTGTGTACACACACCAAAGGACATGATTTTTAGGCTGAACTAAAGACATCCTATAGCTGTCCTTTAATGACAGTGGAATTATATCTGAGTCAGAAATGTGACACATATTGGCTAGAACTTAAACAATAATAGTTTCAATCAATTCATATCATACACAGAAGTTCAATCCCTGATCTTAAAACAATCTCTAATCAAAATCAGATCCCATTTTTCTGGATGGGATGCACAGAATGGATCAATTCATGAGGTAAACATACTGTATATGAGGAATGTCTGTATTTCTCAACACAGAGCTGCAATGTGTCTGTATTCTACAGGGTCTCCATTCTTTTTTTTTTTTTTTTTAAAGATTTTTATTTATTTATTTATTTATTTATTAGAGAGAGAGAGAGAGAGAGAGAGAGACTGAGAATGAGAGGAGAGAAGGTCAGAGGGAGAAGCAGACCTCCCGCAGAGCCGGGAGTCCGATATGGGACTCGATCCCGGCACTCCGGGATCATGACCTGAGCCGAAGGCAGTCGCTTAACCAACTGAGCCACCCAGGCGCCCCCATTCTTTTTTTTTTTAATCTATTCTTTCTCTAATGACAGAAGTTACTGCTTTCAAATTCTCCCGTTTTCATTAAAGTTGTATGTGTGTACTGTATGTGTATACATGAACTATGGTGCCTAAGGAACTGAAGTTAATAAAAAAGGAATACAAAACACTCAGAAATGGTAAATAATGCCATTTGGGATAACAAAGATCTAAAACTATACTGGTACTTAATTATTAAAAAATATTTCTCAAGCAAAGCAACTAGAACATTCATTGTATTAGGTCACCATATGACTTAATTAAGACCCTTCTGCAGTCAGCACTGAAGAGCTTCACATTCCAAAGACTTCCTGCAAATCCAATAAGCTTTCTATTAAGAGTTTTTCTATATATTGTTGTTGTTCTATATATTCCTGTGACGGTAGTTAACAGTGGCAAGGTCAGATGGTTCTTTGCAACTGTTGTTTGTTTTTTATTGTTTTTTTAAAGATTTTATTTATTAATTTGAGAGAGCAAGAGTGGGTGGGAGGGGCAGAGGCAGAGAGAAGATGCAGACTTCCCGCTGAGCAGGGAGCCTGACTCGTGGCTCAATCCTAGGACCCTGGGACCATGACCTGAGCTGATGGCAGAGGCTTAACCAACTGAGCCACCCAGGTACCCCTATTTATTTGTGGTTTTTTTTAAAGATTTTATTTTTAAGTAATCTCTACACCCAACATGGGGCTTGAACTTACAACCCTGAGATCAAGAGTTGTATACTCCACTGACCAAGTCAGCCAGGGGCCCCATAATTGTCTCTTTAAATGTGACATAGTAATCAGACCTGATTCTCCTCTTTATCTTCTTGCTCAATGAGAGCAGAAGCTCTTTTGAGGACTTCTCTCACCCTTTCACCAACTGCCCAGCGATGTAGTGAATACTCCCCTCTCCAAATAAAAGCAAAGGTTGTTTTGTTTTCTTAGTATTTTCCTAGTACATTTACACCTAAGCTATAACATCTAAAAACAAATATTTTACATTCTCCAAAATAACTCATTCTACACTCCTCTTTATATAAAGTGATTTCATATGGGTGGGAGACCTGATTCCTTATAACAGGTGTATGTATGCTGCAGTGCACAGGTTCCTCCGTGCCTCTTGATTTTCGCTCTTCTGTTCCAGGTCTTGCCTGCTGTAGGCAAAACTTATTGAAAGCAGGGCCAACTATTCCCAGAACCTAGCAAAGACCCAGGTACATACAAGGATTCAATAAATATTTGTTGAGTAAGCCCGGTTAATTCCCAAGAGGATGTGCTTATTTTATATGAGCACTGTTACCTGCAGAAGGAATTGTATCTCCTACGGAACCAGGGTCTCGCTTTCTTTTCTTCGGGAGTTTCGTTTTGCAAAGTTGCTCAAAATGAATCTGCATAGGGCTGTCCATGGTAAGGAAGTTACACTGTAAGAGACCGCTTAAGGTGGTAGCAGCCATTTCTCGAACCTGTAGAAATAATCACTTCTTAATTTAGATCGGAGATCCTAACCCTCAGGGGAATGCTAGAGGCTGGGAGGCTGGTGGGAACGGGGTGGGGGACTCTCCCAGACTTCTGTGCGCAAACTGTGTGAATGCTCTCATGCCGGTTCTTCTGGGGGATTTCATCAGATTCTCAACAGGTCTGTGACCTCAAAATGGATGAAAGCCACTATACTAGGGTTGCACCAAGTAAATGCTTAACTGTTTCATACAAAATTAAATTTCTCCATAAATTATATTCCCACTGACCGGCAGCTGTCCTTCCCAGGGCTACAACTGTAAAAGCAGTGCCAAAGCCTGGTATTAAAATGAATGTTTCCTGGACTCCACATCTCAAAACTGCTGCTGTTGTTTTGGGAACACAGATACGGAACAGTCAATGTGTACAACTGGCATATGTTGCAGAGATTTAGATCCAGTTTACCTCCCAGGAATTTCCTGGGCTCCTGTCTGACTACAAACAGTTTACCGAAGTACCAAATGCACAACGGAGCACAGTCCATTTCAAAATGGAATGGGAACTCAAGTTTTGGGAAAACAAAAAAAACCCAGTAAAATGCTATCATCTCATAGATATCCCAAAATTCCTGCTAAATATTCATAAAGGATAGGCAATAATGATTTGGGGGAAAAAAAACCCACCTAAATATTTTGCTGCTTATTGCTTCAAAAGGTTTCTCCTTAAATGTTTTAGTTTGACAATTTTGGGGGTACTAAACATTTTCATTATACTATTAAATGAATTACATTATAAATTGTTTTACTACATCATACTTGGTTGCATTATTTCCTTTCATACCACGATTCTTTTTTACAATCAACTTTTTTTATAGTCAACTATTGATTAGAATGCTTTCATCTTCTCACTATTGTGCTAAAAATATTCTTAATTTATATAATTTTTTTCCACATTGCAATATATTTTCTTAGGATAGATTCTAAGAATTGGGATTACTCAATTTTAATGTATGAGCAACTTTACTGTTAATTTTGTGGCTATCAGCTGCTTTTCAAGAGCCAGTGCTAACAGACTATGACACAAGACTAATGTGGAGTACCACTACATATCTTGCCAGCTCTGTTATCATTCCTCATTTTAAGTAGGCTCTACGCCCAACGTGGGGCTTGAACTCATGGCCCTGAGACTGAGTCACATGCTCTGCTGTCTGAGTCAGCCAGGCACCCCTAAAAATTTTCCTTTAAATCTAAGAGCTTTCTTTACACATTTCTCATTTAGATTATTACAAAGTTTTTTCAGTATTATGAATAGCTCTTGCTAATTATTACTGATACACAGTATTCTGTTTTAAAAATATGACAGAGGCGCCTGGCTGGCTCAACTGGTAGAACATGGAACTCTTGATCTTAGGGTTGTGAGTCTGAGCCTTACGTTGGGTAGTGATAGCTTTAATGAATGTCATGGTTTTACTTACAGTAATAGTTATGCTTAAGCCTACTACATAGAATATAAAAATAATTTATGAAAAAGCTCTACAACGAGGTCCAGAAAACAATAAATGCAATTTAATGTAACTGCTATAATATGTAAAATTAGGAAACACTGATTTTCAAGATTTCCACCTCTTCATTTCTATTCCTTTAGTTATTAAAAAATACAACTTAAAAAAATTACAGATAGCTGTAAATATTGTAAGCCTGTTGTAGCTGTTATAACTAACTGTGTGTCGGGCGCCTGGGTGGCTCAGAGGATTAAGCCTCTGCCTTAGGCTGAAGTCATGATCTCAGAGTCCTGGGATGGAGCCCTGATCAGGCTCTCTGCCCAGCAGGGATCCTGCTTTCCCCCTCTTTCTCTACCTGCCTCTCTGCCTACTTGTGATCTCTCTGTCAAAAATAAATAAATAAATAAAACTGTGTGTGACTACCTAAGGGGCTAGCAATATCTATTTCCAGAACACAAGAAAGCTGGATTGCAAAATGAATAGGCTCATTATGGAGGTTGAAAATTTCCATTCTTAGTTTCCTATGGATGCAATCTATTTTCAGTGCTCTCAAATAGAATATATAATTACTGGGAGTGCTCCACTACAGAGAAAACCTTTCATAAAATTTAAAAAAGTACATTTCAGAAAAATTTCAGTTACATTTCTTTACCTAAGGCCAATTTCAAAAGTTGTAACTTATTCCTAACTTATTCCTTAGTTATTACAACATACTTTTCTTACATTAGACTATATAAACTAAGAGATTTATCTTTTGGTACAAAATATTAATATAACCTCACCACACAGTTGCCTTTCATTTCTCTACCAAGGAAAATGAAAAGGGGCAAAAATTCTAACTTAACTGGATAATAGCATTTGTGGGTAGACTTTTATTCAGAGAGTGCAAGTGTGTACAAGGGTGGAGGGGGTGGGGCAGAGGGAGAAGGAGGGAGGGAGAATCTTAAGCAGGCTCCATACCCAGCGCAGAGCCTGATGTGAGGCTCGGTCTCACAAACCCTGAGATTATAAACTGAGATGAAATCAAGAGTCAGATGCTTAACCAAATGAGTCACACAGGCGCCCCTGTATTTTCATTCTCTTGAAACTGAAACTGCTTACATGCCCATTCCTATTAGTCCTTTAGAAATTGATAAGGTAAGTAAAATATTATCACCTGCAATTACACATATAAGAAGATTTTCGTTCACAAATGTTACCTGCCCAACTACAAAGAGACACCAGAACAAGAATAGGCCCAGTGTTTGTTTCATTTGTACGACAGAAAATCCTGATTAGGCTATCAAAACTAGTAACAGAGGGTAATGATAAAATTAAAGTTACTTTTAATAATTTATGCTTTAAAACACTCATCACACATACTTTTTAAAGGGGAGCATGATGTTTTCTCTAAATGTATTATATTTTTATTTGCGGTATCTTAAATTTTACCTCTAGTTGTTCATCCTCCAAAAGACTTATAATCAGCCACCTGATATCTTTAACTGCATCTTCATTGTTTAGGAAAATAAAGAGGTTATAAAATACCATGGTCTGGAGGTAGGTCAGCACTGTATATCTAGCATGCCAAGAACTGCTTCTTGCTGTCTGTGAATGAGAAGAAGTAGAAACATGGGGAAGAGTGCTGATGAGAGCAGGAGGTGACAGACAGGAATGACACACAAATCTTCTCTGACACTTGTACTTTACAGGCACGGTAAGAACAAGCTCGTGTTACAGTTCCTTCTAAATCGAAGGTTGCATGAACTAGTTCAGGTACAGTTAGTTCTTTAGAATGGTTGAAAATAAAGAGTAAGGAACAGATAGACAAAAAGTCAACTTTAGAGAAAATTATAGTTAAATACTCTGACTCCTCTAAGAATTACACATTATTTTTTTTTACATCGTAGCAGGTAGCGGACTGAAAGCAATGACTGAGAATTGCTAATTTCCATCACAGAAAAAAAGAAACAAACTGGGTTGTTAAAAAACATTTTCAGTGCTAATTTGACTTAAAAATCTGAAGACCATGGGCATAGGTCCACTTTTTATATAACAAATGTATGACCTGGGTAAAGGCTGAGCACACAGTATACCAAAAATGCAGCCAGAAAATATCCAATCACTTAGGTCTTTTTTCTTTCTTTTTAAACCAGAGATTGAGAAATAGAACAAAATAGAATAAAATAAAGGGGAAATGGTAAAAAGGAATGACTACCCCTTTTCCCTCATAAGCACTTTGCACCCAAGATGCTTCAATAATTAGCTCTTTGTGTATACAGGGAATTTGGGGGTTGAAATTCCCCCAAATGATGAATGAGAATGATCTCCCCAAGGTCACAGAAGTTGGTGGCAGAGGCAGGTACAGAATCTAGGTCTGTCTCTTTGGTCAATATGTATCTTTTCTCATACTAAAAGAAAAGTCAAAATGAAAAATAAATTTCCAATACTGTGTGCACTACAGTTGACTCTCTGAAATTCTTAGAAAGGGTAGCCAAATTCTAACCAAAACACACAAATATCCGTTAGACACTCTTACTTGTTTTAGCACCTGAAGTACCAAAGGCACTTGATGAGGGTAAAGCAAGCCCTGAGACATTAGTGATAAACATAACTTTGCATCTCTTTTCAGTTCATCATAGCTATTGTCATTTTCCACTGGGGCAATCTAGAGAACAATAAAACAAACCAAACACATAATTCAAACAACAACCAGTAAGTACAAAGGCATCTGTACATAAAAGAAATCACATTTTTACTTTTAACAACTTCTATGGGCATTTTCAGATATGCACAAAACAAGGGAACAGTGCAAGGACTCCCCATGAATCAACCACCTCTCCAGCAATGACAAGTGCATAATTCTCCCATTTTTGCCCCCATGTTTCCCCATCCCCTAGTTAATTATTTGAAGCAAGTCCCAGACATATTTACCCATGAATATCTTATTATGTATATCTAAAAGATAAAGTCTCTTATTTAAAAAACCTGGAATGACATCAGCCATGAAAATTCACTGCAGTTAAAAAATATAAAATATACAACAGCACTCAAATTCCCATTATTTTGTAAATTGGTTGTGTGGAATCTGGTTCATCGTGATGATTAAGCACTGCATTTGGTTCATGTGGTCTTAAATGTAAAAGGGTCTATGAAAGATATATTGAAAAAAATCTCTAAATTCTCCCTACACTCTTTTTAAATTCCTTGCCCTTAAAAAAAGGGGGGGTGTGAGGGAGGGGCCTGGCTACTTGGTTTTGCAGTGTCCTCTACAGTGGCCTTCCTTCCCTGACTGCACCCCTGTGGCAGCATTCATTGGCTCCAGTATGTTCTGTAAAGTAGCATTAGATCTAGAGGCTCGATTTTATTGAAGTCTAATTCTTTGAGCACAACATAAGTGGTGTGCACTTCCTTCACTTATGGTCAGTTTTCTCATTCTGTGCTGAGCCATTACAAAAAAAGGTTTGCAGAATGGTGACACTCATTTCTTCTTCATTACCTGGAATACTTCAGAAAAGCCTTCCATCCCTCAGAGGGTTTCCTTCCTATCCTCCAAAAGTGAACAATGAATTTTTTAAAATTTATTTAAAAAAAAATTTTTTTTAAGATTTTTTATTTAATTATTTGACAGAGAGGGAGAGATCACAAGGTGGCAGAGGCAGGCAGAGAGAGAGAGGGGGAAGCAGGCTCCCTGCCGAGCAGAGAGCCCGATGCGGGGCTCGATCCCAGGACCCTGAGATCATGACCTGAGCCGAAGGCAGAGGCTTAACCCACTGAGCCAGCCAGGCGCCCCCGAACAATGAATTTTTAAAGCAATGGTCATTATGAACTAGTGAATTTCAACAAATTTAATCTTATTGGCGATCGAAATGGCTCCTGACTCCTTTAACACAACTGTTGCATTTTTGGTTTCTGGTAGGACACTAAGAATTAGGTTTATCCTGTACATTTCTTGGTCCTAACCTGAAATCAGCTTTTTCTCCATGGAACCCTTGTTCTTCTAGCGGGAAATGATGCTTTCTAGAAACCGTAATCTGGGTACTACGAGCACTGATCACTATTAGGTTGATTACTGGTTATGGTTTTTTGGTGGCCAGAGCTAGGAAATAAGCTTATTTTCTAAAGAAAAACAGAGCATGATACCATACTGGTGTTTCCAAATTTAAGATTACTGAGATTTTACTACACAGGTGGACTTTTTAAAAAGATTTATTTATTTTAGACAGAGCACATATATATGCCCAAGTGGGGGTAAGGGCAGAGGGGCAGAATCTTCAAGCGGACTCGCAAGCTGAATGTGGAGCCCAACACAGGTGATCCTACAACCCACCAGCCATTACCCGAGCTGAAATCAAGAAGCTCAATCAAGAAGTCTATCCAACAGTTCTACACGAAGTCTTCCTCATAATTTTGACATGTGTGAGGATAATTTTTTCCTTAACAACTAAACCTCTAAGCTGTATATACTAATTCACTGTGATAATCTGCCCAGTGTTTGATGGAAATAATTTCCTATAGCACGCTTTACTGAAGCAAGTATGTGAGATTTCATCTCAAATCAATGGAGAAAAGATAGATCATCGTGAAAATTAAGCTGCGTCTTTACATCAATACTTTACATAAAAGTAACTATCAATTTTCTATCTTATCTTGCAAATTTAAATGCAAAAGATAAAATCATAAAAATGTTAAAAAAGAATTGTTTAAAAAAACAATTGGACTGGCATACTTCAAAACATGTAAAAATAAATTATAAAAATGGAACTCCTTTATAACACAGCAGAAAACTGGCAAAATACAGATAGCTGGCAAAAAAATACAAATAGCCACTAGGGCTCAGTGGATTAAAGCCTCTGCCTTCGGCTCAGGTCATGATCTCAGGGTCCTGGGATCGAATCCCACATCGGGCTCTCTGCTCGGCGGGGAGGCTGCTTCCCTCCCCGTCTCTGCCTGCCTTTGCTTACTTGTGATCTCTCTCTTTCTCTCTGTCAAATAAATAAATAAAGTCTTAAAAAAAATACAAATAGCCGATGTACAAGGAGACAGTCTCACTAAAGAAATATGATAATTTTGCTTTATATTGTCATTTATTTATTTATTCTAAGAAGTGCCAAGCCCAGTGTGGGGCTTAAACTTACAACTCTGCGATTAAGAACTACATGCTCTACTGAGTGAGTCAGTGAAATATCCCAAGAAGTACAATAATCTTTTAAAAAAATTTATTTAACCATCAAAGATTTAAGAAATGTCAGGGTTAATGGGAAAGAGATAACATAAGACCGGCTCTTCGGAGGGCAGTATCCACTAAAATTACAAATGCAAGCAGATCTAATTTTATATACAGCACTTACCCTACAAATATATGCATATTTGCAAAAGACTGTTAGTTTTTAATAGCCAAAAACTGGGAATAACCAGTGACTACCCATAGAAAATGGAATGAATAAATGATAATACAATGCAGTCATTAAAGAGGGGAAAGGCAGTTATGTGAGAAGATGGTCATTATCAGGCTCTAAAAAAAAATCAATTTGTAGAATGAAATATTTGTTTTTTTTTATACAATCCCACATCTACACTAATGCAGTATATGACACAGTTGTGCTCACAAAGGTATAAAAAAGACACACATCAAACAAAGAAATTGAAGATAAAAATTATTACAAATATTGAACAGTCCAAATCTCCAGGCAATGTACATGGAATTGTTTTGTCATTTAATTCACCCATAATAAAAATGAGGTGATTTAGAGTTTAGTTTGTTGAACTCTAGTATAAAAAAAGAAGATACTCATATGTTGGCAGGCCTACCATTACCACCAGAAAATTTAAGGTGACTCACTCACCTGTTGAATCAGCAATCTTTCTTCCTACTATTCATGAAAAAAATGTGTTTTATGAATGAAATTAGGGCATAATGTTCTCATGTTAAAGAAGAGGTTAAAATGTGCTACTAAAACCAGCAAAATCTTGAAATCCAATAGGTAAAGTTCACTGTAAGGAATAGCATGTTCCAAAGCAGCAAATTAACCATTATTAATCACTAGCACAGGATAACAATTTGTTCAGGCTAGACTACTTCTGTGTGCCAATAAGATCAAAATCTCAGATATTTTTAAGTTTTTATTGATTTGGTTAAGTAATCGCTAGACCCCACAACCCTGAGATCAAGAGTTGCACGCTCTTCCGACTGACCCAGCCAGGTGCCCCAAAATCTTGGGAGATATTTTAATTTGCTGTGATTTTATCTATTAACAACATTACTGTTTGTGGAACAAAAACCTTTTCTGTTATAAAGCTTCCAAGTTTGGAAAAGTACTTTCATTAGTTCATCTCAAGGAATAACATCAGTATTTCTCAATCAGCGATTACTCTGTACTTAAGTTTATCTGAATCTTACCAACTCACTTCAACTTTTTAATTTTCACTTTAATATTTTCTCAAAAGCATTATTTTTCTTCCCAGATATGACTATTAAAAAAAAGATGCTGTAATCTTCCTTCCGATATTAAAAAAAGAAGGTAAAAATAAAAACTCTTAAAAAAATTAAATGTGGGACACCTGGGTGGCTCAGTGGTTAAAGCCTCTACCTTCGGCTACATTTAAAATGCAGTTAAAAAAAAAATTAAATGAGTGAAAAAAGCCAATTACAAAAGGTCACATATTTCCATCTATATAACATTCTTGAAATGACAATTATAGAGATGGAGAACAATCAGTGGTTGCCAGGGGATAGTAGTACTACAGGAGAAGAGGAGGAAGGTATGACTGTCACGGGGTAACACAAATAAATTTTTGTAATGATGGGAGTATTTCTGTATCATGATTGTGTTGGGGGTTGTAGGAATCTATTTATGTGATAGAATGAGATAGAACTATACACATGTTTCACTGATTTTAATTTTCTCGTTTTGAAAATATAACTACGAGAGAAAAATGAGTGAAGGGTACATGAGAACTGTAGTACTTTTGCAACTCCTGTGAATCCTTACTATTTCAAAATAAAAAGTTTGGGGAATAAAGTCTATGCCAATGAAATTTAGGAGCTTTCCTCGGGTATTGCCTATTCTTTTTTCTTTTCTTTTTCTCTTTCTTTCTCTCTCTCTTTCTTGATTTCATTTGTTTATCTGACAGAGAGAAAGAGATCACTAGTAGGGACAGAGGCAGGCAGAGAGAGAGAGGGGAAAGCAGGCTCAGCCTGATAAGCAGAGATAACACAACCTGATCATGACCTGAGCTGAAGGCAGAGGCTTTAACCCACTGAGCCACCCGGGCGCCCCAAGTACTGCCTATTCTTATCTTTTGCTTTCTGGCCATACCACAGGACAGACTGACATACAGTGATTTGGGTTTTCCTTAAGACTTGAATAAGGGTGTTTTAACGTTTGTTTGTAGTGTAGGTACGTGCATTTCCTTGCCAATATCCATCCCTCCTACTGAAGAGACATTTTGATCAACTTTTGGAAAATCATCCTTTTCTGTCATTCTGGTGGGTCTGCAACTGAGGGATCATATTGCCTAGCCAAAGTGTAGGGAGAGACCCAAGCCTGGCCAATGAGACTTTTTCTGGACATCTGAAATCTTGAAGAGAGAAATGCAAGGAGACGGCACCTGCTGAGTGAGGCTCTTAGTTTCTGTTACCTGGGTTCCCCGGCAGCAAACTGCTTAGATACTTCTAAGTAATCTAATTAATTTCCTCCTTCCACTGTCGCAGACATTTGGTCTTCAGTGCTTGCAATTAAATATCCTTAACTAATACTGTGATATACAAAAAGGAGATCTTAATCTTTTTTTTTTTTGCTTTGTTTTCCCATAAATTTATTATTTTGGGTATATCACGGTTAAGACTTAACCAACATTAAACTGTGTTAACCTGTATAAAATGCTGCTCTGTGTTAATCTGTACAAAAATTTAGTTAGCAAAAGCATACTCCACAGGGTTTTCCTCTCCTCTAATTTTTTTCCCAAAGACTTTTATTTATTTGACAGAGATAAACACACAGAGAGAGGGAACACAAGCAGAGGGAAAGGGAGAGGGAGAAGCTGGCCTCCCGCTGAGCAGGGAGCCCGATGCAGGGCTCGATCCCAGGACCCTGGGGATTATGACCTGAGCTGAAGGCAGATGCTATGCCACCCAGATGACTAAGCCACCCCGATGCCCCTCTAATTTTCCTTTTTTAAGATGTTATTTGTTTATTTATTTATTTGACATCAAGAGAGGGAACACAGGAGGAATGGGAGAGGGAGGAGCAGGCTTCCCGCTGAGCAGGGAGCCCGATGTGGAGCTCAATCCCACATGACTTGAGCCGGAGGGATATGCTTAATGACTGAGCCACCCAGGCACCCCCCCTTTCCACTAATTATTGAGAAAAATAGTTTTTCTGAAAAATCCTATCAATGGTATATAATTTTGTACCAGTTATAACATCTGTAAATTTTTCTCTGAGTTTGACATATACAAACTATTATTCTACAGTAGTGAGTTCTGATGAGCACTCAGGTAAGTTTGAAACTTAGGATACAACACGTCCTTTCTTCCTCCTCCCTGATCATTGGCATATGAACTCTTTACTATTCTCAAATAAAATGCAGTTAAAGACTAGTAACAAAAATAATATGCAATAATTACAATATATACAAGTATTTTACGCCATGCTCTCTGCTTTACAAACATTATTTCATTTCATCCTTGCAACAACTCGGTGAGGGACTCTGACTAGAAAAGGCAAACAACTGCAACTTTCACTTTGATAAAGACTTCAAGATGGGGTTTTTTTTTTTAACTGATATAAAACTGCTTTTTATGGGATAGGATATAATATTTCATTTAGAATTTATAAAGCACTTCAGGTATCTCAAACAGAACTTCTGATCTCATCTCTATTTCTGAGTGCTTCCTGCAGTTTAATAAACAACTTACTTTTAGACTCCTTTCTTTATTCTTACTCTACACAGCTGATTGCCTGCAAAGCAACTGTTCATCTGTGCCATGTACCCCACACCCCATTCACCATGATGGTCTAAAGTATATTTTCAACCCCATTATCTGTAAATCCAGGTGAAATGTTAGGACTGTCAGAAACAATTCACACAATACAGCTTTCTTTTTAAAATTTTTTTAAGATTTTATTTATTTGACAGAGAGAGAGAGAGAGAGAGAGATCTTAAGTAGGCAGAGAGGCAGGCAGAGGGAGAGGGAGAAGCAGGGTGCCCGCTGAGCAGAGAGCCTGATGCGGGGCTCGATCCCAGGACCCTGAGATCATGACCTGAGCTGAAGGCAGAGGCTTTAACCCACTGAGCCACCCAGGCGCCCCACAATACAGTTTTCTAATGCTTTACGTTTTTGTAAATTTCATGTGGATTCAAAACATCCTTCTATCAGCCTCACTCTCATATACCTGCTTTCTGATTTTTTTTTTAATATTTTAATTTTAGGTAGTCTATTGCACTCAAAAGAAAAGAAAAAATTAGAGGCGCCTGGGTGGCTCAGTGGGTTAAAGCCTCTGCCTTCATCTCAGGTCATGATCTCAGGGTCCTGGGATCGAGCCCCATATCGGGCTCTCTGCTCAGCGAGGAGCCTGCTTCCCCCCCGCTCTCTGCCTACTTGTGATCTCTCTCTCTCTGTCAAATAAATAAATTAAAAAAAAAAAAAAAGAAAGAAACCATGATCTCGGGGTTGTGTGAGTGAAAGAAGGGGATAAAACTCCAACTATCCCAACACTCACTTCACATTACCCATTTATGAACATATGAGATCATGTTCTGCATCCCTTGCGTATGTGGCAGTGGAAAAGTTTAAGCATCACTGCCCTAAAGACAAACCCTATCTACACCAAGGACCTACAAGTAACCAGGATCTATATACACTAATAACTACTGTCTGCTCTTATATCCCAAAAAAATCCCAGAGGTACTCAGGAGTATCAGGCCCTACATAGCACTCTTAAAAGTATTTTAGTGGTGGATCCTTTGAATATTACCAGTAATTTTTTTTTTTAATTTTATTTGAGAGAGAGATCCTGTGCGTGTGAGCACCAGCATGGTGAGAAGCAGACTCCCTGTGGGGCTTGAACCAGGAGTCTTGGGATCATGACCTGAGCTGAAGGTAAGCGCTTAACGGGACCACCCAGGTGCCTCCTAGAGTTATCTTTTTGAGTTTTCCTGAAGACAAAGTATACTGTGGCAGATCCAAAGCTTAGCACACTATCTGCTGAGACATAGTACCCAGGGCGCTCCTTCCAAGATGACAACTGCACTGAACAGTAACTCCCAAGTAGTAGTGATGTTTGTGCCAAGCCTTCCAAATGTGCAATGAAACCAGACTGTTTTGCTAATGGCAGCACAACTGCAAACTAGAACTGTGGCAACGAATGTATTGATCCATGACCTTAGTTTTATTAGCTTCATCATCTGCCTAGATGAGTAATCAGACCCACCTCAGGGTATACCTTTCATCAACTCAAATCAAACTTCAGTGTCTTCACAGGACTGACTAGCAGAAACAAGCTACTTCTGCAGGTATTTGTTAAAAGCAGTTCCAGTCCCATTTAACACCGAAAATACAAATCCTGTATGTATAAATATAATACATCTTCAGATTTAATATACACTGAATAAAATAAATCAGAAATAGCTATATTAAAAAATGTCATTATGGCTTTATTTTCTTTTAGCTGTCAATATTTTCCTTAACTATTGCTTGGAAATTGGTTATCAGTGTAACAATGCTTTGTCTGTAAACTTTTCATATATCTGTTAAGATATTAGTCTTACCTAATACTGAAAAGATTATTTCAACAAATATTAAATTGCTATCACCTCATGATTCTCCTATGACTATTCTTAGTGATCCAACCAAGTTCCACAGAGTCTGAAAAACTATCCACTATCAGATGATAAATATAAATTCCCTGTGAAGGTCAGAGGGGGATGCATTCTTTTTTTTCTTTCCAGGTTTGTATTTAAAATTCAGTTAGCTGGAGAGCCCAGGTGACTCAGTCGGTAAGTGTCTGGCTCCCTGCTCCACGGGAAGCCTGCTTCTCCCTCTCCCACTCCTCCTGCTTGTGTTCCCTCTCTCACTGTCTCTCTTTCTCTGTCAAATAAATAAATAAAACCTTAAAATAAGTAAATTCTAGTTAGTTAACACAGGGGGACACATTCTTAATTTCGGCCATAAACTTACCTTAAAAAACAACGGGAGAAGCTGAAGTTGTTCTGTGACTGCTGTAGAGAAGGATCTTCCTGCACTAGCCATCAGCCATTTCAATACTATTTGAAAATAAACAGGTAGAATCAGTCTTTGCTATGGGGTTAGAGAGCACAAAATAGAGTAACACTGTAGTGCTAATGTCAGAGAGCCATTCTGATAGTTCTGCTAACTAACTCTTCAATGTTAAGGAAGAGATCATCACGTTACTTCATAAATTTGACACTCAACAGCATTATGACAGGAATCACAATAAAGGGTGTCAACCAAGTAGGGTAGTGAAGTCACTCAAAAAATGAATCAACAAATTAATAGGCCACTAAATACCAACACCAACTATGAATTACCCTGCAATAATCCTAATGCAGCAAAAATGATAACTAAGTTAGCTGTTTATACTTAGAATGCTTACAAAAATTTTAAATACAGACACAACGGGACACCCCCCAGGACACCCCAAAAATAATCAAAACAATTTTGAAAAAGAACAGAGTTCGGGGATTCACACTTCCTGATTTCAAAACGTACTACAAACTACACTAATCAAAACAGCGTGGCACTGACATAAGGACAGACATACAGACCAATGGAGTAAACGAGAGTCCAGAAATAAGCCCTCACACATATGGCCAAGTAATTTTCAGAAGAGTGCCAAGACTACTCAACGAAGACATAAGCCTTTTCAACAAATGGTGCTGGGAAACTGGACATGCTCGAGCAAAAAAATGAAGCTGACCCTTAACTTACATTATATATAAAAATTAACTCAGAGGGAATTAAAGATCTAAACTTAAGAACTGAAAGTATAAGACTCTTAGAAAAAAACTTAAGGGAAATATTTCATGACACTGGATTTGGCTATGATTTCTTGGATATGACACCAAAAGCAGAAGCAACAAAAGAAAAAATAAATTTGATTTCATCAAAATTAAAAACTTTTGTACATCAAAGGATACTATCAAGATAGTGAAAAGACAACCCACCACGTAAGAAAATATTTGCAAATCATATATCAGACAAGGGGCTGATATCCACGATACATAAAGAACCATAACTCAAAAACAACACTAACAACCTAACTCAAAAATTGGCAAGGGACGTGAAGAGATAATTCTCCAAAGAAGATTTAAAAAAAAAAAGGCAAATAAATGAAAAGATGTTTAACCACGAATGATTAGGGAAATGCAAATCAAAATCATGGATACCCTCTTCACACTCATTTGGATAGTTCTAAGTCATAAAAACAGAAAACAAGTATTGGCATGAGAGTGAAAAAATTGCCACCTCCTTGTACTGCTGGTTGGAAGGTAAAACGGGGCAACTACTGAGGAAAATAGCTTGGTGACTCTTAAAAAAAGTTAAACATGGAATTACCATACGGTCCAGCAATTCTACTTGCGATAGCCCAGAGAAGTGAAAATGGGGGGGGGGGGGTGCTCAACAACGTAACATCTACATCACTGCTCACAGCAGCACTGCTCACAGCAGCCAAGAGGCAGAAATGACCTAAATGTCCATCAACAGATAAATGGATAAATACTGAAAGCACAATCCAGAGTTAAAAAGCCCAACTTAAAAGGGCAAATATTGTATGATGCCGCTTATATGAAGTGCTTAGAATCGACAAATTCTGAGACAAAGTAGAACAGTGGCTGCCAGGGCGAGGGGAGGGTGGGACAAGGTCATTACAGAGCTTCAGTGTTGCAAGACGAAGAGCGCTGGAGATGGAGAACAGTGACAGTTGTACAACAATGTGAAGATACTTAATGCCACCCAACTATAAACTTTATTATGCGTGTGTTACCACAATAAAAAACAGGAAAGAAACACTCCAAAGGGTAATCTAAATAAATGTCTATTTTGTTTTGTTTTCCCTTGGTAATAAATGTCTTTTTTTAAGCAAGTTTCTATTAATCTTAGGCACTCACTAGTTTTTAAGAGTTTAATGCCCTGAGTTCGTTCATCTTCTTCACCAATTCCATTTTCTTCCATAACATGGTTCTGAATTTCTTCATCTACATCCATGAGGGGTTTCAATCTCTCTAGAATTCGAGCAGTAAACTCGGGGACCCGTGGGGATGCTGTTGGCGCAGTGTTTGGCAAAGAAACATCGATCATAAATATGTAGGTCAACACGCTGTAAAATCAAATACGTCGAGTGAGAAGAGATGCCAAGTTATCAATAAAACTAAGGTTCAAAAGCGACGACCCAACCAAAGTAAATATTTGAACAACGACTCCTGGAGAGAGTCTCTTGTGCTGTGCCCATAATCCGGAAGCACCGAGAACTGGCCAAATGTGCACCTCTGGCTCCTGAGCTCACTGCTGTCCTGTTTTTACATCACAGCCTCGTTGACTAGTGTCCCAAACACAATATAAAACAAAATCTGAAGAAGAGGATCCATGAAACTCAACAGTAACATAACCAGTATGTACTATTAGATATTTAATATAAAAGAACTGAGAAACAAACTGAGGGTTTTGGAGGGGAGAAGGGTGGGGGGATGGGTGAGTCTGGTGGTGGCTATTAAGGAGGGCTCCTATTGCATGGAGCACTGGGTGTGGTGCTTAAAAAGGAAAAAAAAAATAAAATAAAATAAAAAATAAAAATAAAAATAAATTAGAAAAAAAAAGAACTCAGGAAGTGTACCACACCGCAGGGAAAAGAATACCTACCTCCCTATTCTTTCCCTGACATTTTTGTAAACCTGGGTGAGCTTGGGTTCCAAGTACTTCAGTAGTCTGTGCAACAGCTCAGGTACTCTCCACTCTTGCTGGGCAAGGCCACCTTGCAGGACATACAGTCGACTAGAATTAAAGCACAGCAGAGTTAGAGCCCTTCCCTGCCTTGACGTGCGACAGTATAGACTAATGGAGTCTGTATTCCACTTAAAATCACCATGTTTTCTCACCCGATAAAAATTAAAACCGACAATTCAAAACAGCACCTTTATGAAGATCTTATTTTTACTGCATCATTTTCGCTGTATTCTCATTTTTTCTTCACTCCCATACAATCAAGAGAAATACTGACTTGAAAATACTCATTGATTTCTAAGCATCAGAACGTTGCCCACTATTTCATAGTAACAGTAACTTATTCTTGCTGTTAACAGGAGTACCTAGATTTCCTTCTCTAGCCTATTAATTTTTTCCAACTCTTTTTATTCCAGCAAGAATATTTTTCCTTGAACGGATTACTGTTTTTTCCTAATAAGGAAGAGGGAAAAAACGAGATGATGTGATGAGAAAGTTAGTATTGTCATGGTATAAAAACGCCGCTCTGAGAGGGAGAAGGCTAAATCTAAATTACGTTTGACTTGCTCAGGTTGTCTCCATTTCTACTGCTTCCGCATTGAGAAATAACTCTACTTAGTATCATAAAGTGTACTGAATTGGATCACTCATCTCTCAGCAGAAAATAGTCACATTATCAGGCCTTTAGGAGTGTAGACAGTTCACTTTCATTTACATATCAAGAACAAAGCTGTTATCTCTTCTTGCAAAATCTTTCCTTAACCTTCTAAGTTTTCTTTTTATTTACCATGCATCTACAAAGGATCCTCCTTCACCATTCAGTGGTGATTCTAACAGCAGCTCAAAAAGCCAATGAAGTTTCCGGGGATCTCTGCTTTCCTGTGTTGAAAATACAAAATGACAATTAAAACAGGGGTCCTATAATTCTATATATAAATCAGATACTATTATTTTAGTATTATAAGTAAATGTAAGGGAAGAAAATAAAAGAAAAACTTGTAGTTTAGTCAAATCCAAGTTTTACAGATCATGTAAGAAAGGCAGCTAGTAAGAAAACTTTGTTAGCTAAAGGGACCGTCTTTAAATCAAAGTATACAAGCTATAGACATATTTAGTGTGGAAAGTAACACCTACCATATATCATCTGGCATTTACTATATGTAAGTTACATTTCCAGATACATGACATGATTTGCCATTTAAGAATGCATTACCATGACAGAGAAGATGTAATAATCACTTAAGAGGTACCACTCAAGGCTTCTTTGAAAGGCTAAACGGAATCAACTTCAACTACATTATATAAGATGACAAAACTATGAAGAAAATTGCAAGACTCAAGAGGTATAATGAGATTTCACAGATTTTTTTTTAAAGATTTTATTTATTTATTTGACAGAGGGAGATCACAAGTAGGCGGAGAGGCAGGCAGAGAGAGAGGAGGAGGCAGGCTCCCTGCTGAGCAGAGAGCCCGATGTGGGGCTCAATCCTAGGACCTGAGATCATGACCTGAGCTGAAGGCAGAGGCTTTAACCCACTGAGCCACCCAAGGGCCCCAGAGATTTCACAGATTTTAAGAAAGGGTATGAAATAGTTTAGTACATGAGTTAAACACAAAAAAGAAACAGAACTTACACAGGATGTTGCTATACAAGTTCCCCAGTCGTTGTAAGTTTCTACCGTAATGTTAGACAGCGCTGTTCTAAGCAGTGGGCAAAGAAGCTCCCAAAGCTTCTCCACCTACTCAAAACAAAATGTATGGGGAAAAATTAATGATACTCACAACATTTTTCTTCAACTGCCTTTCCCTGGAAATACACACATATAAACACACAACCTGATACTTATTCAAATTATTTCTTAGAACACCCAAATAATCCAGGAAAGTATATTATCATCATATCCACATATAGAAGTGAGTTTTTTTCCCCAAAAAATCATTCGGAAAAGAGAAGACACCTTATATGGTTCCTTACAAAATCTCATACTACTGAAAAAAAAATTTTAAATGATGAGTAACAATGTACACTGGAGTGAAACAAAACCTCAATCATTTTCTAAGTTTCACATGCTTCTCGAGGTCACTTGATTAAATCCTAATATAGGAAACAATAACTTTTTAATACAATTTAGTATTAGCCTGAAGTATAATCTTCAAATTTCAAGGTTTAGATTACTATAAATAGGCTTTTAAAAGTGTTCAGTTATACTGAAAAATTAAAATAAACATATTTGGGGAGAAAAAAAAGTGTTCAGTTATACAGAGATTGTGAATCTATGTGTACAGATGCTTCTCACGGTTTATTGAGAATACAAATCACCTTAAGATCTTGATAAAATGCAGATTCTGATTCATTAGATCAAGGTGGGACCTGAGATCCTATTTTTCTAACAAGCTCCCAAGTGAAGCCCATGCTGGAGGTCCATGGACGGCACTCTATTTAAAAGGACCTATATAGGACAAATGAGGAGGGAGGGCTTGGAATAAAATTTCCAGCAGTAGCACCAGGCATTGAGGAGGAGGAGGAGGAGATGTAGAGAGAAGATAGGGAAAGGGAGGAGATCAGAAAAGCTATATCTTAAACAACTTATAAAGAAAGGAGAGGTATTCCAGAAAAGAGTTGACTAAAACATGACAGAGACTGGATGAGAAGGATATGTGTGACCTGTTTAATCCAAACTGTTTCATGTTACGTGAGGAAGAAAAAGGTGATATTACACATCAACAAATACTTTTATCTAGTATGTGATTTGAATATGCATAACTAAATTAATATATTAAAAAGTGTTCACAGTCCAAAAAGAAGATGTAACATAGTCTGCCAAAACCAGTGTCAGTGTCTTTTCTTTGAGGAAATGGTGGCCTACCTTGTAATTTGGCATTCTGGGTATTTTCAGTCTAGTTATTTTCCAGCTAGTGCATTTTGCTAAGAAACTAACCTTAGGGTAGGTGTGTTAAAACTAAGTCTTGCAATTAAGAAGAGGGATACTAAAAAAAAGGATGTCAAACTCAAAACTATCTATGAGACCAAATGAGTCATGTAGATGAACAAGGAGGCAAAGAGAAGGATTTAATGAGAGGCTAGAGAGTGACTCAGGAAGGGAGAAGCCCATGCACAGCACACTAGCCAACTGACGCAGGGCAATAATGTAGGACCAGTTCCAGGATCTTCCCACTGATCAAGAGAAAATGAAATCTTTTTTTAGGGGTCTTCCCCTAATGTTGGCAAATAATTCAAATTTTAAAAGATACCGAATGTTGACCTTACATTAGTTTGTGACAAGTCTGTGATCTACACTCAAAAGCAATATGGAATATGAACATTTCATATTTCAAGCATTAATATTTATTGAGTTGGGAATTGCTACATAAATGGGCATTACAGCTTTAACAGGGAACATGCTACACAAATACATCACCTTTTCAAAGGTCCAATGCTTAGAACCTCTGATTAAACCAGCTATAATTTCTGCAACACATCGCTGGGTGCTTTCATGTGAATCTGCAACCAAACGTTCTAAATGGGGCTTCAGAATTGGCAGAAACGCATCATCAAAATTTCTGAATATGCCCTATATATATATATACACAAAAAAAGAAAGTTCTTCAGTACTCAAATGACTATCATCCCCATTATAATATACTTGTGTTTATTTATATTACTACTGTTCTTACAAGACTCCAAGAGTTCTACCCTTTAGAAATGCTTTAACAATGTCTGTAAGTTAAAATAAAAATACTGTTATTTTATATATCACTGCAAATTATAATGAATGAAATCACAATTAATAATCTCTGACCTTAAAATTTCACACACCTCAAAAAACTCAAATGCATACTCTTGTTGGTTTTTTTATATTGCTAATTACAAATATTAGAGATAAATACTTTAAAAAGCTGCTTTTTCTTAAAAACTCTTAGACCTTAAGCTAAGATCTGATTGGCGTAACTTTCAAAGCCATTTTAGATGAAGATAACAGATGACCAAACTCAAACTTTGACTTTAAAACTTATGAGCAACAGACAGTCAGTAAGCTTTGTGAAGAGGGATATTAAATAACATATTTACCTTAAAGAGGCAAAAACGGCGAGGATTAAACTTATCTTTTCCTTTTCTGTCTTCTAAAGATAGAAAAGTAATTAGCTGTTCAACAAATTTAGGATCAGAAAAATGATCAAATATAATCTGTTCAGCCTATAAAGTTAAAAAAAAACAACATTCAGGGTTTAAGATCTATTTAAAAACATGACTCTGAAACATCAAAATTCAACTATAGTTTTGGTTATCAACAGTAGGCTGTTATAAGAATTTTTGCTTCTCACAGAGGCTTTTGACAACGAAAATATCTCCTAAAAATGCTAAATCCATAATGGTTTAACGTTTTCCTTCAGATCTTCAAGTTTAAATTCCATTTCTCAAACTGAATTAAAACCCACGAACAGTCTGCTTGAAGATGGTACATAAAGACAGTACCACTGTGCCATCTGGTGTATAACTTGGGAAAATATTCTAAACTATAAATTCCAACAAATTATTTCTATAGTTATAAAACATCAGAAATTAAAAGGTAAAGTTTGTTGAATTAGAAAATAAGTGTTAGGGGTGACTTATTGGCTCAGTCAGTAGAGCATGTGACTTTGATCTCAGGGTCATGAGTTCAAGGCCCACATATAGCATAGAGCTTACTTAAAAATTGATACACAGATAAATAAAATAAAAAGCTATGTTATTAACTTTATTGAGAAAGGCACTAAAAGTCCTGAACTTCCAAAATGGTAAAGAAATATACTTTATTGAAAACTAAGGAGTTTCGACTTTAATCTACAAACATCTGTTTATTGAGTACTCATCATTTATATAAAATAAAAAACTAAAAGCAAACAATAACAGCAAGGAAACAAAACCCAGTCTGTGCCCTCAAGAAGCTTGTTACCATACAGGACGCGTACGAGAAACAGGCAGATGACTATATAAAGCAGTACCCAGGTAAAGTGGGGTAGTACATGAGCAACCTTAAATACAAAGACTTGTGCCAACTGGACCAAACAGAATTCAGTGGGCAGCGGAGATGAAGGGGGTGGAGAAAGGTATTACCAGTATTTACCCAGTGCTATCCTGAAATACACTGACTGGGGAAAAAACACCAGGAACTCAGTTTGCAATAAATCAGAGGCCGAAAGTAAGATGCACGTGAACCAGGGTTAAGTGTTTACAGGATCGGAAAGGGAATGCTTACCTCTGTCAAATCCTCCCTGCTTCTGCCAAGCTTAGGCTGCTCTTCCACACCAGCGTAAACAACCATATTCCTACAAAGAGTTTATATTTGTAATATATACATAGAAAAAAAGAGGAGAGTTTCATGGAGAGAAAGCATTAGAAGGCACTTTTAATGAACTCTAATCAGAAGCTAAGTTTGGGGATGAGTGCATCGCTAACGATCTTGGCCTTAAAAATCTATGAGGTCACTGTGTCCTAGTGATATAAGTGATTGGAGTCAACAGTAAGAGACAAGTAAGTATTTTTCTGGGCCGGTTTAGGCATATGTAATACTGAAAAGTAAGCACATAATTTAGAGCAGCTATTCACAAACTCCTTAGGTGGATAATGGTAGAAATAAGAAGTCTTAAGGGTTTCAGTGGAAATACAAAGAATGAGGCAAGACTGAGGCATAGCACTGGCAGGAGCAGAAGAAAAAGAGGAAGAAGGAAGAAAAAAGCTAGAGACTGTGTGTTTTTGGTGGTAGAGTCCTCCATATCGGCTTCAAGTGCCTCTGAACCTCTTCACAAATCCAAAATGATAAAACAAATTACATCAAAGATAAGCTGTTTAATAAGAAGGTGCATGGCAATTCGCAACTTACTGAGGCCAGGTGTAGTATCCCCAGTGAGTTTTTTCCACAAAGCAGCTTGACTCCCATTCTTTTTTGGTTCTTGGTATACTTTTGCTATCATAATGCAACCAATGGTTATCAGGCCTATCGCCAGCAAGAATTTGGGTAGGTTTAGAATATCCACCTTAAGGAAAAGACAATTACATGTGATAAACTTAAAAATATCCATGCAATTTAACTGCTCTCAACTTTCAGTCAATAGTACTGGTTTGACTTTGTTTCCTAACAAGATTATCAAAATTTGTTCAAGGCAAGACCACATATATATGATGTATTATCCACTAATGGGATAATTATTTGGGGCAAAAAAAATTAAGTATGAGTCATACTTCATTCCTTTCACCAAAATTAAAAGGATTAATTTTGTTAAAACTCTTAAGATTTGAATTAATTTCAGGCTTAAAGAGCTCAAAGAATTCCCACATATTCTTCACCCGGAAGCCCCAAATTTTAACATTTTACCGTGCGTACCTTGACATTTTCTCTACATAATGTACGTTTTCCCGGAACCATTAAACATTCATTTACTATGGGAACTACAAACGTGTCTCAAGTGAGGATAAAGCAGGATTAGGGGCACGTGGGTGGCTCAGATGGACAGGTCAAAATCTGACTCTTGATTTTGGCTCAGGTCACGATCTCAGGGTTGTGTGACTGAGCCCTGCACGCAGCTCTGTACCAGGTGTGGAGCTTGCTTGGGATTCTCTCTACCCTGCCCCCGCCCCTCTCTAAAAAGCAAGCAAGATTAGTAGTAGGCTGTATAATGACAGGCTTTCCCACATTTTGTTAACACCATTTTATAGTGTTCCCAAATAAAGATGGTGTTGCACACTCCCTACACTCCCCTCCCAAACGTGGGGAAGAGGTGGACGGAAGATAGCTGTTTGAATATCACAAGTTATCAGAGATAAAAAATGTGGTAGCCGGGGGCGCCTGGGTGGCTCAGTGGGTTAAAGCCTCTGACTTGGGCTCAGGTCATGATCTCAGGGTCCTGGGATCGAGCCCCACATCGGGCTCTCTGCTCGGCGGGAAGCTTCTCCCTTTTTCTCTGCCTGCCTCTCTGCCTGCTTGTGATCTCTTTCTCTCTGTCAAATAAATAAATAACATCTTTAAAAAAAAATGTGGTAGCCAGTGGAATAAAAATGACAACCCCCCCAATCAAGTTAGTTCAGTATTTTTTCTGATCACCATTCTGATTAGATTACCATTCAGAAAATCTGATAATACAGTAAGGTATGAAGAAGAAAATTAACCTTGCCTCTAAACCTACACCCAGAGAGAAACACTTAACATACTGATATATTAATGATAAAGGTCTTTGGTAATTATTGCTAATTTTAAGTCTCTGAAAGTCAGTCTGATAAACAACTAGTATAATTGCTTGGTTGGTGAAATAAGTAGAGGACACGTTTGTGGAGAGTGCAAAAGGTACATGTATTTAAATACATGTACATGTATTTAAAGACAGAGGCCCTCTGCTTTTTTTTTAATTTATATTTTTTAGTAATCCCTGTGCCTCATGTGGAGTTTGAACTCACATCCCCAAGACCAAGAGTCACATGCTCTTCTTACTCAGCCAGTCAGGTGCCCCAGAGTCCATCTAGTTGTATAAATACTTTTTATCAGTAGTTTTCACTGAGTCAACTATTTTTCCCTCAAAATATTCATACTTTGTGTGCTGAGATCTTGCTATACTTCTAAACTTTGTATAGAAAAATATTTGAGCTCAAGAACTATTAATTTTTTTAAAATTTTTTTAAAAAGATTTTATTTATTTATTTGACAGAGAGAGACACAGCAAGAGAGAGAACACAAGCAGGGAGAATGGAAAAGGGAGAAGCAGACTCCCCGCTGAGCAGGGAGCCCGATGTGAGCCTCAATCCCAGGACCCTGGGAGGATCATGACCTGAGCTGAAGGCAGACACTTAATGACTGAGCCACCCAGGCGCCCCAAGAACTATTAAATTTATACACTTCAAAGAAACTTCCCAAGTTTGACTGAGAAGCACACTAATTACATTTGGTAGTACTTACTCATTTCATAGGGGTTGATGGTCAACTTTTTGTGGGTTCTTTTGAGCTGTTTAAGAATACCAGCCACAGCTGAGATTGCCATCTAGAAAAGAGACATGTGAAGTACATGTGTCAACACTGTAAAATTCTTGAATGGCTGTTGCCTGCTTTGAACAAAGCAGAAGCTGGATTCTACTTCTTTCAAAAGCAGATTAACTACCTCACCTTTTGACATCTGGCGGCACAGCCACTTTGCGCGCTAAATCTGATTTGGAATCAGTCAGTTCAAGTTCTTATTTTCATCCAAGCTAGTCTGCCTAGAAAACTTTGATCCTTTCTTTGTTCTGCTCATTCTTCAAATCTCAGCCTAGAATCTTAAAGGTCTTTTTCTAATGCACCAGGCTAGGTCAGCCCTATCTTGCACTCCACCTCTCTAATACTTTGTGAATAAAATCAAAAAGTTGTATCCTCACATATCTTTCCCTTCCTATAACACTTCATACCTATCACTAATTTTTCAAAGTCAGGATTTTCCATGAATCTATAAACTTGTTCCCTGCTGTATCCCCAGTGTTGAAATGCATAGTGCCTGAACATGTCCTCATATACTGGTTGGATGAATTGTTATTATCTCTGAACCAACAGTGATAAATTCCGAATCAATACACTTCAAGGCATTTATTAAGTGCATCCTGCGAAAGACTTTAAAGGCTTCAGGTGGGTAAACATTCTTGAACTCAAGGCTGTAGCTACAATAAAGTATCTACCTTTCGAACTACAATTGCATCGTGGTTGAGATTCTCAACAAAAAAACGAATGGCACGATGAGGTAACACTCGGTCATCTCTCAAAAGTAGAGACAGAAGCCCAATGCCTATATGTTCAAATTTCCAAGGCCTGAAAGGGGAGAGAGGAAAAAAAAAATCACAAAACGGATCACTCAAAAAATTACTTTTAGAAGAAAACTTTGAGACATTACATGTTTCCTAAGAATTAATATAGCTTTACTGATGAGTACCACTCCTATCATTAGCCCCAATTCTTCTAAAATCATGAATCAGACAATAATTTTTTGAGATACAATCATTCATGGCTTTCAGGGTAGAAATCTCCTATAGTATTTGAGGTAAAAGCTTTGAGAATTTTTAAAAAATTGCACTTACAGATTTCTGTGCTCCACACCATCTAATAAAGTGTTTACCAAATTTTCATAGTTCCTTAAAAAAACAAAACAATAAAAACACCTTAGATGAGGTCTTGTTTTAATACAGTAGTAAGATGAACACCAAATAATGTAACAGAAATTCAAATTCTAGTCAAATTCACTCCCCTCTTATGTGTTATCACCAGACTATAAAAGGCCTGGTGAGAATCAAGCCAGAGTGAGAGCAGATGGGTGAAGAGAGACTGGGGAAAAGAACATAAAGGGCAGAGAAAAAGCAAAAAAAGTGCTAGGTACACTGAGGCACCTCAACTGTCTCCAAGCAGATATTCAAAAGTAAATCTGTGAGTAGTACTCAATTATTTAGAAGTGGTCTAACAGTTCATTACTTCTACAGACATGTTAGGAAAAAATAATAAGCATATTCATAAGGCAAAGACAAAATTAAGCTAAGAAGGCTCTTGCTTGAGTATTTTCACTGAAGCACTGAATTGTTTGGGTTCCAAAAACCTAAAACCAGTCATTGTCGTCTACTTTTTAAAAAAGATTTTATTTATTTATTTGAGAGAGACCCAGATGGAGATAGAGAGAACAGAGAGCGCACACGAGCGGGGGTTAAAGGCAAAGGGAGAGGGAGAAGCAGACTCCCCCGCTGAGCAGGGAGTCTGACTAGGAGCTCGATCCCAGCACCCCGGGATGACAGTGTGGGCAAAAGGCAGACTCTTAACTGACTGAGCCACCCAGGTGCCCCTAAGACCAGTTTTCTTAGGACAGTTTTAGGATGGTGTATTCCACTTCTGTAGCTGAAAGTGACAATCTGGGACGTTCAAAATAATGACCTCCTAACATTTTGTATTTTTTCAGAATCTCAATGTGTAAATTTCATGAGGTATATATGGCACATCTATATCTCAGAAATATTCAAAACCTGCTACCCATAATGTTATCTATTTTGAGAAGCAGGCGTTCATAATTACCTTAGGGCATCAGCATTCTTTTCTTGTTGGCGTTTAAGTCCTTCTTTAATTTCTTCTGAACTAAGCATTGTCTGGTTGGAGGAGGGGTTTTTTGATTGTTGAAGTAATTCTGCTATTTCGACACAGGACTTTGGAATCTTATAAAACGGAAAAGGGAAGACACAAAATCAAGTATTGACTCATGCCAGAACACAGAGGAATCTTGACAACCTTACAGCCAGATACAAAGACCACCTACTGTGTGATTCCATTTGTATGAAATATCGGTAATAGGCAAATTCACAGATAAAGGAAGCAGATTCATTATCTCCAAGGTCAAAGGATGCTGGGGGAATGGGAGTCAACTGTTCCCTGGTACAGGCTTTCTTTTTGAGCAATGGTTGCAGAGCCCAGACATATACTATTGTGAATATACACTACTGTGTTACGTAAGGGTGAAATTTTTGTCATGTGAATTATGAACTAATTAAAAAAAAAACTTTAGTTAGAAACAAAGATTTTTTTTTTATTTTTAATGTAATCTCTATACCTAATATAGGGCTCAAACTCACAACTTCAAGATCAAGAGTCACATGCTCTTCCAACTGAGTCAGCCAGGCTCCCCACCAAAAAACCTTAAAAAAAATTATTCATTTATTTAAGAGAGTGAGCAAGACAGAGACAGAACGTGAGTGGGGGTGGGGGAGAGTGCAGAGGGAGAGGGAGAAGCAGACTCTCCACTGAGCAGGGAGCCCAGTGTGGAGCTCAATCCCAGGACCATAACTTGGGGAAAGGAAGACACTTAACTGACTGTACCACCCAGGCACCCCCAAAAAACCTTTTTTAAAGAAAGCATAATCCGGGGCACCTGGCTGGCTAGTTAGAAAAGCATGTGACTATTGATCTTGGTTGGGGTTCTGAGTTCGAGCCCCACGTAGGACGCAGAGATTACTTAATAAAAATCTTAAAAAAAAAAAAAAAAAAAGCATGATCTAATGACAGCTGCAAGTAGCAAGACTGTGCTTTATAGAAAAGGAATAGGTTTAGAGCAGGGATTTTAAAACCAAAGGATGGGTGTCAAACACAATTACTTTAGAGAAGAGGGCAATTCGCTTGCACTCACGCCACTCGCATCCATCCTGTCATGATGATGTGGGCAGACACATCGACTACATCGCCCCACACGAGGACCACCGATACAGGTATTCTTCGCTTTCTCATTTGTCAAATCATCCGATTTTAATTTTCGTCACTATAAATTATGAACCTTATGATCAAACTTTTGTGACTTTGGCTAGTAAGAGTGACCTCCTAAAATATCATCAACTCTTCAAAAAAAACGAGGCCATGGATGTATAGACAATCATGGTAAATGCAACAGTGAAATCACCCTTTGTTGCCTCTTAGTCGAAAACAACCCGGCTCTCTCCTGGCCATGCTCCCAAACTCATAGTGATGACTAAGCTACAAATAGGAAAGAGAAAGCTAATACTAATTTCCACTAAAATCTGAATTTAAAAAAAAAATGGTTTTGCTCACTGCGAAATCCAAGCCAATTGTTTCATATTGCCGATGAATCTTTTCTGCAAGATCATCAAACAGTCTCACTATTGATGGCTTTTCCAGGGACATCGCTTTGCTAAGTCCAGAAGAAACAATTGCTGGCCAAGTCTGTACAATACAGTCCCAGTCATGAAGGTTGGCCAAACATACACCACTATGATTTCCGAGGAGACAATACAAGGCACCCTGCAGGTAAAAATAATTAATACAGGGAATAAGAGACACTGTTTAGTTGTAACCAATTCACTTATATCTTTTTAAATGTACTAAACACTGTTTCTTTAAGTGCTTGATACTAGTTAGTAAAATAGGCTCAGACATTTAACATGCTACTTTCAGAAACTTGAACTTGACATTTAACTGTCATGCAGTAATATTTTCCCTAAGTCATCTAATAAAGGGTTAGCTCAAAGAATGGCTATGAATACGATAATACAGACATGTAAGGCTGGTGTTTTTAAGGATATAGATTCCGTTCCAATTCTCTTCTACTACAATTATATCACAAAGGCCACTAACATTTGCCACTCTTATCATTTTAGGGGCATATTTGGGATAATTTCTAAAATCTGATTGTTTTCTTAAGTATATTACAACTAGATTACTTAACTATACGCTCTTTACTCATAAAAGCTCAATTAATCAGAACAACACCCCATTTTAATAAAAAGAGCTATTATGTTATTTTCTAAACATTCACCCTAACTCAATTCTGATCTGGTTTATTACCCACTGTGTAATCCACTGTATCCACTCCTCTTTACAGGTTCTCGTAAGATCACTTTGATTTTACTGACCTAATAGACGTTTTTCAATTTTGATCTTATACGACCAATTTGTGTCCATTTAAATCACTCCCAACATGGTCAACAATATACTACCCTAAGAGTCAGACATTCCACAACACTCTTGAGTTACACATCTACATTGGAGGCCAGAAAATTTTTTCTATAAAGGGTCAAATAGTAAATAGTTGGCCACATGGTCTCTGTTGCAACTACTATCAATGCTTTTGTAGCACGAAAGCAGCCATAGACAAAATACAGAAAGGAATGGACATGGCTGTGTTCCAACACAACTTTACTTACTAAAGCAAGCAACTGAGCCCAAGCTATAGTTTGCTGACCTGTCTTACGAGCCAACTTCAAGAACATGTTGTCATCTTAACTCTCTCCAGAAAGCAAATGATACTGCTAGGTCTCCCTTCCCTGAAGAATGATCTCTCCTTGGCTTCTGTAATGCCTCATATCTTGGTATCTTTCTGTCTTTCCCTTCTTGGTTACTTCTTCATGGGATCCTAATGGAGTTTTCTCAACACTTGGTCCCAGGTCCTCTTTTTCTTCTCACTCACCTCCTATGCTCTTTTACCCATGCCCAAAGATTTCAGTATCATCAACACAATTAAATGGTGTGTTGGGCGAAATGGTATCTACCTACTTGACACCCCCTCTTAGTTTATAGGAAATACTTCATCTATAACTTGCCCAAATTCATCATCTATTCTCCCTTTTCTCTCTCTCTGATGTACTCAATAACTAGTTGTACAATCCAGAACTTTAGTAATTTTGATACTTCCTTTTTTCAGTCCCTTCATATTCAAACACCAAATCTTATCAATTCAGGGCACCTGGGTGGCTCAGTGGGTTAAAGCCTCTGCCTTTGGCTCAGGTCATGATCTCAGGGTGCTGGGATTGAGCCCCGCATCAGGCTCTCTGCTCAGTGGGGAGCCTGCTTCCTCCTCTCTCTGCCTGTCTCTCTGCCTACTTGTGTGTGATCTCTCTCTCTGTCAAATAATTAAATAAAATCTTTAAAAAAAATCTTATCAATTCTCCCTCCTAAATCACTTTCAATCAACCCACTCCCATCTGATAGCATAAGCATTATGTTTCACCTATACTCTAGTGCACCCCTGCGAGATATACTATTTTCCTTATCTTGTGTAATTTCCTTCCTTCTCGGCTCTACTCATACAAGCTCTCACTCAGTTGCTCAAACTTACCATATTTCTCCCTGTCTCAGGCCTCCACTATGCTGTTCACATTACTCTAAACCTTTCGGTCGTGCAGCCCCCTCTCCTACAGGCCACTGAGGCTCTTTATCCACTGGTGCTCAACTCAAACTGCAGCCTACATTTTCTCCCCATCATAACACCAATCATAAACACAGTAAGAGTAAATAATTAGGGAAGAAAAAAAAGACTATGTTTAAAGGTATAGGGTAGTGATGTCTTCAATTTATTTTGAAATACATTCAAAAATAAGATGGACATAGATAAATACATGCAAATGTATTTATGTATATGTGCAAATACAGCAAAATATGAAATACAGAATCTGAATGGTGGACATATGGATGTTTACTGTAAACTTCTTTCAATTTTCTGTATAACTGAAAAATTTCATTAAAAAAAAAAAAAAAAAAAAAAGAACCCTATACCTTGAACTGCTGTTGTGTGACATCTTGTCTATCAGGCCGTAAGAACTCCAAAACCAGGGGAATGATATCTCTGCAACAGAAGTTATACGCACCCAAGGCAGCAAAAAATGTTTGCTGAGCCTTATTTCTGACCTGAAGAAAGTATTATTAACAAAGCACTTTTATTATATAGTAGACAAACAAAAAGTTTCTAAATAAATTACCAAAAACAAAATAATTTAAATATTGTTGTAACAGAAAAATACATCAAAGCACATACCTTAACAAAAACAAGTAAATGATTATCTTTTTACCAAAAGGAAAAGCACATTACCACCAACCACATCCATGGTTTAGGTTATAGAGGTTCAAATATTTTTGATAAAAGGAGAGACTGAATAGAACTGATATGCATTTGTCCTGTAACATAATCAGCAGACTATTTAACTTTCTATTCTGAATTACTTTTGAGAAGAGCTAGATTTTCTCTTATATTTAATATGCAAAGAAAATCAAAGACTTTCTAAAACACAGAACAACTTCACCTTTTCAATGCAAACCATAAGTAAAGCCCGTATGTTCTGAACACAAAAGATTCGGTATAAGATTATAACCCATGAACTAAATTGTAATGAATAATAACCAACTACAGTAAAAGTGACACACTAAGTATTTCAAACCCTTAGTTGAAATCTTTGAGTTAGAGACTGTATGTCCTAACTTAACATTATTTATTAAAGATAGAATAATTAGCTATTCATGAATTTTGCTTTTCTAGTTCTCTGTGCTTGGAGAGATTATCTCTTGGTTCTTTGCTACCTTAAAGGATGGACCCCATAATTCATATGGTAGCAGGCTGCTGAAACCTAAACATAACATCTTGGAGGAATTATACAGCCTTCACAGACTAGTGTTCACAATGTGATCGGATTAAGTGGCAGCAACACTGTGCTAGTGCTATTAACTTTACATTTGAAAAAAAAAACTTGAGAAGCAACAACAAACATTAAAAATACACATTATTTTTAAATGACTACTAAAATTAGCTTGAAAATATTTCCAATTTGAAAAGTGCATTCTATGGGGCACCTGAGTGGCTCAGTCGTTAGGTGTCTGCCTTAGGCTTAGGTCATGATCGGGCCCCGCATCAGGCTTCCTACTCAGCAGGGAGCCTGCTTCTCCCTCTCCCGCTCTCCCTGCTTGTACTCTCTCTCTCAAATAAGTAAATAACATCTTTAAAAAAAGTGCATTCTATGCCAATAAATAATAATTATATAAAATTATATATAATAAATATATAAATAATAATGATGATAACGATGATGATGATTATTATTTCAAGTAGGCTCAATGCAGGGCTTGAACTCGCGACCCCAAGATCAAGACCTGAGGTAAAATCAAGAGTCAGACACTCGGGGCGCCTGGGTGGCTCAGATGGTTAAGTGACTGCCTTCGGGAACCCCACATCGGGCTGCCTGCTTTTCCCTCTCCCTCTGCTGCTCTGCCTGCCTGTGATCTCTCACTCTCTGTGTCAAATAAATAAATAAAATCTTTTTTTTTTAAAGATTTTATTTATTTGACAGAGAGAGAGATCACAAGTGGGTAGAGAGGCAGGCAGAGAGAAAGGGGGAAGCAGGCTCCTTGCCAAGCAGAGAGCCTGATGCGGGGGCTCGATTTCAGGACCCTGAGATTATGACCTGAGCCGAAGGTGGAGGCTTTAACCCACTGAGCCCCCCAGACGCCCCCCAAATAAATAAAATCTTAAAAAAAAAAAAAAAAAAAAAAGAGTCAGACACTCAACCGAATGAGCCCCCCAAGCACCCCTCCAATAAATTATTTAAACTTCCCTGTATTTGAAATGGGGCTATTTAGATTGCATTGTAATAAAACGAGGAAATGGGGCTGGGGAGGGGAGCAGAAGGAACAAGACTTACCTGACTGTATGAACTTGTAGATAAACGAAGAAGATCTCGGATCATATCCTGGTGTACCCTTTTGTATTCACAACCCTCAACAGTCAGTGTTCGGAGCTACAAAAACAAAACAATGTAAAATCAAATCTCCAAGTTTTTACTGAAAAGTTCATTTAACTATGAAGTCATACAAATAATTACATATTCAGCTGGAACTGCCATTTAAAAAAGTCATCATGATTTTAAAGAGATTTACCTCATGCTGCAACATTACTCTGTCAATCAATAGTGCTCTGATATGTTGTTTTTTCCCATGGAGCTAAAAAACAAAGCAGAAGATACTTCAACATTGTCCCTAATTGACTGCACCCATGGGTTCCCCTGAATCCCTTAGTGAAAAATTTTTACTGAACTGTAAAGGTTCACACTGGGCTGGTTTGAATACTGGAGTATTTCGTTTATTCTAAAGTGATCAGGTTTACACTAAAAGATATTATTTCAATTAATTTTATGGCTAATAATAGAAATAGCCCCTTTAAATAGCTCGACCAACACCTTGTTTTTCTCTGGTAGTTTATTAATGGATCTACGCATGGGAGAGGAACTGAGCTGGTCCTTATTCAAATACTGAAAGTACAAAAAGAGACTACTAAGAAAATCACTTGACTCTGCTGTATTTATAAATAGCCTTTCCAGGTAACTGTTTATGTTTACTATGGAATATATACCTTATTATCTTTTATGGACTCCCCTACCACCCAATCTTCTACCCTGTCACTGAAGGCAGATACCTGGAACTCAGAGACGGCTCCTCTTTCACACCTTTATCTCACTAGTCATCAAGTCTCTACAAATTCTTCTTTTTCAAAACACTTTATTTCCACCCCAACATCAGTGACTTGATCCAGGCTGTGTTTTTCCATCTAGACTATTGTGATAAGTTTAACTACCCTTCCCTGCTTCCAGTCTCACACTTCTACTGCTGTTTTTTTTTAAATCAGCGGTGACAGAGCTTTTCAAAAGTCATTGAATTAAAGACTGATCTTACCAATATTCAAATCAGATCTACTTCAGAACCTTTAATGACTCCACCATGCTGAATATAAAACGGAAGCACTTTCTGGGGATACAACTATAAACAAGCTGGGGATACAACTATAAACAAGCTGTGGGCACCTGGCTGGATCAGTTGGAAGGGCATGCGACTCTTGATCTTGGGGTCGTTGAGTTCCAGCCCCACATAGGAGTAAGAGATTAATTAAAAAAAATAACTGAACTTAAAAAAAAAAAAAAAAAAGCCAAAAAGCAAACTATAAATGACCTAGTTGCCACGTGCCATTTCTGCCCTGTAGCCACTGTTCTCTAAGGTATGCCATGTTTGTGTGTCTCCCCGCCCTTTTACACACCATTCCCTCTAAAATATGTAGTGACCCCCTTGCCTAAATAAACTCCTACAACCTTTTTAGACTCAGCTTCCATAAAAGCCTCCTAAAGAACACTGCTATCAACATCAAATAGCTGACGTTAAGTATTCTTTCTTCTATGCTCCTGAGAAGCCTGTACTGACTTCTCTTGGACACAAAGATAACATAACAGGTAATTTTTCTAAGATCACCATAAAGTGAGATGCTTTATATCCATGCGCGTGAACAACTCCTCCTATCTTGGATCCCTCAAGTTCTTACAAGGCAGCCTGCCACATTATCACATCCAAATTCCCAATGAGAGTTCAGACACTCTCCTGGAAACTCACAGAAGAGTTTGTAGGAGGAAAATGTTTTCCCAGCATTCTTTTGATTATACCATGATATAATATTTGAAAATCTATTTTTACTTACAGGGAAGCTTCCTCCATATGCTGAATAATCCCTAAATCAAGTGACGATGTCATTATTATACACATTTAAAAAAATTAATTCAGAGTTTTTTAGGTAAAAATACTGACCCGGTTTTCCATTGATTTCTTTACTAGGTTAAAGCTTTTCCAACGGGAGTCAAATTCATGTTTGTGAGATCCTTGGAACTGCAAGAGGTCTCCAATAATCTGTGTCAAAGAATTTCAAAGTTTATATTTACAAGCTATCATGGCAAAACTAGTCCCATTAATAATCATGTAACTATTAAAGGATAATTGTACCTTTATGATAAGAAACAAAGACTTGGTATCATCTTCTGAATTGTTAAGTATGTGGTCTATAATAGAAGAAAATGGATTTTGTTTAAAATATTTTGAGTTACTACAGGACTCCTGATGTATCAGTTAAGAATCTATTAAGGAAAAAAACACTGCTCTATTTAGAATTTAAATAAAGTTAAGCAAAAACACATATGCTATAAAATTCCTAATTATTTATTAGTAGAAATAACTTAAATGCATATATGTACTTACTAAGAAGTTTCCTTATGACCCTAGCAATTGCTTCTCGGTGGTTCTCTCTGGATAGATCTATTTTTTAAAAAAAGAGATAAGCCATTTTAGACACACTGAATGCTCCCCAGCTGTTGAAGCTTACTTATAGCAACAGTTTTTATCAAGACTAAATCATGTAGGGGCGCCTGGGTGGTTCAGTCATTACGCATCAGCCTTTGGCTCAGGTCATGATCCCAGGGTCCTGGGATTCAGCCCCACCTCGGGCTCCCTGCTTCTCCATCTCCCACTCCACCCCCCCCCCCCGTTTGTGTTCCCTCTCTTGCTGTGTCTCTCTCTGTCAAATAAATAAATAAAATCTTAAAAAAAAAAGTTTTTTAAAACCTTCACATTTATAAAGATCTACTTAGAAAACTTTCCTGGGGGTGCCTGGGTGGCTCAGTGGGTTAAAGCCTCTGCCTTTGGCTCAGGTCATGATCCCAAGGTCCTGGGATTAAGCCCAGCATCAGGCTCTCTGCTCAGCAGGGAGCCTGCTTCCTCCTCTCTCTGCCTGCCTCTTTGCCTACTTGTGATCTCTCTCTGTCAAATAAATAAATAAAATCTTTAAAAAAATAAATAAATAAAACTTTCCTGGGCAGGTAAGGAGGAGGGGAAAAAAAATTCTTTGCCAATATTTCAAAGGCTCTATTCACTAATTAGAGATCTTAAGTACACAGGATTCTTTAATTGGTTATGGGTGACCCAAAGCAAGCAAACGAAAGTTACACCTTAGTAATTAATCTATGCGATTAATTCCACTGTTAATCTAACAATAAGGAAATGTAGTAAATTTCTATTAATGTTAGATTCAGAACATTAAGTTAACACAATGTTTTACATATTTATATGAAATTTAAATCACTGTGACAAGAAGACACAAAGATAAAGGTTATAGTATTCCCACATTCACATCAAGTATAATGTGTCAGTTCTAAAATAATTCTAAACATAAATGAACATGATGATACATGAAAATCTCCTTCTGCACACAGAAAACATCCAAATGTTCATTTACCTGGTCCAATTTCTACCTTTTCTTGGTTATTCTTTATATAAATAATTTTCCAGTTTCTCCAAGGAAAGCAAAGATAGCTATTGTGTAATCAATTAACTGATATTCATTTTATATATGAAAAAGACGAGGAAAATTCTAACTACATATTATTCCATTTTAACTCTCTTTAATAAAATTTTATTTAAATTCCATTAATTAACATATAGTATTTTATTAGTTTCAGAGGTCGAGTTTAGTGATTCATCAGCTGCATAACACCCAATACTCATTATACCCTGTGCCCTCCTTAATGTCCATCATCCAGTTACTCCATCCCCTCACCACCCACCCGCCTCCAGCAGCCCTGTTTTGTTTCCTATAGTTAAGAATCGCTTATGGTTTGTCTCCCTTTCTGATGTTGTTTTATTCCCCCCCCTTCCCCATGATCCTCTGCTTTGTTTCTTAAATTCCACTTATGAGTGAAATCATTAATTTCTCTCAAAGTCATTTCGCTTAGCATAATACCCTCTCGTTCCATGCACATTGTTGCAAATGGCAGGACTTCATTTTTTGTGGCTGAGTAATATTCCATTGTGTGTGTCTTCCTTATCCATTCATCTTGTTGATAGACATCTGGGCATCTTCCCTAGTTTGGCTATTGTGGACATTGCTGCTCTAAACATTGGGGTGCAGGTGCCCCTGCAGATCACTACATTTGTATCTATGGGGTAAATATCTAGTAGTACAATTGCTGGGTCATAGGGTAGCTCTATTTTTAACTTTTTGAGGAATCCCCATACTGTTTTCCAGAGTGCCTGTTTTAACTTTTTTTAATTCTTTATTTTAAATTCAATTTAGTTAACATACCCTATATTAATAGTTATCAGGGTAGAATTTAGTGACTTATCAGTTGCATATAACACCCAGTGCTCATTATATCAAATGCCCTCCTTAATGCCCATCACCCAATTACCCCTTCCCCCCACCTACCACCCCTTCGGCAACCCTCAGTTTGTTTCTTGGAGTTTAGTAACTCTTAAGATTTGTCACCCTCTCTATTTCCATCTTATTTTCTTTTTCTTTCCCTTCCCCTGTGTTCATCTATTTTGTTTCTTAAATTCCACACGAGTGGAATCACATGGTATTTATCTTTCTCTGACCATTTTAACTCTTATAGAGTAACTGACAAAAACTGTCCATACAAGATTTACTCAGATTAGAATTTACATACCATATTCGAGTCCAGTATACAACTTTGTCTCTTCCAAGGACACCATACTTGGTACCCTGTAGAAAAACAAGAGTGCTTGCATTTATTAATAATATCAATAAGGAAGATTAAAGGGAAAAGAGTCATTGCTAGAATGTTTAAATCAAAACAAAGATGATGCTCTTTTAACAAACAGATTTCTCATCTTCAATACTTCAACTCTCTACTCTGTCCTTCTGAAGATTAATGTTATGTTTCAGTAAGGACAGTATTATTCATCTTAAAGAAAATGTTAATTAAATTAAATGACTTTATGGGGAAAAATTCACCAGCCAAATAAACGTAATAATGATATTCAATATTCAAGTATAAAAGCTAAAATCTGATGATAAACTTTTATATACAAAGAAAAGTCAGCTTTATAATGGTATAATAAAGGTTAAAGCTAGACACCAAAAACTCAAGTCAAATTTTATTATAGAATACATAGCAGACAAACTTCTTTAAAATAATCCTACCCCTCCTCTCAAAACCACTCAAACTGATCTCTCCTAACACCTACAGCTAAAATGCCATTACTTTCTTTTGAAGACAATCAGATATAAAAACACTGCATTTCCTAATTAAAGATCTGTCACAAAGAATTATATTAATAGAACCAGACCCAGCTAGTTAAACTCATTAAATAATTAAGAGTCACTTTTAAGGTATGTTAGAACAGATTTTACTAGGAAATACGAACGTTTATATTTGAAATCTAAATTTTCTTCAATGAAAAATAAAATTTTCAACATTTCAAAAGACAGTATCAACTCAACAACTTTTCTAAGAGGAAGAACGTAGGCACAAATGCCAAGGAAACACGGGGTAAGCTTATCTAAAACAAAGCTAATTAGTTACAAAAAGAAATTTTATAGTGATTGGTTACTCATCACTCATGAACTACATAGCACTTGTAATAAAGAAAAAACTATTTTTAAATCAATATACCCCCATTTATATTGTATTTTTTTAAGTTGAATTAAGCAAGTTATCTCTATCTTAATATTTGGTAGATGTGAATTCTTTGACTTCTCTAAATGGGTAATAATATTAAGATTACTAAACTGCCAATTATTTAACTATGTTCCTCACCATAATCTAGGACCTAGGATGGCAACGATACTGTCTTATGTTTCAAACCAAGCCTACAGATAATAAACAAAGAATAGTTGTATTTTATATTATAAAATACTTAGTTATATTTTATAATATAAAATACTAATTTGCTTTTCAGAGACTTTGAAGTTCAAATTCAAATTCCTAAAATTTGGTTTTCATCCTATAAAGCTTCAGCCTTTGGCAACATCTTGCAAACTTGAGCATTCTGTAAAACTGTGTACGATTAAATAATACGTAAGTACCCAGAATCTAGTCAGTTAAAAATAAAATCAGATTCCTTTACAATGAAGTTCAAGGAGTCCCAACATCTCTACTGAAATTAGATTTCACCACCAAAAGGAAAAAAGACTGTGCTCAAACAGTAACAAGCATAAAGCATAAGATTTTTACCCCCCACACTCATCCTTCCTTCCCTATTATAGCACAGAAAAAGGCTTGCCATAAGCTATCATATGAGATTTGATGTTTCCTCGCTGCAGCTGTATACATTAGTAGTTGTGTAAAGTTAAGAATACTATTGTACCTTACCCAGTTTGTACCTAGTACCAAAAATATTGAACCAAGCATTCATTTTAATTAGTCATAAAAGTGTTCTTACAAACAACATAAAAAAGCAACCACTATAGTAAGCTACTTGGAATTTTTCCTGGTTGTGTGTGTGTGTGTGTGTGTACACACATAAAACCCTATCAAACAAAAAAGGACTATCAGTTGGGAATTTGAAATGTTTTGCTTGTTTGCCTTTCTGACTCGAGTAATACCAATATTATTAATACTGTAATCACATTTAAAAGTGAATCTCATCTAAGAGCCTTGATGCTTATTTTTAAAATTCATGTCACTCTGAATTGTTTCCCTACTAGAAAATCTGAAGAAATATTATTGCTGATTTAAAAGTGTTTTAAAATATCTCAACCAATATGGAATTTTGAAGTATTAAGAAGTACATTTAAATAAACCCAGCTTTGGCTTTCCTTTTGAAATGTGAATTAAAACACATCTTTCACATCTCAACTGTACAAAAGGCATCTGGTTAGACATATATGTCAGCTTTATTTGTTCTTATCCATTACAAAGTCCTTTTATGTTTATTATCTAAGACTCAGTTTTAACAGATCTCTTCTTCTCTAACAAATTAATTAAACTCTCATTGGATTGACACGTTTTACACTAAATGTTTCTCACCAAGTATAAATACGTATTTATATTAAAAATTTCGTCTGGGCTTTAGAAGAATAATTTTCTAAAAGGAATCTCTATCCATCACCCAAGTAAGATTTTATGATTGTATCTTTTTGTGGCCACACTAAGCACATGTGTACTGCCCTACACTCTGATACTTAAAACTGCTTGTGTCACTTTGAGTTATGCACAGAAACTTAACAGAATATATTTAAAGTGCCACCAACATTTACAGATGTGAGTTCTGATTTAAAGCTATAGTAGCAGTATATAGAATTTAAATCAAATACCATCACTGCCCAACTATAAGTGAAATTCATTTTTCTCATTCCCTGGTGCTTATTACAAACAGCAGTAATTTTGACCTCAGGAGCTAAATAAAATTCTGACAATTCCTACACAACATATTTTAAATAATACCATTTATACAACAATAAAGTTAAATCAGCTTTAAAGCACTAGACAGCACCAGGCCACCTAATTTATAACAACATGTGTTTCATATTTGTGCCACCAAAAAAAAAAAAAAAAAAAGATTTAGAAGTTTGACAGCTATGTCATTTGTACCACTAGATGGCAATCTTCTCCAGATTTGATTAAAGCAGAACTATGAAAATAATCACTTGTGGGAGAGAAAGGATGGTGAAAAAGGAAGAAATGACTAATAACATAAAAACAAAATATACAATGCAAATCCAATATGCAAACGAAGGCTAGGTGAACTGTCATGAAACTAGTGAAAACAATACTTGTCTACAGCTGGAAGAACAGCCTATTCTCCCCAATAACCCCCCACCCAAAGAAAGCAAACATAAAAGGTATAAAACCAAGCCACTAAAACTAACAGATTTTGTTTTCCAATCAAGGTTACAAGTGTTTTAGCAAGAAACAATTGGCCTATTTCTGTGTTCTGTTATCCAATTCGATCCTCGGCATCAAAAATAGCTATAAACACAAATGAAAAACTGGTTCTTGCTCTACCATGTGAACAAAAGGTTGCTACGTTTAAAATTAACTCTGAGCATAAGAACTATTTCCATGTCTGACACACAAGCTTTTAAAAAATCAATGAAAACAGTCAGAAGGTGAAATAAGGAGAAAACAGGGTTACTCACCGTGGAGTAGTAACTGTTTCCTTTTCTGTGTGCAGCTCCCCCAGCAGAGCTGGGTAGTTTCCTGGAGGTGCCAAGAGAGGTTAGCTAGCCCTGCCCCTCATCGCAGAACAACACATCCTTTCACATATTAATGAAATGGTCTCAACTCTTAGACCTTAACTATGAAGTTTTCTTCGGCTGAGAAGTTAGTATAAGCTGAGATCCTAAGAATGATTTAACTAAGAATGGCTTAACAGATCTATCAGAGGAAAGGGGCACAAAGTAAAGAAGAAATATCGGAGATGAAAAATGATGACTCCTCTACCTTGAGTAACCCTGTTTTTATAGATGTTAGTTTTTTGCATCTTGTGATAGCTGGTTAGACCTAAAGATTATAAAGAGTGGACTGCAAAAAGAGAAATTAATGACGATTTCAGGATTAAAGGAAAGTGTCCAATATTCCTGTATGACCCTGCAAAGACATAATCCAACCTTCCACATCTATAACAGTAGAACTAGGAGTATAAACTATACCACACATGTTTCTATTAAATCATTAACTAAAGGTTCCAACAGCAAAATAGAGAGGTTCCATTTTAAGATTAATTCAGCAACCTTGGTATCTGACAAAACTGCCAAAAATCCAAATTGTACTAAACTAAAGAAATTTACACTTAATTACCCTCAAGGGAGGCTAGTTTACCCATCCTCTGAAACAGTAAAATTTATAATATATACAACAAGATATTTAATAATCCTACATTGCCAAAGGCCAAAAAAGTACAATGAAGATACCATGAGGTACATCATTTACTTTCTACTTAGGACAATCAACTCATCTAAGTTTTTATATTTTGTCAGTCTCTAATACAATGCATAGAGAATTGGTTTGCACGTTTAGTAGCCATTTACCTGAACAATGGGATTCTAAGAGTATGCTATATATTCTATTAGGAACCAAATTAGATTTTCTTATAGTAAAACTCAGAACTGAACCAAGTTTCCAGTTTCTCATTATTGCAATTTTCTAGAAGACAAATACTACTAATACATGTGCAAGGCGAAGTTAATAATGAAAGATCTGACTAAAAAAATTAAGCAGCTAGAATGTTTTTACCTAATTGAGATTTATATATAAGAAAAATATAAGACTAATTTTAAAGAAAACTGAGTTGCTACATGCTTCCAAAAACTGATCTGGTATTTCAGAAAATACATACTATCCCACAATACCACAGCCAAATTGCTTGTTATTAACAAGAGTGACTTCCTCAGGCACCTCAGGCATTACACTAACTAGTGAACTTGTCACAAGTACATGTTTCCTTTTCTCCCCCACCTGGTATATTTTACTCTATTTCTTATGGAGACTTGCTGCTAAGAATCTCCAAAAATTATGTTACAGATATTCTTTCTTCATATAGGATGTATGATATATTATCACAGAACAGTGGCACCATCGATTGAAATCATTTGATTAGTTTCTTTTAAGTTTTATCTATTTAAGTAATCTCTATACCCACGTGGGGCTCAAATTCATGACCCCAAGGATCAAGAGTCACATGCTTCTCTAACTAAGCCGGCCAGGAACCCCTGATTAGCTTTTTCAAATCAATTTACATTGAGAAATTTTAACAATTATACACCTATATTAGAATGAGCATTTCTGAAATTTAAAAAGCTAACTTTATTTTATGGTATTTTAGTAAGAACTAATTGCTATGTGCAAAAAAAGTTGAAATGTTATATAAAGAAAATGTAAAAATAAGATTTCAGATGAAGGAGGTATCAGTTAGAAATTGGTTTTAAAGGAAAGGATTCTGTTAAGAATTACTTACAAGTCCAGGAAAGACTTTTTAAAACCCCTCTTTGACGATTCAAAGGTAAAGGGCTGCTCATTAATCTTTGATTCTACTTTGTATAATCATTATCCCTGCCTACATGTAACTATATAAAAAGGATCCTAAAAATGTGTATTGTTTAATGATTAAAACGACTGAAATTTTCTTTCAGTATTTTATTATGTATTATTAAATATACCAGAAAACATTTCATATTTATACTTATAGGTTATTAAGACATATAAACATTATATATTTATACTAAATATAATTTTGTATTACTTCATTATGCCTTATTACATTAAATTTTCACTCTGAAAGTGAAAATTCTGAAACACAAAACTTTTCAGTCTAAATTACCTTTCCTTCTCAATTTTTCTGGGAAAAACCTACAAAGGATACTCAGGATCAATTTTAAAGCTTGTAATGTCCACGGCATTCATAAAATGTTTATAACATGGTATTCTTTTCCTTATTGAAAATGCACTTCCTTATTTACAAACCTAACTGGTTTTATCATAACCAAATATAAGGAACTTTTGTCCCGATGCACTTTTATTTCAAAGTAATAAAGACCTTGCTTCAACTCACTAGTGTAGTGCACACGGCATAAACATTAAATATGTTCATAGTGATGAAATGCAACAGAAACCTCTCTGCTTCCTGAGGGGACCCTGCAGCGGTGCATCCTAAGGATCACTCACAACTAAAAATCTTCTAATCATATATACAGAAGATACATCCTTCGGCTTTTATTGGATTAAATAACCGTATCTCCATTGTCACCGTGTCCAAGCAGAACTAAATTTACTGATGTAATACATCTGTTATGTACAAAATAGGTTTTCAGCATGCCATAAGACTTCAACCCTCACCATATTATATACTGTTAAGACCATTAGGAAAATCAAAACCCTTTTTGTAAGTCTCTCATTTTTAAATAATGTTTAAAATAAATTTCTCTTAACAAAGATGAATTTTGGTAAAATTGCCCCTAAATCAGACTATAATACTGATGAAAACCAAAAGTGCTTTCAAAGAACTTAGAAAATTCCTAGACAAACTTAAAACAGATTTCCTTACCTGAGATGACCCTACTTCTCCCCTTCAAATCTAAGAAACAATCTAAAGTTCAATGTCTAGAAACAGGTTTTAGAGTGAAGTGGGAATCATGAGAAAGTGTGACTCCAAACAATGATTATACAAAATATGGGAAAGACAAGCAAGCCACATTTTAAAACCACTCCTTGAAGTTTTTAAGATTTTTGTTGCAAATCAACAAATAATTCTTCCCTTTGTGTTTTTTTGAGGGGGCAAGGGTTACTTACTGGTTTTTATGTGATTTTCAAGAACTTGCTCAGCAATGAGATGTTGATGTCAAGAGAAAATGGTCTAAGGCAGTATACTGAAACTAGGCCTGCAACTAACATCTCACTACGAAGTAACTGAGCTCACATTACATATTGCTGATTTCATTTAAGCTCAATTTTTTTCAACTTAAATGACTGCACTAACAATGGACAAAATCAAGGCATTCATTCAAAATTGTAATAGTCTGAAAAGCACTTAAATTCATAAAAGCAACTTAGTACAATTTAAAAGCTCAAAATAACACTCGACAAATTTTTACGTAAAACACGCAGATTTTTTCCTATAAAATCCCTAATGAACACTGACTGCAGCGCCCCCAAAAGATTTTTTTTAAAAAAGAGCATTTATCAAAAAAAAAAAAAAAAAAAAAAAAAGAGCATTTATCTTAACTCAGAAACTAAAGATAAACTTAGTATTTATATTTTTAAACTGATGAACATTCAAAATTATCCTATTCTGGTACCATATGAAAATCTGATTAAAGCCTTATAGTTTATAGATCTATATTCTGTCTCAGGTATTTTTGGCCTAATAATGACAAAAAGGTTAAAATGATACAGAAACAACACCAATAATAAAACCAGTGACTCATTATGTGACTAAGACTTAAAATACACGCCAAATGGGAAAACAGCAAAATATGTAAAGTAGTTATTTTTACTTACAAGTTAGTAACTGGCTCTCCTTTCAACGGAGGTAGGAGGTTTCCTGAGCCAATTAAACAGTTGTGCACTATAGTTAGACTCTGTAGAACATCATCTCTGGAAAAGATAAAAGGTATTTTCATATTTTAAAAGACTTCAAATCGCTATCCAACAAAAGGCCTTGGAGAATCTAGGGTGAAGTACAAGAACCTTAAATGGGGTATATAAAATTAAGGCCAAGAAATGGCAAATGTCTTCAGTTTACCCACTTAATAATACAAGGTAATCAACAGTATTTATACTGGTAATATAGTACAGATCTATTTAGGATTAAATAGGCCCTAAATAATTAGAAATAACAGCAACTGATTACACTTTGTGAATCAATTCTGAATGTAATCACCTATGTACCCAAAGATTGCTACCACTAACAAAAAGAGAAAACAGTATTACAGAAGCTCTTCCAGCATACTCCATCTTTTAAAAATGGACTAGTTAAACATTTATTCCAAAAGCAGTTCAGAAATCATCAGTTGTACTTCTTTCCTCCTCCAAACCATTCCTATTGATTTTGGTTATTAAAATTTCCTGGTATTTCACACAGAGTAATTTTCTTACTATTATTTTAGGAACGTCCAAAGATTCAAACTGTAAAAATCTAATGAACTTATAACTATTTTTTGTTAAAGCTTCTTAGGATAGAAAAAAATCTCATAGAAATCTATCACTAAGTAATATTAATGTCAATAATAATGAATTACAAGAATAAAAAACCCCCCAAAATCTAATCTGAATCTAGAACAACAAGCATTTCCATATCCTCCTAAAAGATGTACAAGTGAAACTGCTAATAAGCAAAAGTCACAAAAAGCAAACTATAAAAAGAATTTTTAAATAGCCTCAAATATTATGACAAAATTTGTTACACACTATATTAAATGGTTTTTTCATTATATGTATGGCAGATATAAACACACACTGAAAATGAATACATCAGATATGCCAAAGAGAAAGAAAAAGACACAAAAAGATTCTTCTCAGTCTGCAACTACAAAACACTAGGTTTTTATGAAAGAAAACTAACCTAGACATTTCAAGTTCTCCATCACCACAGTGCTGGAGTTTGATGAGCTCAGGTTGAAGAAAAGAGTCCAACAGATAGAAGGCAAAAGCCACTTCTTCTGAAGAAGGAACATGCCACTGGATGCCCAGATTCCACAAGTCCCCTGGTTTACCCCAGTCCTAGAAAAGAACAGCGATTTTTCAGCAAGCTGTGAAATTGGAGGAAAACAAACAAATATGCACATGTAACTTAAAAGTTCTTCCAGGAAGGGGCGCCTGAGTGGCTCAGTTGGTTGTGCTCTCTCAGCAGGATTTTGAGATTGAGTCTCAGAGCTGGACACTGAGCCAGCTTAAGATTCTCTGATTCTCCCCACCTTTTCTCCCTCTCTCTCCAAAACACAGGCATAAAAACTCATTACCCCTTCATTATCACTCCAGAGAAAGTTCTCCCAGAAGAGCCACTCAGATATGGGTTTACTTAAGAGTAACAGTAAGCTTATAAAGTTACTGAGTTTCCCAATAAAATCGTATGGGATATAAAAGTTACATACAGCATACCAACCCACTTCATAGCCCAACAGAAAAGAAAAAAACTAGGCTGCTTCTGCGCTGTGTTACATTTGCCAAGTTTAAAACATTCCAGTAATTTTAATAATCTACTTCAAAAATAAAGAAGTGACACCTTCATACACAATAAGAAAAAAAAAAAACCCCACTCTGGATCCTTAAAAAATAACCTAATATGTACTTGGATTCTTAATTACTGAAAATGCTTGCCTTGATGGGAAAGTATTCGGAAGGAGGCTTGTCAAAGCCACCCGGCACACTGCAGTACTCTGTTGGGTAGATAAGCGTAGTAGAACGGAGGAGGTGATGCAAAAGGTTACAAGACAGAGTGTAACCCTGCTTACAGGTTAGATGGAGGGTTCTCTGGAGAATCTTTACAAGTTGCTCCTTATAAAGAAGCAACTTCTTCCCGTCCACTCGAGTAATCTAAAAGAGGAAGAAAATGGTTGAAAACATTCTGGTGAAAAGATTAAGAATCAATAATTAATGCAACGGACAATGTTTAGCTACTAAAGTAGTCTAGGGCGCCTGGGTGGCTCAGTTGGTTGAGCGACTGCCTTCGGCTCAGGTCATGATCCCGGAGTCCCGGGATCGAGTCCCATATCGGACTCCCGGCTCTGCGGGAAGTCTGCTTCTCCCTCTGACCTTCTCCCCTCTCATTCTCAGTCTCTCGCTCTCTAATAATAAAAATAAATAAAAATCTTTAAAGTAGTCTAAAATAACAACAGTGTTTCTGCAAATGCTTTCAATTCATTTTAGAATTGTCATTTTAACTATATTCTTACAATTCTTTTTTTAAAAAAAGATTTTATTTATTTATTTGACAGAGAGAGAGATCACAAGTAGGCAGAGAGGCAGGCAGAGAGAGAGGGGGAAGCAGACTCGCTGCCGAGAAGAGAGCCCGATGTGGGGCTCGATCCCAGGACCCTGAGATCATGACCCGAGCTGAAGGCAGAGGCTTTAACCCACTGAGCCACCCGGGCGCCCCCAATTCTTTTTTTAAGATCAAAACAAATTCTCTGAATTCAGGCCCTCATATGCCATAGTACCATCCTTTTCAAAGAATCTATCTCCTCAGAGAGACAAAACTTAATTGGAGCTCTCTGTTGGTGAACCAAACCATAAAGGAAAATGAAGTTTGACTAATAGCTAAATTTATGGAGAGAGAGAGAGAAAATGGGGAGAGGAAAAAAAAGGAATTGCCAAATCTGATAAAATTTTCTATTAATGAGTTACTAATATCAGAATTAATCAGCAAGAAGTACAGCACTGCTCATGAAGCCATCAACAAATATCAGACTCCCTTGATAACAAGAAAATGCCATTATCTGACTTTTTGTAGCTAAATCAAGAAAATCTAAAACTTAGAACTTTTCAGTATCAGGGCGCCTGGTTGGCTCAGTCAGTAGAGCATGCAACTCTTAATCCTGGGGTCATGAGTTCAAGCCCCACACTGGGTGTAGAGATTACTTCAATCAATCAATCAATCAATCAATCTTCGGGGTGCCTGGGTGGCTCAGTTGGTTAAACATCTGAACTCTTAATCTCTGGGTTGTGAGTTCAGGCCCTGCACTGGGCTCCACACTGGGCATGGAACCTACTTAAAAACAAAAAAACAAACATGGGGTGCCGGGGTGGCTCAGTTGATTGTGTCTGCCTTCAGCTCAGGTCATGATCCTGGGGTCTTGGGAGTGACTGTGTCGGGCTCCCTGCTTCTCCCTCTCCCTCCGCCACACTCCCGCTTGTGCTCTTTTATGCTCTTTCTCTCTCTCTCAAATAAGTAATAAACAAAAATCTTAAAAACAAAAACCAGACTTTTATTTTTGCAATCATCATTTTCACAGTAACATTTCTTTATTACAAAGATTTACAATACCTCAGACAAAAGTTGAAGATTCCACAGCAACTCCTTATCTAGCTCTTCTTCATTTAATACATCATCATCTAAAAATGGAAAAACAGTATCAGGGAAAAAGAACTCCGCATCCAACTAAATGCACCACTTTTAAATATTTGTCTTCAGTATCTCTAATTGCTGAGAAAAGTCTCATTCCTTTTTCATGAAGCTACACTTGTTCCAGAGGAGGTGAAAATTCAATTTTTAAGAAAATAAACACATCAAATCAGGGCACCTGCTCCTCCACATCTCACAAATTGACTGATTATTTTTTTTATGGCAACCTCTACAGGTTCCTGCATGTATGAAAATACTAACTTAATAAAGTAAAATTTCTAAGCTGTCATCTGGGTGAAACCTTAATTCGAGCAATCCCTGCCCCAAACTACAAAATTAAAATATTGCATAGCTTATAGAATCTATTTTCACCAAGAGAGTTCTAGGAACAAAAAAAATTTTTTTTACCTAAAATTATAAATACAGAATAATAATCTTATGACTTACTCATTGTAAGCTGGGTTATAACGCTGCAGCAATGAGGAACAAATAACTTCAAAGATTCCTCTGGACAGCACTGAAAACATATTTGTATAAGTAAGTTTTCAGAAGGCTATGAATATTCAACAGTAACAAAGTATACACCAGACAGTATTTTCAGAGGCAAATAAGGGTTTTAAGTTGCTACTGAAGGAACAATGTATTTTAAGTATAATAAGCATGTATAAAATAATTAACCATATAAACCTGTTGGTTACTGACTCAGTTCAAAAACCCCAAACTTACCTTTACAGCAGCACGGCACATGTCTGCCACCATGCGGCCTGCTACTCTTGTTTCAAATATATGTGAAATAGAAAAATTAAAAACCTTCTGAAGGGCCACCTGTTAAGATATGTAAGAAATGAAAAGGTCTTAGTAGCATTTTTAAGAAACTTAAATATCTTATGAAACATAAAAGAGAGTGAGCGTCGAACTAAAACTAAAAATAACCAAGTAGAAAATTTTTAACCATCTGAATTTTATAAAGATTTGCTTATTAATGTTACATCAAAATCTATGAACAATCTTTACACAAGACCCTAACGTGCATTTTAGGCACAAAATTTCATTTGCTACAGAAACATTAAACGCAAAACTACAGCTGCTGGAAGTAAATGCAAATCATCTTGTTGCCTAATCCAATATAACAAAGGGAAGGTTTTGGATTATCTAACATTTAGACTTTGTCATTTTGACAACTACAAACTAGAAACATTTATCTCTACTCTAAAAGACCTGAAGCAGTCTAATTTTACAATCATGTCACAGAATACTGAGTAAGGGAATGTTTACAGAATGTCTTATGAGGACACACCAACTCCCATTCATTACAGCTTCCCAGATTTTTATAGTTATGATTTAATTTCTATTATGTGATGGCCTGAACAAATTCCAAAACTTTTCTCCCAAACAGTATTTAATTGATTAAAACAACACAGTTGATTCTTGTTGTATGTGGTATATTCTCTAAAGTTGCTGTGAGCACTGAACTAGCAAATAGCAAATCACTCCTCCTTGGGGAAATACAGGATTAAGTTACTACAAGTCTCTGCTTACGTTTTCATCAACTGATAAAATTTTATAATTTTATGTGTATTTAATATATAGTTACCTCATTAACACTGAACTCAGCCAACAGTACCATAACTCATGCCTGAATAAAGCTTATCTAAAACATGTTACTTTCTGGGAGGCACATCACAAGTCTCTTATGTTCCCAACACTAGACAGTACTGTGGCACTACTCTCGTGGGCCATTTTATTTTTATTTATTATTATTATTTTGAAAAGATTTTATTTATTTGACAGAGAGGAGAGAGATCACAAGTAGGCAGAGAGGCAGGCAGAGAGAGAGGGGGTAGCAAGCTCCCCACCGAGCAGAGAGCCCGATGTGGGGCTCGATCCCAGGACCCTGATCTGAGCCGAAGGCAGAGGCTTTAACCCACTGAGCCACCCAGGCGCCCCTCGTGGGCCATTTTTTTTTTTCATGGGCCATTTTAAACAGCAAAATCCCCAACAAAAAGCACACAATGGGGAAAACCTGGCACTAAATAGACACAAAGCATGATTACGTCAGAGCTGAAACAAGAAGGCAGAGCGTGTTACCTTATTCAACCTTAGCCGGGAACATGTGTAACTCACATTTTTTTGCCACATTTACACATCTACACAAGAGCACCATGAGTACTGATTTGGGTTTTATAAATAAGTTTTAGCAAGCAGATGAATTTGCAAATATGAAATCTACGAATAAAATGAGAATCCACTGTTTATCTTTCTCAAAATTTAGTATGAGAAAAAGGATAAATGGCACAATACCTAAAGTAACCTCAGTTTTTAAAACACACAAATGAGGGGCACCTGGGTGGCTCAGTGGGTTAAAGCCTCTGCCTTCAGCTCAGGTCATGATCTCAGGGTCCTAGGATCGAGCCCCGCATCTGGCTCTCTGCTCAGCAGGGAGCCTGCTTCCTGCCCCCCTCTCTCTCTGCCTCTTGTGATCCTCTCTGCCTACTTGTGATCTCTCTCTCTGTATCAAATAAATAAATAAAAATCTTTAAAACAAACAAACAAACAAAAAAACACACAAATAAACCTGCAAGACTGGGATTTAATTTTTTGCAGCAATGCGACTCTTACCATAAATATTTCTTTGGAACATTGTGTGAGGATTGTACTAAATGTAGAAGACAGACCTAATTCGACCAAACTCTCCAAGTGAGTCATTTTTTCAGTTTCCGTCTCTTCTCTTGTTTGCTCCAATGTGCTACTTTCTATCAGTCCAAAACATCTAAACAATCCAAAGAAAATATAGGTTTAGTAACTAAAAACTAGTTTCATGTTTTTGACGATGATTACATAATTCTTCATTGTCATGACTATTCGAATGATGGCTATTCCATTTGGGCATGGCTCACTATCAACTGTCTTCTTGTAACTTCAGGTGTTCAGTCCCAGGACAGTGGCCACGTACAGATTGCAATGCAGAGAGACTGAAGTTGTTGGGACAGGACAGTCATCTCTTTGAATGTCTAATAAAGGGCAGGCTTACAGTACATACTCACCGGTCCATAAACTGTAAGACAAAATCCTCAAATTCAGCTGTGGCTGAACAAAGTTCTCGTTCCACCTATATTTCAATGTGGAGAAAAATTAAAAATAGTCCTTGAATTTTTCTCAGAACTATTAAAACCCAATTATGGCCTATAAAATAGATTTAACACTCTATTATTATACTGAGTATGGTGAGAAATAGCATCATAACCATACTCAATTTAGAATAACTCAATCTACTACTTTCCAGGAACCAATGTAAGAAGTAATTAACATACTTTATAAGGGCTGAAAACAGAAGTCAAACAGCCATATTTATCAACTACAGTTTTCAAGCTTCTGGTGTATGTATGTATACAGGATTCTCTCCTACTACCTGAACATCCGAATAACAAAAGTCAAGTAGAAACATGCTTACAATAAAAAAATAGTTCTAAAAGAACCAGTCTGTAATGAAGAAAATGTCTGTTCATTAGATGTCAATCACCTCAACAAATTTATTCTTAAGCTCAAAAAACCAGAAAAACCAAAACCAAACCAAATCAACCAACAAACAAAAAACACACCACTATCCCCACTTAACAAAAAATTAAAAGTGACAAAAAATGGAAATACACTTCTAGATACCAGTTGTTTATAAAAATAGCCTAATTTTGACCTTACATCCTTTGGTGGGCGCTCTGTCAGACCATCTTACCAATGACCTGGTCCTCTACTTGTATCATTTTAGTCACAAAATAGTCATTTTAAACTACTAGTATTTAAACTATCAAATATTTCTATGCATTTACAATAAGAGTTACAACTCAGTTAACCAATCTTTTTACAAGCAGAAAGCATCCTTACTTCTGTGAGGTCATTTCTTTCTTGTAGTACAGATGAACAATCTACTAAAGGCACCAGAGTGGAAAATGTTGCTATAAACTGGAATGTGATCTGCGGGAAGATGCAAAAAATATTAACATTAATTATCTAACTATAGTTCAAAAATACAAGTATACCATAAGCTACAATAAAGTACCCAAATAAATTATTTTGAGGGAAATCCCACAATAATCTTTCTGGAAATTTTTCACTTAGAATTGAATATTTTAAGGTTCCTCACAATTAAGCAGCTGTTACTTTAGAATGAAATTGTACTAAATTTATTTTCATAGTTATTTATTAGGCTTTAGCACAACGTTCTCCAACCTTCTGTCAATGAATGAAAAGTTACTCTGCCCCCCACCTAAAGATGCAACATTAAGGATAAACAGAATCCGCTGAAGCAAAAGCAAGACATCACAAGAGGGAAAGTGAGCAACACTCTAAGTCAGGAGATGTGTGTATAAAACAGGACCTGGCATTTTGCACCCAGTAGCTTTTATCATGCCCCCTATCACCAGTATAGGCAGAGGGAAGTATGAAGGATCACATGCTAAGATTTTTAAAGTCTCTGCTCAAGGAAAATAGTAAATATATAATAAGCTTCAAAAATATCTTATGATCATTAAATGTATCTAGGTTATGGCAAATTACTTACAAAGGATGACATACAGGGTCAACTAACCATCTACAGATCTAAACGTGGCATCTAGGGATATAATCCTTTACAATTAACGAATTTTATATTAAATGATGTTCTAAAGAGTTTGAACAGAACTTAAAAGGATGTCTATTCACACAATTAGAAGTCAGACACAAAAGAGAATAGTAAGTATGCTTACCATGCATTTACTAAAGTCATTTGGATCCACCCCAGGCAATGCTCTCATCAACAGAGGTAGCATGTGTGTTGGACCTTCAGGAAACCATCTGCCCCCTGACACTAAACTGCGGGCTACTCCAATTACACAACTTAAAGTAGCTGTGAGCTGGTGAGGTTCTGTTAAAGTCTCTAGTGCAGGATACGTTCTACGGTTTGAAAACACAATTAAAATAAACAAACAAACAAAACAGCACTAGCACAGATAAACATGCACAATACATTAAATCTACCAAATTCATGAACTGCCTGTTGGTCTTAAGGTTGGTAGCTAGCAGAATATTTTGAGTGAATACCTTTCTCCACGCAAATTCCACAGTGAAAAAGAACATAAACTGGCAGACTTTGCATTATTTCAGCCATCTGAATCCACCTCCACATTCCAACGACTGATTCTAATCTAATGGTCAGCGATTATTAGAATTCAGGAATAACAAGTGACAACTATCCTATTCTTCCCTTTTTTTTGGAAAAACAATCTTTACTAAAGTGCTGAAATTTCTCCTATTTTACACTTTTGAAAAGACTGGTGTTTTAAAATTGGACAAGAGCTCTAGAAACATGCGAAGATTCCTGAGTGAATAAATGAGGGAGAATAATACAAATACAATCTTTTATCACCAAGTAAAAGACAAGCCAAGAACATTCACACAGCAATTTCACTTTTAAGAATCTATTCTATAGGGAGAAAAAAAATCTAAAATGCAGTCATTTTAAATCTCTCTTATGCAGAAAAAATAAGGGAAATTTCATTATAAGTAGAAAAAAAGAGCATTTTTAATCACAATAAAAAAAACCCCACCAAGCTTATGTTTTAAAAGGTGAAGAAACCAGCTTTAATAGAGGCTGTTCTTAGGGGATACAAAACTCAGGACCTAAAATTTATTTTCTACATTTTTACTTTTTAAGGATTTTTGCTTTTTTTTTTTTTTTAAGAAGAGAGAGAGAGCAGGGGCACACAGGGGAAAGGCAGAAGGGGAGGCAAAGAGGAGGAGAGGGAGAGAGGGAGGGAGAGAGGGAGGGAGAGAGAGAAAGAGAGAATCTTAAGCAGGCTCCCCACCAAACATGAAGCCTAAGGCAGGGCTCCATCTCACAACCCTGAGATCATGACCTGGGTTGGACTCTTAACCGACTGAGCCACCCTGGTACCCCAAAGGACTTTTGCTTTCATAAAAAGAAAAAAACCTTCAAAATACTTCTCTTGGCCAAGCATGTATCACTTAATATGCTATTCAATTTGTCCAAAAATTGAAAACTAAAGAAAAACATGATGGATAATTTTACTTGTATTTATTTTTTTAATTTAACTTTATTTAAATTCAATTAATTAACATACAGTGTATTATCAGTGTCAGAGGTAGAGTTCAGTGATTCATCATTTACTTGTATTTGTAAGCTTTGTTCCTTCTACTAAAAATGTATCTCACTATTCATAATTTATCAGCTGGAAAACATTAAAATAAGGCAAAACAAAGAGAAAGCCAAGAATTATCAAAACACTGCAATCTTCAAAATTTTAACAATGCAAGCAGCTGAAGTCCCTCTTTAGAGGAAAATCTCTTCTCAACAAGAAACATCAAGGGACCTGCCACTGAACTGTTAGCACCAAAGAGCACAGAACACTGGGGGTTGAGACTGTAGGAACTGCCTAACTTTCCCATTTCATTTCCTAATTAAGTTATCTGTGCTGGAAGAGTTTCCGTGCCCACAAAGTGCACACAGAAAGGGAGAGGTTTGGAAAATGAAGTACAACTTAACTTGAATATTTATGGCAATGGGGATAGGGCAAGATATTATGAGCAACTCAAAATTATTAATAATGGAGCCCCATTTTGGTCAGGACCTTTAGCAGGATATCTGATTCCAAGCAAATGTGCCCAATTATCCTATTTTAACTGTAAGTCAGAAAACAGGCTGTCATTTGCATTCTGTCACTAAGGATCTTGGACAAATCCGTTATATGGAACTCAAACTGTTAGACCCTTCTGAGCCCTAAAAACTAACATTCTTTTTCTATTTTTGGGTAAGACATTAAGAGAGAAATCATAAAGCTCAAGTTCAGGCAGCAGAGGAATTAATAGAAAGTTTAAGTAATACCATATAAGCATAGAAGGCCTATATTGTGATAGTAATTCAGCAAAGGGAAAACTGTTTTTGTTAATATTTCAACATACGAAACAAAATAAATGCAATAAAAGCTGTACTGGAAATAATACACGAGATTATACATATATGAAAAATATAAAGACACATTTTCTTCTCTATCACTGATTCTAAGAAATAAAAGATCACTTCTCAATATTTAGCAATACACTTTGACGTAAAAGCAGCCAGAGCTTAATTAATTAATTTTTAGAAGATCTTATTTTTAAGTAATCTCTATACCCCACATGGGACTCAAACTTACAACCCCAAGATCAAAAGTTACATGCTCCACCAACTGAGACCGCGCGGCGCCTCTTAATTTATGAGTAAAAATGTGCCAATAATCCAAAAATATTTTATCCACTTTGTGTCAATTTTCTTTTCTCTCCAGTAAACCTTTATCAAGTTACCAATCAGTACGTTAAAATGCCTTGCTTCTCCTATAGAAACGGGAATAAGCACTGAGAAAGCAAAACAGAAGCCACAAAAGAAAACCACGCACAATGGAAGAGTAGAAAGAAGGGATAACCAGAAAAGCTGCAGCCACAGATGAGGCTTCAACCAAACATGTAAAGCTCCACTTACCTTTCAAGTACAGGGGGTATTACTAACTCAGGTCTCATGAGTGCAAGATTCTGCAGAGCCTGGGCTGCTTCTAAACTACCAGTTTTGCTAAACATAGCCAAGAGGACAGGCTGAATAATGCATTGTACAAAGTCTGTAACATCTTGATCAGTAAGCTTATGGCTATCAGGCACAGGAGTTAACCAAGAAGGCTTCTTGTATCTTTCACGATGCAATCTTCTAACAACACTGTTTGGCAATCGCTGAAGTAGTTTCATTAACTTGTTCTGGGGACACAGAAGCATAAAGTCCAAGGTAGGTTCTATTTCCCACACAGATGTTTATGGTTCCTTCCTACCCTCCAAATAAAGATTCTTAAAATAATAGCTCTTACAATCTATTACAAAGACCTACTACACAGCATAACTAGATAGAATAAAATGCTATTATCAATTGGATTGCTGATAATAAAAATGTGTTTCAAACATCAATTTTAATTTCTAGCACCAGATGAATTTTCCATACATGAAAAACCATTTTAACCAGGCAATGTGGGAAAAAAACAAACAAACAAAAAAACCAAAAAACCAAGGAACAAAAACCACAATTGACACTCCTTTCTGTTGCTTGAATGTGACATTTTGTCGTGTTACTGGACCAGTATAATCTTCATTTATTTTTATGTTCTATGAACATAGTAACTTAATTTGAACTTAATGACCTACATATAGCCAAATTTATATGAAGAACAGATAATGTATTATAAGTTTTATACAATAGGTAAGTGTGACCATTTTTTAAAGAAATGTATGACCATATCTTTAAAAATTTCCAAACTCTACAATGAAAAATGAACATACTCACCAGCCAGCGCCCATTATTTGAGGGATGATAAAAAGATGTGATGCTGTTAAACAAACCAGCCAAGTGTTTTTGCACTAATTTACTTGGTCCACCCTATTTAAATAAAAGAACAAAATATCAGTACCCATGGCACACTGGAAAATTGAAGGAATCAATAGGGCCAAGCCTACATATACCTCTCTAATGTGGTACACATCCATTCTGCTGACAAAAACCAATTCTACCCATACATAAGAGTCAAAAACAATTCCCCAGTGAACTTCATACAATCTTCCATTTAAAACACTCTACTAAAAATAAGAAAAACTTACTGAAACGAAATTAGATAAGTGAAAAGAGATCTTTCAATTTAGAGTATCAGCATATTTTAGCCTTCTGCAGTGAAACAACTTTTGTCACTAAGACTGTTTTAAAATAACCAAGAGGGGTAGGCATAAAAAGCATTCCTTAAAGAATTTAAGAAGTGGTTTTCTTATTGCAGGAAATGAAGAAGTGAGATTTACATAAATACATTCAAATATTTTATTTTTACTCCTAAATGTTTCAAATGATTAAACCTGTTAAATTTGATCACATTTTGACTCAAAAGAAAAATTTTCCTTAACCTAATACCAAAACAAATACACCAAACAACAATACAACCTGGGGGAAAAAAATAAGGAAAAAATTTATCATTCATCTTATCAAGTTGAACAGCCCTGAAGATAAAGAACTACTATTTAGTTTTAAAACCTTCCATTTCTCAGGATGATCTTCCTTTCTTTTTTTCTTAAAGATTTTATTTATTTGACAGAGAGAGAGAGAACAACCAGGGGGAGTAGCAGAGGGAAGGGAGAAGCAGGCTCTCCACTGAGTAGGGAACCCGATACACAGCTTGATCTCAGAACTCTGGGATCATGACCTAAGTCACAGGCAGATGCTTAAACAACTGAGCCACCCAGGTGCCCTTCAAGATGATCTTTCAATAAAGAGCAAAGACCTAAGGTAGACTGTTGAGTTACATTAAGAACATGTCTTCCTGCTGAAATGAAATCCATGTACATATTCCCAACTGAGAATAGGTCGACTAATAAAGAGATCATAATTCCACAGCAAAAAAAACCAACAAAAATCCCCATATTTTAACACAGTAACTAGCATTTCTATTTATTATATTCAATATTCATATTTAACACAAAACTGTCAATGGGAAAAACTATGTGAGAAAGAACAGCAACATGAACTAAAGTAAGCTGATATTAATCACGGTATAATTCTGTGGCTTCTAAAAAATGAATTCCGACTCACTGCTTATATAAGATAGTAAATATCCACATGTTTTTGCTCTTATGGGGTATTAGAAAGAAAATGTGATTTTTCCTGTTTAATAATCAAAGGGCAAAAACAGTGGGAGAATGAATTTCCTTTTTCTTAATCTAAAAATAAAATTTAAGAGGTAAACTTCTTACAACCATCCTGCCTTTTCCACAGAAACAACCAACCAAACCACCTGGGAGAAAATATCAAACACAGAATAATAACTTAAAAAAGAGACAGTGGTAGAAGCAAAATAAATGATAATCCAGAAAATTATAGTATAAAATTGTTCTAATATTCTTATTTCCAAGTTGACACTGAAATCGAAGCACGCAGTTGTATTTTTACTTTCCTTCAGGGTTATCAGTGAGGTAATCCTCAATACTTCTTCCATCACCAAGATTACTTTGTTTAGTATGCTTTGTGTTCAGTGTAATCTTCAACACTGAATGCATTCGTACTGAGCATATGGAAAACCCTGAGTTCTAATTCCACGTTTTTTTTAAAGATTTTATTTATTTATTGGACAGAGAGGAGAGAGATCACAAGTAGGCAGAGAGGCAGGCAGAGAGAGAGGTCGGGTAGCAGGCTCCCCGCTGAGCAGAGAGCCTGATGCGGGGCTCGACCCTAGGACCCAGAGATCATGACCTGAGCCGAAGGCAGAGGCTTTAACCCACTGAGCCACCCAGGCGCCCCTCTAATTCCACGTTTATCATTATCAATTAGAGCTTTCATTTTTGAGTCTGGTTCTTGACCTGTAAGACGGATAGACATTCTAAATCTCTCAAAACTCTAAACTTTGACTCCATTATTAAGAACCACTGGCTAGAGAAATGGTGTGTTTTTCTACATTCTACGTCTGATAAACATTAGCTTACAACATCAGAAAATACCCAAAAATCAAATGACCAACTAAGGTACTAATATGGCCTTATGTGATTATATAGAATTTCCATATGGTTAACACAGAATTAAGATGAACTAATGTGTTACAAACCATCATAGCAGTGATCCATATGACAGCATGTCCTATATCATAAGCATTTGTTAAAAATCTTGGGACTAACACTTGACTGCTTCCCACTGGGAGGTTCAAACTTCTCAGAATTCTCGTAAATATCTTTAAAAAGAAAAAAAGAATTAAGGATAAATATTTGTAAGTATCAAGTAACTCTTTAAGTAACTGAAGCGTTATATATATTATTGTTGAAGGATATATTCTCACTGGATCAGGTTTTAAGCAAAATTACCAATAAAATTACATATTTGGTAGCTTAATTCCATAAAAATTAGAAAGAAATAGCTACTTTGAAAACATTTTTTATTTTTTTATTTTATTCATTTTTTTTAAAGTTCATTTATTTAAGTAATATCTACACCCAACCTGGGACTCAAACTCAAAACCCAGATATCAAGACTCTAATGACTCTAATGACTCAGCCAGTCAGGCGCCCCTATTTACTTTCTTTCAAATGACATTGAGGTCAAAAAGGGGTGGATAAGGAGCAGCTGTATCCACGTACCCATAAGCAAACAATGAGATAGTCTAAACATAAAAAGGCAATATGTAGTTATGTAGAGTGAAACATGAAATATTTTGACTCCTATCTCTCTAAATGCATATAAAACTATTTTTCCGGGACGCCTGGGTGGCTCAGTTGGTTGAGCGGCTGCCTTCGGCTCGGGTCATGGTCCCGGCGTCCTAGGATCGAGTCCCGCATCGGGCTCCTTGCTCGGCGGGGGGCCTGCTCCTCTCTCTCTGCCTCTGTCTGCCTCTCTGCCTGCTTGTGTTCTCTCTCTGTTAAATGAATAAATGGAATCTTTAAAAAAAAAAAAAAAAAAAACCCACTATTTTTCCTACACTCTCATTCCATGCCAAGAATATACAAAATGCAAATACCTATCTTCTAGTGGATTACTTTCCTTTTCAAAATTCTATCATTGAGGGGCGCCTGGGTGGCTCAGTGGGTTAAAGCCTCTGCCTTGAGCTCAGGTCATGATCTCGGGGTCCTGGGATCGAGCCCCGCATCGGGCTCTCTGCTCAGCAGGGAGCCTGCTTTCCCCTCTCTCACTGCCTGCCTCTCTGCCTACTTGTCATCTCGGTCTCTGTCAAATAAGTGAATAAAATCTTTAAAAAAAAAAAATTCTACCATTGATGTTTCCCCAGGAATTTGCATTTCATCTCTCATTTAATAACTGTATTTTATTTTGCTTTATTTTTTTTTAAAGACTTTACTTATTTATTAGAGAGGGGGAGAGAGAGAGAGAGCACAAGTAGGTGGAGCAGCAGGCAGAGGGAGAGGAAGCAGGCTCCCCCATGAGCAGAGAGCCTGCCATTAGGCTCCATCCCAGGACTCTGGGATCATGACCCAAGCTGAAGGCAGATGCTTAACCAACGGAGCCACCCAGGAGCCCCTAATAACTGTATTTTAATATAATTAAATTTATATTTAAAATCTGTCATTAGTAACAGGGAGCCCAATGGTGAGAGAAAATCACTTTTCCTCCTTAGTTTCTACTGGACAGTGCAAGGAAAGGTAAACAGGGTGTGTGTCCGCTGCTGCTCTTCAGCTTTGCTCTACTGTCAGCATGTGCATCAGAATCACCTGGATGCCCCATGCCAGTCCTCCTGAACCTACTGCAGGTGAAAAAATCTGGAAGATGCAATGAAGAACACTGCACCTAGAGACACTCTAGCTTTATTTACTCTAGGAAAATGTGATCTAAAACGTAGAGAACACTCCAGAATAGCAATCAAATATGAATACTCAAAATCTTTTGGAAGGTATGAATATAAGATACCCTGAATAATATACTTAGTACTTTCTAAATTACTCACTCTGAAACTTCTATTTCATGTCCTACATAGGCAAGACAAAAATCACACATTTATGATTACCTTGGTATGATCCAATTAGTTTTTGAAAATAAATGATCTAGCCTGGTAAATTCTTATGTTTTTACTAGTGGTAAGGAATATTTTAGGAATTAGCATACAAAACACACTTCTTAAAGACACAGTAAATGCTGGGCACCTGGGGGGCTCAGTTGGTAGGGCAAGTGCCTTTGACTCAGGTCACAATCCTGGAGTCCCGGGATCAAGTTCCGCATCGGGCTCCCTGCTCAGTGGGGATAGTCTGCTTCTCCCTCTGCCCCTTGCCCCCTCTCACTGTCTCTCTCTCTCTCTCATTGTCTCTCTCCCAAATAAATCTTTATTTTATTTTTTTTTAAAGATTTTATTTATTTGACAGACAGATCACCAGTAGGCAGAGAGGCAGGCAGAGAGAGAGGGGGAAGCAGGCTCCTCACTGAGCAGAGAGCCTGATGTCGGGCTCGATCCCAGGACCCTGAGATCATGACCTAAGCCTAAGGCAGAGGCTTAATCCACTGAGCCACCCAGGCGCCTCTAAATAAATCTTTAAAAAAAAAACACACAGTAAGTGCTATCAGTGCTACTGTATGTTGTATGCTTAAAAGTTCTTAATTACCTTTGGTACATACGGATCCCAATCTATGTACCCTATATTATCTGTAGCCAATCGAGCAAAGAGATTTACTAGTTGCTGAAAGTAAACAAAAAAAGAAAGATAGTTAAGTAAATACACTTGTTGTTGTTACTGTCACAGTCACACCCGCTTATCCATTTCTGGTTCTCAGCTGCCATCATTAGCACAACTTAATATACAGTTTATGATTCATTTTTTTAAAACCTCCCAAATTTAAGTTCTGATTCTTGTCACCCATTTAAAATCAAATGCAGCTAAAATGCTTATTAAAAGGGGAATGACAATTAAAAAGGGAATGACAATTAAAAGAAGAAAGAACCCAAGAGTGACACAGAACAGAAATTTACAAAGACAATCTATAGAAACAAGGACTTCACAGGCAACATGATGTCAATAAAAACTTATCTTTCAATAATCACTCTCAACATGAATGGCCTAAATAGTCCCATTAAACAGCACAGGGTTGCAGACTGGATAAAACAACAGGACCTATCCATATGCTGTCTACAATGGACACATATGGAACCTAAAGATACATCCAGACTGAAAGTGAAGGGATGGAAAACTATCTTTCATGCCAACGGGCCTCAAAAGAAAGCTGGGGTAGCGATTCCCATATCAGATAAATTAGATTTTAAGCTAAAGACTGTAGTCAGAGATAGAGAAGGACACTACATCATTCTCAAAGGGTCTATCCACCAAGAAGATCTAACAATTGTAAATATTTATGACCCCAATATGGGAGCAGCCAACTACACAAGCCAACTGTTAATCAAAATAAAGAGTCATATTGATATGAACACATTAACTGTAGGAGATCTTAACACGTCACTCTCAGTAACTGACAGAGCATCTAAACAGAAAATCAACAAAGAAACAAGAGCTTTGAATGACACATTGGACCACATGGACCTCATAGATATATACAGAACACTCCACCCTAAAACAACAGAATACTCATTCTTCTCGAGTGCACATGGAACTATCCCCAGAACAGACCACTTACTGGGTCACAAATCAGGGCTCAACTGATACCAAAAGACTGAGATTATTTCCTGCATATTCTCAGACCACAATGCTTTGAAACTGGAACTCAAGACCACAAGAAAAAGTTTGGAAGGAATTCAAACACTTGGAAGCTAAAGACCAACCTGCTCAAGAATGCTTGGATCAACCACGAAATCAAAAAAGAACTTAAACAATTCATGGAAACCAATGAGAATGAAGACATACTGGTTCAAAACCTATGGGATACGGCAAAGGCAGTCCTAAGGGGGAAATACATAGCCATCCAAGCCACACTCAAAAAAAATAGAAAATTTCCGAATATACCAGCTCTCCTTACACCTTAAAGAACTGGAAAATCAACAACAAATTAAGCCAACCCCACACACAAGAAGGGAAATAATCAAGATTAGAGCAGAGATCAATGAGTTAGAAAAGAGAGATACAATAGAACACCAACCAAACTAGAAACTGTTTTTTTGAAAGAATCAGTAAGATGGATAAACCATTGGCCAAACTAATTCAAAAGAAAAGAAAGGACCCAAATTAATAAAATTATGAATGAAAAGGGAGAGATCACAACCAACACCAAGGAAATGGAAACAATCATCAGAAATTATTATCAACAGTTATATGCCAATAGTTAAACATCCTAGAAGAAATGGATGGATTCCTGAAAAGCTATAAACTTCTAAGACTGAAACAGGAAGAAATTGACAACCTGAATAGACCAACATCTAGTAACAAGATTGAAGCAGTCATCAAAAACCTCCCAAAAAACAAGAGCCCAGGCCCTCATGGATTCCCTGAGAAATTCTACCAAACATGCAAAGAAGAGAGAATACCTATTCTCCTGAAGCTGTTTCAAAAAATACAAACAGAAGGAAAGCTTCCAGACTCTTTCTATGAAGCCAGCATTACCCTGATCCCCAAACCAGGCAAAGACCCCATCAAAAAGAATTTCAGACCAATATCCCTGATGAATATGGATGCCAAGATTCTCAATAAGATCCTAGCTTAATAGGATCCAGCAGTACATTAAAAAGATTACCTATCATAACCAGGTGGGAATTATCCCTGGGATGCAAGAGTGGTTCAATATTTGCAAATTAATCAATGTGAAAACAAATCAATAAGAGAAGAGAGAAGAACTACATGGTCCTCTCAATTGATGCAGAAAAAGCATTTGACAAAATTTAGCATCCATTCCTGATTAAAACTCTTCAAAATATAGGGATAGGGGGAACATTCCTCAACTTCATAAAATCTATCTATGAAAAACCCACAGCAAATATCATTCTCAATGGGGAAAAGCTGACAGCCTTCCCTTTGAGATCAGGCACACGTCAAGGATGCCCACTCTCACCACTCTTGTTCAACATAGTACTAGAAGTCCTGGCGACAGCAATAAGACAACAAAAAGAAATAAAAGGTATTCAAATTGGCAAAGAAGTCAAACTCTCTCTCTTCGTAGCTGACATGATACTTTATGTGGAAAACTCCAAAAGACTCCACCCCCGCCCAGCAATTCAATAATGTGGCAGGATACAAAATCAATGCCCAGAAATCAGTTGCTTTCTTATACACTAACGATGAAAATATGGAAAGGGAAATTAGAGAATTGATTCCATTTACTATAGCACCAAGAACCATAAAAATAGCTGGAAATAAACCTAACCAGAGAGGTAAAGGAGCTGTACTGGAGGAACTACAGAACACTCACGAAAAAAACTGAAGACACAAAAAGGTAGAAAAGCATTCTATGCTCATGAATCGGAAGAATTAACATCGTTAAAATGTCTATACTGCCCAGAGCAATCTATACTTTCAATGCCATCCTGATCAAAATTCCACTAGCTTTTTTCAAAGGGCTGGAACACACAATCCAAATATCCAGTGGAAAAAAGACAGTCTCTTCAATAAATGGTGCCAGGAAATTGGATAGCTATGTATAGAAGAATGAAACTTGACCATTCTCTTACACCATACACAAAGATAAACTCGAAATGGATAAAAGACCTCAACGTGAGGCAGGAATCTATCCAAATCCTAGAGGAGAACATAGGTAGTAACCTCTTCGACATCAGCCACAGCAACTTCTTTCAAGAACTGTCTCCAAAGGCAAAGGAAACACAAGCGAAAATGAACTTTGGGGACTTCATCAAGATAAAAAGCTTCTGCACAGCAAAGGAAACAGTCAACAAAACAAACAGGCAACCCACGGATTTGGAGAAGATATCTGCAAATGATACACAGGCTGATATCCAAGATCTAAAAAGAACTCCTCAAACTCAACAACCAACAAACAGATAATCACGTCAAAAAACGGGCAGAAGACATGAACACACACTTTTCCAAGGAAGACATACAGATGGCTAACAGACACATGAAAAAAAGTTAATCATCATTAGCTATCAGGGAGACTCAAATCAAAACCACATTGAGATACCACCTTACACCAGTCAGAATGGCCCAAATCAACAAGACAGAAAGCAAGTGATAGATAGGATGTGGAGAAAGGGAACCCTCTTACACTATTGGGGGGAATGAAACTTGGTGCAGCCACTTTGGAAAACAGTGTGGAGATTCCTCAAGAAATTAAAAATAGAGCTACCCTATGACCCTGCAATTGCACTACTGGTTATTTACCCCAAAGATACAGACGTAGTGCAAAGAAGGGCTACATGTACCCCAATGTTCAAAGCAGCAATGGCTACAATCGCCAAATTGTGGAAAGAGCCAAGATACCCTCAACAGACGAATGGATAAAGAAGATATGGTCCATATATACAATGGAATATTATGCCTCCATCAGAAAGGATGAATACCCAACTTTTGTATCCACATGGACAGGACTGGAAGAGATTACATGGAGTGAAATAAGTTAAGCAGAGAGAGTCAATTATCATATGGCCTCACTTACGTGTGGAGCATAAGGAAAAACATGGAGGACATTAGGAGAAGGAAAGGAAAAGTGAATTGGGAGGGGGGAGATGAAGTATGAGAGACTGTGGACTCAGAGAAACAAACTGAGGGTTTTGAAGGGGGTGGGAGGTTGGGTGAGCCTGGTGGTGGGCAGGTTGGGTGAGCCTGGTGGTGGGCATTAAGGAGGGCACGTATTGCATGGAGCACTGGGTGTGGTGCATAAACAATGAATCTTAGAACCCTGAAAAAATAAAATAAAATTTAAAAAATGTAATAAAAAAGGAAATGACAAAGCTTCATCTACAATACAAACAGAAGAAGAAATTTTAACCTAGTAAGTATATGGAAAACATCCACTATGTGTCTAGCAACATGCTAGTGAAGGTCCAATAGGAAACAAATAAGTCTTAGATTTCATGCATTTCATAATACATGCACATGCTTCTAGGTACCGATAAAACCCAAGTAAGTGTCTATTTCTGTTAGAAACAGCAAACAGAATTAAAAAAAAAAAACAATTAACAACATTGCTAATAGCAATTCTAAGGAACTGAGGTTACTTATCAAATGATCTGATAGCAAAGAAGGAAAAAAAACAGGATACTCACCCCCTCCCACTGTGGGAGATTTTGCACTGAAACCCAAAGGCCAATTAATTCATCAAACCAAAGTCTGAAGAAGAAAAATGTTGTTATGAATAGCAAGTGATTTATAGAAAGTGGTTCAAAGCCAGGTATCCTTTGCATTTTTTAATCTATTATTCTTACTGATAACTACACAACCTAGAAAAAATAATACTGAATGTTACAAACTTAATGGAACAAATGACTACTTCTGTCTGAATATTCCCTTGTAATCTATTTATGCTAAAAAGTCATTTCATCAAAGCTCTACTTCATTGTTAGGGGCACCTGGGTGGCTCAGCTGGTTAGTGCCCAACTCTCAGTTTCTCATTGGGTCATGCATGGTCCTGGCACTTTTTGTGTTTTTAAGAAGTCCTACTTTCTTCTTCCCTTTCTTTTTTAGAGAGAGAGAGAGCACAGGGGAGGAGGGGCAGAGGGAGAGAGAATCTTAAATCTTAAATTAAATTAAACTTAAATCTTCCACCCTCCACACCCAGGGTGGACCCCAACACAGGGCTCAATCTCACGACCCTGAGATCAGGACCCTGAACAGAAATCAAGAGTCAAGACACCTAACTGAATGAGCCACCCAGGTTCTCCTAAATATTTTCATTCTAGGATTTGTTACATACTTAAGAGTCATCTAGAAAAAACAGTTCTTAAGAACAGTGCAATGACTAGAATGAGTAGAGAAAAAGAATTATAAAAAAGACCTAAGAAAAACAAGTGATGAATAAAATCAAGTTTTAGGAACACTTTTCCTTTCCCTAAACTCCACACAATTTAACATTTCTTATCATTGCCTATTTACCGATATTTTCTACTTCTTTTTGCATTTTTTTATTCTTTCTCTCTTGATCTCTTAAATTAAAGCCTTTATCTTTACTTTTTCTTTTAAGTAATCTCTATACCCAACATGGGGCTCAAACTCACAAGCCCAAGATCAAGAATCACATGCTCCACCAACTGAGCCAGCCAGGTGCCCCATAAATACCTCATTGTATTTGGCTTGATATATAAGCATTAATCTCTCCTCATTTATAATCTTATGTTTAACTGGTTCAGCCCCCACACACTTCAAGTATAATCAACACAATGGTTGAGTTAGTAAATTTTTGTTTACTTATTATTACTTTACAAGTTGGCTTATATATCTCCGTTTCTTGCTCTATTCTATAATTTGTCAAGATATGTATATACTTACTTAAAACCTTTATGATGAAGTTCTGGAGGAAGGGAGGTAGGAAGAAATATCTCAAAATAAGTGATGGCCTTTTGCATTGTTACATCAAAAGGGCACATCAAAGGCCGCCATTCTTCTAGCATCTCAGCTGTGGCATCTGCCGGAAAGTATCTAATAAAAAACAAAGTATTTATTTATCTGATAATTGGCTAAAAGGTCTACAACATCAACATATGACCAACAAACAAAGGAGAAGTAGGAAATGGATTTCATAAGGTAAAACATACACTACAAATGTCAAATAAACACATTTTTGCAACTCGAAAATAAATACCTTGTCACACTAAAAGGTAAATTTTCTTTTTGTCTATAGGACTTAGAAAAATGCTATAAAGCTGATAAAACTCATAAAATACAAAGTCACTTAAATCACCTACAAATTTATAAATAGTTGTATTTTTTCCCTTCTGTGTACTATGTAATAGCAATAAGGGAAAAAATCTAATCATAAAGAATCCAGTCTATAAAAGAAATGGATAATCTTTGATTGGAAATGAAAAAAAGAGAACATTAGCCCAGGCTTATTTGGATCAACCATTTACTCTCACCATACCATAGAGCTCTCTTGTATATAAGAGCTGACTAGACTAGATGGTCTGGTCCCAAAGGTGCTAACATTCTACAAGTCTATGAAATGGGCAGGAGAGCCCCTGCGGTAGAGAATATTCACAAAATGGAAATCTGAAGTGTGCATCCACACACAAAACAAAAGTAAACGGAAAAAGAGGACCCATGTATAATTACCAAATACCCATTAAGGGGGTTTAAAGTAACAAAAAAAGTGTATGAGAAATTCAGATTTGGGCACGGCCAAAAATGTGAGGAAACTCTTTCAAAATACACCTGTAGGTTTGGCCTACATGTCACATTATTAATACAATTATATCTTAATCCATCTGTATTAATTAGATCACACTTCATTCATGTGAAAAATAAAACTACATTTCTAGTAATACTTCTTTGAGTTCATCAGGCATCAATGTACCAGGTCATTATGCCACCGGTTAGAATAAAAACAAACAAACAAAAAAACAAACCACACCACAGAATACATTCTGCCTTTAACGATCTCATACATTTATTCTCCTTCCTAATTTTTCAGAGTCAACTGTTAGCCTTGGGTGTTCTATGAATTACCTAAGAACCTAAAAACCAGTAAGTACCCCAGTGACGATCAAGTTTCAGTTTCCAAGTGAGGAAACACAGGTCAGGAGGTCACTGCCTAGCTCAAAATGACACTGCTCATTGGTGGCTTATGACTCAGATTCAGTCTTAAGTCTCCATCTTAAAAGGGAAACTACATCCTAAAAATGCATTTGCCCAAGACTGAGAATATAGTAAGTCAGCAACAAATACCTGATTTATAAAACCATTTATAACTTTAACTCATAAGAATATGATAAAATAGGGATTTCCATTCAAAAGAAATTCACTACATCCATACATAGCAGGATAAGCAGTCTTAGAACAGCCTAATAATAGTTCAAGTCCATAGAACTGGGTTTTTACTTATTTTATTTCATTTTATTAAGCTCTATGCCCAATGTGGGGCTCAAACTCCTAATCTCAAGATCGAGTCCATGTTCTACTAACTGAGCTAGCTAGGCACCTCAAGACCATAGAACTGGACTTTAATGATTAAAAGCAAATTCAACCCATATTATCTTTAAACATCAGAATATGGACTATTTCTGTATGTTCTACTGAAAGAGAAGAAAGATATTTTTTAAAAATGTCCGCAAACCTTGTTATTACTCACATTTTAATACAATACCTATAATGCTCATTTTGGAAAATATTTTTGATCTGAGTAATGATACTCCAGGAAAATCTTTCAAATAAAGACAATCATACATAAATTATGGCATTCTAACTTTATAATAGGTAACTGACACCCACGCCACTTAAAAATTTCTAAATTTATAAATGAAATCTGAATAATTCAGTTCAAGAGTATGATATATTGTGCTTAGTGACTAACATCACAATGTTAGAAATTATTTATACCTTTAATTTCCTCTTCAAAGCATACTATGGATGGGGAAAAGCCCACAGAAAGAAAGAGGTTTTATAAATTGAGAAGCTACTTACGGTCGGCAGCTTTTCACGAGTGTTTTGAGAACATTTTCTACAGAACTAGGGGGAAAAAGCCATTTGATAAATTAGGTTGATTTATTTTGAGAATGCACCTAATCCAATTAATAAATATCTCTAAGAAATACTCACACATTTAAAAATTATCTGTGTACATGCAATAACTAATCCTTCTCTTTCACACAGACAGAACTATTAAGAATTAACTACCTAACCTCTGTAATCTATTCTTTCCTTTGCCCTCGGTTTGCTCACTCTCTGTTGTAAACTAAAGGGAAGAAAACTAGGAAAAGGACAAATCATTTTCAATCTTTACAAAGTAGGCAGCAATGATCACACTTAATAGCACATCAAGAAGTATGCTCAGTGACTTAAAACTTTAAATGCTTTTATTTTTATTAAAGTGCATTTACATCGAAACACAAACAGCAGACAAAATCTGGTGTCCTTATATCAGCAACTGCCAGAAACTAGTTTTGTGTAACCAGTGGTGAGAGTTCTATATCCTACAAGGTTACTTTACTGCCAGCAGCAATTATCAAAAATCGCAACAGCCATTTTTTTGACCAGCTTCTTAGAAAGTTAGTTGAGTAATATTAAAAAGCTATAACTTATTTTCCAACTTCGTAGGTGGTTCAAGTGAATTTAAGAAAACAACATAAGTATTTGTATATGGATTTAAATAAATGATTGTCTAAATGAAAAGGCCACTGTGTCCTGGTTAAACATACATGGCCAGAATGGAATATTTAAATCAATTAGACCATAGTCAAAAGAGGTAAAGTGCTATAAAACAATGGGCACAAGGTAACTTTGGACTGGAATTTTAAAATAAATGTGTGGCTACTTACAGTATGATGTATATAAGTAAATAAAATAAGTCCCCAAATCTCAAGAAAAAAAAATTATGAGGGAAAGGGGTATCTTTCAGGCAGTGCTTCCACCTGACACTTTCTCATTAAGCTTCTTGAAATTAAGTCCAGAGTCTATCCAACTTCTCTGAAAGCTTAAGAACTAATCTGTAAAGAAATTCCAAGGAATAACACAAACCAAACTCAGCACAAGTAATCAATTATACAGCCAAGAGAGAAAACTATGATTTCATTACTAGAAGCTGTAGAAATCCTCTTTAATTTCAAAACTAGTCTGAAAAAATTAACTGAAGAGGAAACCAGGCTACAACACATGAGATAATTCTAAAATTAAAGATGACCATATGGCCAGAGAAACATGGAACATTTTTTCTGATTATGAGGGAGAGATTCTACCTTCTCTCATAAAAAAGTTAAGCAATTGAAAAACAATTAGTTTAGAGAACATCTAAGTTTGCCTGGTTAAAAAAGGAGTAAACTTCTAACTACATTTAAACTCCCTGAAGACCACAACTATGATTTTTATGTCCAGGCATTTTCAAAGTACTTTTAAAAGGCTATGTGTTCACATATATATTTATGCATATTTATATTTATCAATTTACAATACACAATAAACATTTTCTATCAGAGCAACAAAGAGCACAGATCTTTGGATCTTCTTTTCGTTTGGTCTGAAGAACCCCATTTAGAAAAAAATTATAGCCAAGGTTTAAAGAACCATCTAGTTCCAATCTAAGCAATAGATCAACCTAAATGCAGATTTAAAAAAGATAAGTCTAAAATGGCAAACTTTGTGTCCAAGGAAATAAGCAGAAGATCTGTAATTCTATCAGTTTCTAGAGTTTGTGTTCATGTGAACCTTACATTTATTTTACTGTTTCTGTGGCAACTCATTTGAGAGTACAACACAGAAAACCTGCTGTTTTCACTGGTAACTTTTCTATTCCACCAACAAACTTTCATATAATGTCAAAAATGATTCTAGAAAGCAGTTAAAAGGCTGCACAGCTACCTGCTTTCTCCAGTTCCCTTCACTCTTCAAAAGAATAGGATGTTAATTATAATACTTGATAGCTGTCACTTCACTCATTAGAGGAATTGGGTATGTAGGAATGTGCTTTAGTTCATCTAAATAAAGTCAATTTCAACCCCTCCTTATATATAAGGCCTGTGCCAATGGATTTATGCTCTTTATCCAGAAAAGGGTACAATCTCTCTAACCTGTGATATCTGTATAGTGACCTTTTGTGATTCTTGTAATCTCTCAAGATGAAGGGAACAATGTTTCTGTTTAAAAATAAAATAAAAGGTTAAGGCTAGATGCTACTGGACTATATTTCACTAATTTTTAGAGGGAGTGAATAATCACTATGTACTTTCCCAATTGTTGGAAATTTATAATACTAAAGTGATTACAATTCAAAACACTTTAAAAAAAATCAAAAGGGATCTACAGAAGGAATAAGCTTTGGATGGGTTTTCTCATACCCTACTTCCTCTTAGAAAAGGCATGTTAAGTTGAAAAGAAAGCCATAGGCATATCATGCAATAGTTCACAACTTGGGCTTAAGAGTCAGAAAGATATAAATTTGATTATCAGTTCTGCTACTTACTATCAGTTCAATATTACAGCCTTAGTTTTTCCATTTATATAATAGTAATAATACCTACCTCCCAGAAGACTGTTACAAAAATTAAATGAGATAATGTAAGGAAAACAGTTACCTGGCCCAGAATTAAGCATAAAAATTGTTAACTATAATTATTATTTCACACTATCCGAAACAAATTATACTTTCAATTTCCTTAAGAACTAATATTTTGTGCTCATTTTGCTTTCACATTTATTCTACTGACTCTCAACAATTATTAATTTATGATATAGGTAATCACATCAACATAGGAAACTCTTCCCCCAATTCCCATCCTATTTATTAGGGCAGAAAATAAGTTCTGGTCCCAGTTCTTCAGCTCTTGTCCCAGTTTCAACAAATGACTTTGTGTGACTTTTCCTCTCTGGGCCACAATCTCCTTATGCTGTATGATGACATAAGTACCAAATATGTAGCAGAGAAGCTTGAGGAAAGCCAAAAACCTCTCAGCCTCCAGCCACACCAGTTACTGAGATAGGAGACTTACATAAACCTGGAGGTTTTGCTTCCTACTTCCTTGGCCTTACCTAATTATCAGGACAATATTCACATCTAAACCAGAGAAATGTACAGCAAATGATATATTCGAGATGAAAGTAGTGTGGACTGCTCACTCATTGCCAGAAGTACTTTCAGCTTCACTTTACAATTCTTGAACTAAATTTTAGCTTCAGAATTATCATATTTGCTTTTTTATAAATGAACAGGACAACTGTAACATTGGAATATTCTATATTCCTCTGCCTTAACTACCTTGTAATCTAATGATAACAGCCTATATGATATTTTCTTTCTGAAGAATGTACTTCAATTCATCCCCAAAACTCAGTTTTACCTGCTTTCTCTGTATCTAAACGAACACAACCATCAGTTCGTCAAACACGATGCACCTCAAATCTAATTTTTTGCAACCTAATACTGCATAGCTAAATTAGCCAGTACTCATTTTTCACACCCACTTCACATAAAATTAAGGTCAAGATAGTTCTACCATAAGAAGGGTTTAAGTATAATACGTTCATCACTGAAGTAGCATTAACATTGATTTTTCATTCTAACTATTTTCAGAAAAAAGTATGCCTCCACAGCTAGTGTTAAGAAGTTGTAATAATCCTGACCACTCAGGTAAAAAGAGCATACATAACTGCTAAAAGTGATAATAAGCCTGATCAGTGTGAACTAAATATTTTTTTAAATGCTTTAAAAAGAGCAGTTTCTAAAGAAAGATTATTATACCACAGCTACAACTTTTGGAAGAAACACCAGCAAAGTCATTAATAAAAATCTAGTACTTATTTTTACATTTCCAAATAAAAGTGAAAGTGGTATTTTTAAAAGAGAAAATAGAATGTTCCTCAAATAACATGTTAAAAATCATTCCATTGAAGCTGGTGCAGCCACTCTGGAAAATAGTATGGAGGTTCCTCAAAAAGTTGAAAATAGAGCTACCCTACGATCCAGCAATCACACTACTGGGTATTTACCCTAAAGATACAAATGTAGTGATCTGAAGGGGCACGTGTACCCAAATGTTGATAGCAGAACTGTCCACAACTGCCCAACTATGGGAAGAACCTAGATGTCCATCAACAGATGAATGGATAAAAAAGATGTTATACACACACACACACACACACACACACACACACACACTGGAATACTATGAAGCCATCAAAAAACCCCCATGAAATCTTGCTATTTGCAATGACGTGGATGGAACTAGAAGGTATTATGCTAAGCAAAATAAGTCAATCAGAGAAACACAATTATCACATGATCTCTCTGATATAAGGAATTTGAGAGGCGGGGCAGGGGGTTGTGAGGGGAAGGGAGTGAAAAAATGAAACAAGATGGGACCAGGGAGGGAGACAAACCATAAAAGACTTTTAATCTCAGGAAGCAAACTGAGTGTTGCTGGGGGGTGGGTAGGGATAGGCTGGGTTATGGATATTGGGGAGGGTATGTGCTATGGTGAGTGCTGTGAATTGTGTAAGACTGATGATTCACATACCTGTACACCTGAAGCAAATAATACATTATATTAATCACTTAAATTTGTTAAAAAAATCACTCCATCTACCTTATTAATAATCACTGGTTATTAACAAAATAACCATAAACTATTTTAAATTTCAACCGATCCTCAGAGAAATCACTTTCATCATTTCATTATGTTAAATTCTGTACCTAGAGATCATTCTTGAGCTGCTGATAGTAACTTAAGCTTACAAATATAGCCACATGTGTCAAGAAACCCCCAGCAGAGTAAGAACATGTCACTTCCACGTGTTGAAGGGGGAACAAAGGATTTAGCTTTATCTTAGGGATAAGAACACCAAATCAAAGTCCTTTGTCAGATCAACTGAGAAACAAATACCATCAAGAACAAGTACTAGAAAAGGGAAATAATCAAGTTTCTCCAAAGGTACATTAATATGAAAAATGAAAATTTTTAATACTCTATGATCCCCTTAGGAAAAGATATACTGAAGAAAAATAGATCTTAAAAAATCATTTTTTAAAAAAGTAAATTGAGTTATCTAGGCCCAAACTGCTCATGATGCAAATATGTTAACCTTTTAACATCAAACAACTCACAAAAGGCAAACTGACAGTGACAACAACTCAACAAATTTATACACATACCAATTCAAGTATGAATTGTCCATGCCCATCTGTAAAGGCTCATCTATGCATAATTCCTTCACACTGCGTTAGTAGCAACAGTCTTCATTAGTAACTTGCAATACGCCACCCCAATTTAAGTGGCTAGGACATCATTTTAGGAGATAAAAGTAGGCCCCTAACATTTAAATGCTTCTTATATAACGTAAATTAGAAGTGATTCTTATGTTGTTATTATGAAGTTCAAACTACCTCCTTTCCAATTGTTTTTTTTTTTTAATTTCATAAAAAACAATTTCTTTCTCTAGTAGAACCTAGAAAAAGAGAAGAGTGAAAAATGGTCTCTTGCCCTGGAGGCAGAAAAGCAGAAAGACAGAAGAAGGAAAAAAGGGAGAGAAGAGGAGGGAAGAAGATAAGGGAAAAGGGGAAGGGAAAGAAGCAAGTTAAATAATTCTTGCTCCAAGAAATAGAACCAGCGTTTAAAATCATGTTGAAATGCAAGGCACCCTAAGCTGTAGTTTCAAATAAAGACAAACACATAAGGCACATGAATTTAAGACTTGAGAGACAGTTAACAAATGAAGCAACCTTTCACTTTTGATTATAAAAATAGTAATCTAAAAATAGTATGAACACATGTAGTCAGCTGACAAAACTGTTTCAAAATGAGTCACAATACATCTAAGATGAAAATACTCAAAGCAAAATATCAATGCCAAAAGCATGCCATATTGAAGAGTTTTCAGGGGTTTTCTGAAATCAAATGTGAAGCCGTAACTTTATCCTTTGATTATAAACACTTGGTATACTAGTATACTAAAAAGATTTTTTTTTTTTACTAAATAGAAACTTTACTAAGTAGGAGAGTAAATTTTAAAATGTTTAAAATGATTCCCAATTAGAAATTCAGTGGAGACAGAATAGCTCTCAGGAACCAACACTAAAAATTATTGCTGTATGGCTGGCTCTCCAACTGGTTTCACTAACGTCTTTCTATTTTTTTTCTTTTCTTCTTTTCTCTTCTTTTTTCTTTTCTTTCTTTCTTTCTTCCTCTCTCTCTTTTTAAAAAATATTTTATTTATTTATTTAAGGGAGAGAGCACAGAGAGGGAGAAGCAGACTCCCCACTGAGCAGAAACCCGACATGGGGCTCGATCCCAGGACCCTGAGATCATGGCCTGAGCCGAACGCAGATGCTTAACCGACTAAGCCACCCAGGCATCCCTCTCTTAACAATTCTGCATAAAAACTAATAAGACTACTAGATTTCTCTGATTTTAAAATCAAGGCAAGTGTGATGAAGAAATTCCAGGAACCAAAGAGTCAGATAAACCTTCAAAGGAGAATTTTTATAACTATACATAGCCTGACCTGATTGGAAATAAGATAACAGGTACTCCTTTCAAAAGGTGGTAAATATCTGATGACAACATTAAAAAGATTTACAGAAAATTAGAGAAAATGAATAAAGAATTACAATCCTGAAAAATGTTTTAAGTACAATTTTCTATTTTTTTTACAGAGATATTAAGTTTCTAACTTTGTCCTACAGGACTGTTTCTCACCAAACAAGAGCCCCTTCAAGAGTGGTTCCAGATCCTCAGGATTCTTTGTGATCCGTTTAAACTGAACAACACATTATCAAGGAGTCTGCTTCAACAGAGCTGCAATTCACAATGAGTACTCCAGCGGAGGTACACAGCCCTGGGTGGGAGCACTCAAAGCCACTGAACCAATATGGTTCATCTTCCTGGAGCAGCAATTTTAGTCAACAAGTAAAGAAAAGAAAAATTTTTACTTTGAAAACATTACTTAAGAAGCCCAATACAGATATGAATGTTTAAAATAACATGTAATTTCCAAGAAATTTCTCACACCAGACTGCTTGAAGAAACACTTGAGAGCCTTGAGGAAAGAGAAGGAGGTTAAGTGGACAGCTTGATTGAGAGTATTAGTGTAAGAAAAAAACACACTCATTTGGAAACTAGAAGACCCGGGGCCTTATAGAATTAAAAACAGGGAAAAAAGGAAAGAAAAGAGCATAGAAAGAAAACATGACGGATTTTTTTTAATCTTTAAATTTTTTATTATTTATTTATTTATATTTATTATTTATTTTTAAATTTATTTTTAATTTTTTAGTTTTATTGTTTATTATTCATTCATTTATTTGAGATGGAGAAAGAGTGACAGCATGAGCCAGGAGACAGAGGGCAAGGGAGAAGCAGGCTCCCCACCAAGCAGGGAGCCTGATGCAGGGCTCAATCCCAGGACCCTGGAATCATGGCCTGAGCCAAAGGCAGCCGCTCAACCGACTGAGCCACTCAGGCACCCCTGTATGGGGCATTTTTAATGATCATAATTATTGGGGAGGACTCAATGAACTTTAGTGATTCCAGTATATTAGGTATCCTGCAATTCACGGAAGAGCCACATATAACAAAAAACTGTTATAAGATGTTCAAATGTCCCACTGTACAATTACATACAGGTAAAAAAATTTTGACCCTAAAAGTGAAGTGCTTTACCATTAAGTATTTTTTGCACAGTTTTTAAAAAAAGACTTATTCATTTATTTGAGAGAGATCAAACATATAAGGGAGCTTGAGGAGGTGGAGGGAGGGGCAGAGGGAGAGAGAGAACCTCAAGCAGATTCCTTTTTGAGCCAGAAGACCCATGTGGGGCTCAATCTCATGACCTGAGATCATGATCTGAGCTAAAGGCAGATACTTAACCAACTGCACCCCAAGACTGAAGTTATTTTAACAGTCTAGAACCAACTGTCATTACACTGGCAAAAAGCAGACATAAAACAAGCACTGTCACAGAACTTCATTAGTAATTTTGTTGTTAGAATGCTTCATGTTACTGTCATCCTTTTTGGTATGACACACAAAGCAATTTTTGTTGTAAAAATTAGACACTGACATTACTAATTTATCTGAGCATTGCTTGTTAGTTTTCAATCTAATGGATTCTGTCTCCAGAGATCCATTGCACAAATTCTCTGACTTGATATGTCAATGTTTTTTACCCCCACTTCTTCCTTTGCCTCTACTCCTTTCACATGTAATCATGTTCAAAAATAGTGTTCTGTGATGTTAAGTAACTACTGCATTCCATATCATTTCATAAAGGATTACTGAGGCACGGTATTATAAATAAGGGCAGTTTATCTGCAAGAGTATCATACTTCCTTTTCCCCAGCTTAGTACTCTAAAATTAAACTTACTTCCCTCTCTATATTTTTTTAAAAAGATTTTATTTATTTATTTGGCACAGAGAAAGAGATCACAAGTAGGTAGAGAGGCAGGCAGAGGGACAGGGGGAAGCAGGCTCCCTGCTGAGCAGAGAACCCGATTGGGGGCTCTATCCCAGAACCCTGAGATCATGACCTGAGCCAAAGGCAGAGGCTTAACCCACTGAGCCACCCAGGCGCCCCTCTTTTATCATATTTAAATAAGTCTTACCTGTTATTCTTTATCCTAGCACTAGGTTTATATTTTTGTTTTTTCAAGATTTTATTTATTTGTCAGAGAGAAGGAGAGAGCACACAAGCAGGGGGAGCAGCAGGCAGAGGGAGAAGCAGGCTCCCTGCTGAACAAGTAGCCTGATGTCAAACTCGATCCCAGGACCCTGGGATTATGACCTGAGCTAAAGGCAGATGCTTAACCAACTGAGCCACCCAGGTGTCCTACTAGTTTTTATTTTAATGTCCCCTCATGATGCTGCTTTTATTTTCTTGTACATCTTATACAAAATGTATTTTGACCTTTTTAAAATTCAAATTTACTCATTTTAAGTAGAAGCAAAATTTTGTATCTTTAGTGTAATGCTGCCTGCATGTTCGAAATACATTTGTTTTATAATAAACTACAGTACCATTATGGGAACCATTTTATGATTAGACATTATTTATATTTACAGAGTCCAAGATGGCGGCAGCAGAGGAGGCCTGAGTTTCCTCTGGTCCCAGGAATTCAGCTAAATAGCTATCAAATCATTCTGAACAACCTGTGAACTCAACCGGAGATCTAAGAAAAGAATAGCTGCAACTCTACAAATAGAAAAGCGACCACTTTCTGCAAGGTGGGAGGTGTGGAAAAGTGAATCCGAGGTGATATATGGGAAGATAAAATGCAGGGGTAGGGAGCCTCCAACAGCTAGCTACTAGAAAGTAATAGAGCAACGGAGCACAAAATCAGAACTTTTAGAAGTCTGCTCTGGTAAGGG